>JASAOG010000049.1:600000-932500 GCA_030265305.1 Biomphalaria pfeifferi
TCAAAATCTCTTCGCCCTATATAACCAAACCAGCCGTCCACCTGTGTTAGTGGTTACATCTGTGACATCTTACGTCTTGAGAAATAATCTTTTGCCTTTGCAACTTCTTGTGTGACTAAAGAGGCCAATCCTTGATACACAGCCGCAGTCACAGGCTGGGCATATGTACTCACCAGGCGCCGCTGTATTTTCGTTATTCTTTCTACTACTGTTGTATTTGGCATCTGAAGTCCGGGATCCTTACTTTATGCTCACTCTCCATGGGGCTCCTTCCAGTGCTTAAAGAGCTTCATGTAGCGTTTGCAACATCCATATACCGTAAAAGTGGACGACCTGCCTTCTGTTAGTGGTTCAATCAGAAACATGCTAATACAGTCAATTAATAAATACATAAAAACACTGTAACCGACCGGTCATTTGACACACTTGACCTTCCTCGTAAACAGTATCAGCAATAAGACCTCCGTTTGGGAAATGGGTTTCTTCTAATGAGCCACGTAGAACCTAAGTAAAAAAAAAGTAAACCAAATTTGTGTACCTGTAACTTTTACAGCATTATATACTCGTTACTTAAACACATTTCTAGTAGGTGCTGATTCTGTAGTTGTAACCATAGCTATATACATTGCTTAGAACAGTGGTTCCCAATCTTATCCCTTAACGGAACACTCGCACATTCCGAGTATTTAGCGGAACACTTTGCTTATTTTAAATTTAGAGAGATCAAGTCACGTGGTGAGCTATTAGTAAATTAGTTCAAAAGTTCGTGGAGCACCTATTCAGGCCTCGTGGAACACCAGGGTTCCGCGGAACTCTGTAAGGGAAACACTGGCTTAGAAGATAAAATGAGCCAAAGACAATTAGAGATATTACAGCTGAACACTGATTTTAGCACTTGATATATTTCTTGGTTTAAAGATTAGTTGTTTATGAATGTGTATTTCATAATTTAGGCTATTAGTACTAGATCCTGCATTCTCCTGATCAAAGGGCAGTTGTCTCTAGTGTCGTGCGCGCGTGAAGTTTTCTTTGTATTTAATATCTTTTTTTAGCGTATAGGAAGTAGTTTATTTTAGGGGCGTTTTGTTGTCTAGAATAGTGTGTATGTATGTTTACGTCACGCCTGGTCGAGAGGCTAAGTGCGCTTGAACTTAGCTTGTCTTGGCTACCTAGAAAGGGGCTGGAGGTTCGACACCCGACTTGGGCAGAGTTGCGTTTACTGAGCGCCTAAAGGCAGCACGAAAAAACCCTCCCCCCATTGGTCCACAAATGAGATTGCTCTGAGAATGCTATAAGCATGACAGTAGCAGGTTAGCTAGTTTTCTGTTTACCCGTTGTACCCGTTACATAGTTTTGTTAAGTAGGCTGATCTTTCGGTGCGGGTGTCCTATTGAAAAGTTCTTGTTGTAGCTTCATCGCTCGATCTAGGTTTTCTTTTCGTTTCAGGGTGCTAGGCTTGGGCTATGGGAAAGATTGTCGCCTTTCCGCCCTTGGAGCCGATCGTAACTATCGTTGTTGAGATGTAGGAAGTTGTTGGTCTGTATGGCGTTGCGAGCCCTGATTGACTGTGGCACCGCATTTTAAGGTGTGCTATAGCTATTGTAAATAATTTGATTATATGTACTTGCTTTTGTAAGAACCATTAAGACTTCATCGTTCTTATCATAATATTTTATCTGTTCATGAAATTGCTAAACTTCCGCTTGGACTGTTAACTAATGTCAGTTCACTTATTGTAAACATTAATAGTGTTGAACAATGATCGTTTATTTACTAGCTGTTTAGTTTAATAACATTTATTCGGCGCTTTAGTTCTTTATGTTATTAACTTTTTGGTTCTTGCTTATTATAGAGTTCATGGTGGGTATACGGGACCTTAATATCATACTCTATCTAAGCAAATAACCCACTTAACATCTAGGTCCTTGGAGAGGAAAGACATATGATAATAAAGTTATTTTGTTGTAAGGCGTAAATTATTATTATGTATCATTGTAAGTGTAGTCTGAAGCTGGACTTGTAATTTGTTCTTGAAACTATTATTCAAATAAGTACTACGTCTTTATGGCTGGATTAATTGCCAAGTGATTTATTTTGTTCAATAAACGTATTGCCTGCTGACCAGTGTGTTACTCGGTGTATATTAATATTTGTTATAATAGTCCAGACACAGCCTAACGTCTACGACAGTTGCTTCAGCATTCACGTCAATATATGATACAATTAAACAAAGGTCAACATATCAAACCCTTTCCAAATACACAAATGTTACCCCCCCCCCCCACCCCATATAGTTTTCCAAAAATAAATATATATTTCACGTCAAATTATGATACAATTAGACTAAGGTCAACATATCAGAGCCTTTCCGAATACACAAATGTTACACCCCCCCCCCCCACCCCATATAGTTTTCCAAAAATAAATATATATTTCACGTCAATATATGATACAATTAGACTAAGGTCATCATATCAGAGCCTTTCCAAATACACAACCGTTACAACACCCTATTTAGTTTTCCACAATTATTACTATGTTTATAAATATATATATTTATTTATTTCAAATAGATTACTGGGAGAGAAGTTCACAAAACAAAAGGGAAGGTTAAAATATCAATAATTGACATATATAATTGACATATAAAATTAAACATACAAATTCTACAGATAGCCACTTTACCTTGAAGTAGCAATTAGATTGGCCGTGGTCGTGTATTTTATTTTGAAAACCTTGTTTCCATACACTCAAGGTGATACGACACACTTCAGGTTCATCAAAAATCAGATTTCGGCTGCACCTTTAAATATAAAAGTCTGTCAACTAAACTATGAAGCAATGCAGTTGAATCAGGTTAATCGGATCACTTCTGATCTTAATATTTCAAGTCTTAAAAGCTATCTGCCCTGTTAACTGGGTTCGATTGTGTGATTTATTTTTCGAAAATTTAGGATGGATCCGTATAAGCGGCTGGAACTATTAGCCGGTGGATTGATTAATAGGATTTGATTATACATTTGTAATAAACGAATTAATTAATGATTACTTCTGCTAGGTTGTGTTGATGTGTTTTTTTTAAGGCAGTATAGAAGCACTACTTACCATTAGACAGCTGCCCTGTGTCGCACACCTTTACCATATTGTAACCATCATAGATTAACGAGACCCTTCTGCCTTAACTTTCTAATTTTAGGCGCAAGATACCCTATTTTTCCTCATGCTAGTGTTAAAGAGTTCCACCTGACCCAATATCTGAGCCACACGTGGAGGCCAGGAGTGGACAGGTTGTCGGAGGCCATTTTTGGCGCCCTCGGAATCATTTTATAAGTAGTGAAGTGCATATATCCGGTACCAGTTTTGACAATAACGGAGCCTCAGATATATAATAGTACATTAAAAACCCTTTTTGAAATAAATTACAAGAAAGTGTTTAAAGCCACAATTCAAATTAAATCCATGCAGGCATCTTGGACTGTACCTCATATCACCAAATGAACATTTTTGTATTTGCTAATTAACTCTACAAACAAAGGGTCCTCTTACCCTTTTGAATCTTTTACAAAAGCATACTTTTTGCAATCCTCGAATGAAATCTGGAAGTTGGTTAACAGTTTATCAATGTCGTCTGAACGTTGCAGGTCTTTTTCCTTGAGACTCAAAATGAATTCTTGAAGACTTATATTAAATATACAAACAAATACGTCATCTATTTAATAAATACTATTAGAAATGTCTAGAATGCAATGAGATGTAAATATACATGACAAACTAGCATTGTCTTCCAAAGGAACTTTAATTTTAAGCTTACAGCAAATAAATGTGGTAGTCAAGCCAGCCTTTATATACCGACTGGTAGTACTGAAATTACCCAAGATTTTTTATAATAATCTTTATGAAAAGCCATAGGATAAAAAAAAATGTGATATCACTAAAAGATGAAAAAAAAGGGGAAACAAGGACTAATATACTATTACAGTACTCAGTTTTTGAATTTTTATAAAATTTAGGCTGGAAAAAACAAGAATTATTAAATATTTTTAAGTCTGTCGTACTTTACATTTCAAATACAAGATCTAAATCTAATAAACATAGCATTAAAAAGCAGATGTCGGATCGTGTGAAAGTTTCATTAAGATCGGAGTCACCCTGTGTCAGGGTGTCACCTCCCCCTCCCCCCCCCCCCCAAAAAAAAATATCAACAACCCCATTCTCCCCGAACCCCCCCCCCCCCCGAACCCCCCCCCCCCCCCAAAAAAAAGAAACAAAACAATACATCGTTAGCTAATTAGTTTTTACACCGGAAAAAAACATTTTAAATGTATTCAAGAAAGGACGAAGAGCCTCGGTAGAGACGCACTCAAAGTTATCCGTATTTATGTAGAGTTATCTCAAGCGATAGAGATGCAGTTTATCATGATGTTGCATGCCAGATAGGAAAAGCTGAAATCGTCTTTCGAAAATTATACCTATCTGAACGAACTAACCAATAAGCATGAAGACCCCTCAAGTACACTAATTGTGTCATCAATGATGACTGAGAAGGATCCTAGGAAAAGCCATACCGAGATAATCTTAGAGATATTCTTTCCCGCTTGGGAATTCACCTTCTATGGGAAGTGGTGACTGAACGTCGTATGAGATTCGTTGGTCGTGTCATAATTCAAGACGGACACTATTACCAAAGTCTTATCATGGAAGCCGAAAGAAGTAATGTGTAAACAAGGCCGTCCATCTAAAGCATGGCGTCGCACCTTGTCTGTGGGTTGTGAAGGGCTATGGTAGTCGCCTTAGAAATTAGATCGCTATTTGTGGAGAGAGGGCTTAAGTCTAGGTGTTTCTCAAACTTTTACAACCAAAAATGTTACGTTCGCCACCCAATTGGTCTGATAAGGTTACAAAGCCCTGGGCGCCATTTTCCTGCATTTCTGACTTTCAGCAACTCTTTATCTTAGCGTTTACAACGCACTAGCATTACAACTCAAAGAGAATTAATTTAAGTAGGGCTGGGACGGGTTTTTTACTGAAACTGTGAGAGACATCCAAAAGGCATTTAGAGCATGTAAGCTTGTATTCTGCTTCATCATCGTATTTGAAAGTTAAGCGGGGGGGGGGGGGGGGGGGGGGCGCTTGTTCAGTTCAAACAAAAAGACATTTAATAGAACCGTTGTATCTGACCCAAGAAACATTTGGTCTACTTACGTCAGAAGGTGTGGGCCAACTCTAGAATTGCTGTGGGGGAAGACAGTTAAAAGGTCTTCTTCAAAAAAACTTTTGAATACATTTTGTTACTATTGTAATTTCACGAAAAAAAAAATATGCTTAAAAGATGAAACACCGCCGCTTAGGTGTATCCTTTAAACATTGCCAACAATGTCGTTTTTATTAGAAAAATTGGCTACTCTTATATGGAGTAACTAGAGTACAAATACAACCGATTTTTAAATATTAAAAATGCCTCTCGCCTCAATTTGTAAGATCGCAACTATAGTTTTATAGAATTGTGCTAACAAAAATTTTATATAAATAGGTATTAAACGTGCTTAAGTATATTTGAATAAATATCAGCAGTAACTTACTTTATGTTTAATGAAGTTATCAGAAAAAGTGCATTTCTTCCACTAGGTTGTCGTACCTGGCTGAGTGTCACCCGGTACGGTCCCACGAATCCACCAGTGACGCCACTGGTGTATGGTTACATTAGATCTCAAGCCGGAAAAAAAAATAAAGTTCTCCTTTCAGACCTTGCGGCACAACGACCAACCCCTTTTACCTTTCTCCAACTAATGTCAGGTAACCATTAGAGCTGGGTGAACGCAGAAGCGCCCAAAGATCGCTAAATAAAAAAAACCTAGTCTTTGAACGGGGGATCCTGGTTCGGAAGCCACTGCTCCTCCAAGCCAGAATGTCGATCTAAAATTTAAAAAGTCCATCAAACTGTATTTTCTAAACATCTTCTCTCTCTCTTTTTTTTTCTTTTAAACACTCTAAAAGTGGACGTTTACATTAGCTCTTATATATATATATATATATATATATATATATATATATATATATATATATATATATATATATATATATATATCAATACATTTTTTGAAGTGACTTAAGTTAAATGACGAGGACAAAAACACACGAGGAAACAATTAGTTTAATTTACTTTACCTGGCCATTCGGATGAGTGCAGAGCATAGGTCTAACGTACTTCGAGTAAACACATTAATTGTAAAGGCAAGTCAGGTATATTTAATTATTTAATCGAAACATTTCTTTGGAAATGAGATCCTTCGATTTATAGGAAATTACGTCAGCATTTTTTAAAGGACTATACCATGAAACTTCTACCTCTTTTAAAACGTTTAGGTCTACTTGCCAGATATCAATATGCCTTATACACCAGATTCACTCCCACACACATAGTATTGGAGTTATCTGTCGTTTAGCTTCCTTGAAATATAGGCCTCTATCAAGTAAGGCAGCGGAGATATTGGAGTTATAGGGTTATTTTTATCAGCCCCATTTCCAGTTAGGGAACATTCACTATGAAATAGTAACAGATAATGAAGATATTTTTCCGTCTTGAAGACACCCCACAACACAGACAATACTGAAATGCTCCTTCTCTCTCAAGCTGATCCTCGAATAAGAGCGTTTCAGGAATTTATACGACACCACAAATAAGCAATGTCTTCGGCTAGGTTGATAAATAATGAATGTAGTATTTCACATGTCTAAGCCAACACAAATGCGGTCTGTATATTTTGCCACATCTAATGCCAACAAAGCCGTGGTTCGCTTTGTCTACTTGAGCTGTCTCTTTGTCGCCTGCGCCTGCCTTAGGCCAGGGTCCTGAGTTTCGAATGTGTGACCTGCGACCTTCGTAAGAGCTCTCCAGCTGTTTCTTTCAGATCACATCTGTTGTCAACTGCTTTCATCTATTTCGCTTTCCTATGCTACGTTTACTTCCCCTTAAGCTTGTCTAGAAAGATGGGTTTATTTTTGGTATGCGTTCAGCTCCATATGGAATTATCTGACCCATCGCAGCTTTCGAATGGTCCAGACAAGTGATACGATCAAATGTAAAAGTATGCAATAACGCTTAGCAAAAACAATTGGTTAAAAAAATTGTATCTCATCGCACAAATTTATTATTGTTCTAGATCTATTACAAACTAAATTACACGATCGAACTATTTGATAAAATTACACTTAAAATAATCTTTTAAAAAAGTATTTTTTTTTTATTTGGCATGTTTTGATTTTATCGTGCCCCACTGAACATCTTTATGTTGTAGCCCCCATTGGAATGTTCTCAAATACATACACCGGGAATATCGTCATTGATTGCCCCTGTCCCGTCGTAAAAAGTTGAAATCTAGATTTACTTACCTAGACTATTTTACCCACAAGGACCATACATTATTGTTTGTCACGCCCACTGGCGGATCCAAGGAAGGGGGGTATAGGGGCGAATGCCCCAACCCACTCGGCCGAAGAAATCACACAATTTGTATACGAATTAATTAGTTATGTTAATAATATATACTAATTATTTATATTTCAACCTATTTTAGATTATTTCGCCCCCCCCCTCTAGTACGTTGGCCGATTTGGTGGGATGAGGAGGTGGCGATGGCATCAATCCCTCCGCACCATAAACTTTCGCTTGGGGGGGGGGGTCCAATTAATTTGTATAAATTACAGCTAGTTAACAGAATCAATTAAATATCTATATAATTAAAACTTGTTAATGATATTTTATGCCGTTCCCCTTTTAGCCGATTTGCCCTTCCCACCTATACCCTATGAGTGGGGGGGGGGGGGGCGGTCCTAATTTTATTTAGAAATCATAGTTTGTGAACTAAATTACTTGAATTACTATATTATTTTTATATTATATCGCTACACTTCTGGTATCTTGGCCGATTCGGTGAGTTGAGGGGGGGGGGGGGCGATTGCTTCTACTGCCCTCCCCACTCTAACCCTCTGAGTGGGCGGGGGGGCCCTACGTATTGATATGTGAACCCATTGTATATTATGTCGTACCACACTCTAATCTCAAATTTTATAATTAGTAAATATAAAATGAAAAAGGGTTGTACCAGGTGGGAGGGGCTATACATGCAATCGCCTTCCGCCCATGGGACAAACCAATACTTTTTTCTTTTTGTATTTTAGTAAAGAAACTACAAAATTAAAAAAAAAAATGTCACTAATATAATTTTTAATGCTATAAATTACATTCTTACATCGAGTCGCCCCCCCCCCCCCCCGTATTATTTAATGCCAAATGAAATCATTAGCAGAAATTATAAAAAGGAGCGAGGATTAATCGCATGAAATTAAACATGACGTTTTGAAACTGAACAGTCAAAAATGGCGACAGAGTTGATGTCTTGCACACGAATTTTTCTTACTTTTTTAAAGAAAGATTTGAAAATTTAGAATTCATACGAAAATAGTTTTCATTATATGAGCTACAATTGAGATGAGTTCTGAGCCCAAATATTATTTTCCTAGTCGACTTTTCCAAACCTTTATTCATAGTGATATTTTTCTATTGTAAAAAAAAATTGAGACTATAACTCTCAATATGTTGGAATCCTAAAAATGCTAAAAATTTAGAGCAGAATCTAATTGGCCCACATTATTTCTCCTCCCACTTCCGAAATATTTTGTTTAGAGCTTTGAATTATAGTTCTGTAACTAAACAAATGACAAACTTGCCTATTAAACAAAATCTATCGCTTACAAATGACCTTTTTTAAAAATATTATTTTTCGAATATTTTTTTCTTCGATTGCGATCCTCAAAGCCTTAAAACCCCTCCAGATGGTTTTGGATTTAAAATACCCCTACACAGTGTTTTGAGGTGAAAAATTTCTATCTTCAATATTATTCCAAAGTTACAGTTACCAAATTCTATGACCGTAGCTTAATGGGGTTTTGAATTAAAATAAAAATCCAGAGATTTGTTAGTTTAAAACCCCCAACAGATAATTTTGAAGATAGAACTTCCATTTTTGATATAAAATCTAAAGCAAACTACAGTCACCTGATTTCAAAAGGGTATTTAAGAGATGTGACACATTTCTACCAGTGGCTGGGCTCCATTAATAAAGTGCAGTGACTAGTCATCTGCCGCAATTGAAAAACACTAAATGTGTCTCAACAAAGATGGCTAAGACATATTTTAGGAGTCAGTTATAGAGATCAGGTCTAAATCAAGGAAATCCTATGCCGAATTGGGAGTCGACCCCTTAGTAAGGTTGTGAAAGAGCGTTGCATTAGTTTTGCGTGACATGTTCTCCGACAAAATGAATTACGCATAATAAGAGTTCTTATTTTATCAATATATATATCAAAATAAGAGTTGCGATAACATACTAGTACAACTTGGCGCCACACTTTCATGGAGGTCCTTAGAGCAGGTGGGAAGAGGCTTCAGACATCGGAAGTGACAGATTTTTATGGAAACAGCTTGCCGCCCAATGCGCCGAACGGCGCGGGAGGGTCTGAGTCAGTAAGAATAGCACATTAAGTTTTTGAAATAAAACTTTTTTAATAGCAGGATAATGCACTGTAGATACCTCAGAATATGCATCTTGTTGGCTTTCAATACCGGAAATATCGATTGGCGGCGGGGTTCCGACCCGAGCTGGAGGAGCTCTCAGCACTCTCTTAGACCCTCTTGCTGGTAAGGGCTGGGAGTCTACAATTTTTCCACTAACTCCAGGAAGAACATATTCTAGGGCACAATAAACGTCTTCCGAAAGCATTAGGGGTAAGAATGTAATAAAGATTAATTACGTACACACACACACATACACACAAATACATATATTTTTTTCGCGGGGTGGGGGGTGAGAACCCCCGCCAACCCCAACCCCCCCCCCCCCCCAAATAAAATCCTGGCTACGCCCATGTTAATGACGTACTTTAAACTACCAATGACCCGTAACATTGTAATCAGATGTCATCCATGTACGAAGTTCATGAATCGACTATCAAATGTAACACTAAATATGTTCAAGCCAATGATCGAAATGTAATATCTTGGACTGTAGGGCGCGCACCCCCCCCCCCGGTGAGATAAAGAGAGGTTCTCACGAATAGGGGCAAGGTTCTTAAAAGAGGGGAGCGGTCAATTTCTTTTTTTTTTTCAAGGCTAGCCAATAAATAATATATCTGCAGAATATTTATCAATCCATGGTACATAACAAGTAAAGTGACATTATTACCGATGTGTAACGAATTGAAATGTTTTTAATTCTTCTTTTTTATTTTTAATCTTTATCGTTTTCGAGAGACGCGTCTTCAACAATATCGACTTAAAAACCTATTACAGTAGTGAGTGTCATTGTTAGATTGGCGATCATTGATGGCGTTGTGCGTTAGTGGCCGTTACACAACAGGCGGAAGGACGAACAGACCACACAAAACTAATAGCGTATATACCCCTTTTGGGGGCCGCTAAAAATTGTAAAATTTTTACTATTAACTTTTTAACGCATTATTTAAATATTTCAATAACTTAAATTTGAGAACCATCTGTTTCCCTTATCTTATCTATCCCTACATACATTTTCGTGGACCTGTTGACCAGAATTTTAGCATCTCGTGTAACTCATGGTAGAGTAAAACTAGAGATTTAGCCCTACCTTTAGCGTACACAAACACCGTTAGTAACTGATTCTACCATCTCTTGAGAAATAAATCTGTTATAAGTTATACAATGGTTTCATTTAATAATTTACACCTAGAATTATAGGCCTGGCCTATGAAAGTGTGGTGCCCACTGCGGTCGCATAGGTCGCAGTGCCTTAAGGCGGGTATAGTCCTTTTAAAAATGATGACGTAATTTCCAATAAATCAAAGGATCACAGTTACAAAGAAATACTTCGATCATTCTTTAAACTAAATGCTGCACTAGCTTCACAGTGTCAACTCGACATTAAGTTAGACGTCCATCTCTCGCTGATCAAAATGGCAATGTAAAGTGGATGAAACTATTCTTTTTTTTTCTATTTATTGGGTTGCCTGAGCTAGCCAGAAAAACCAGTGACTTGGCAGAATTTAAGTCATTGGTTAATATGCATGACGCGTAGGACGTAATCATCTTCTTTTTTGAAGTAACGTCTGTATTATATAAGATAAGATAATTATTTTTGGCTTTCGAAAATAAGTATCTTTCGCCATTGGCATACCGAAGGGATGGCCTCTTGTGGTACAATATGAAGTTTCATATTTTCCCTGTGGCTACGTTCGTTAATGTTTTATATAGACATGTATATTACATGTGAGTTTAGTATTGGCCCACAAGGCAACAAAAAATTTTTTTTTCTTGTTCCCTACAAGAAATTGTTCTTTTCTTCTTTCATAGGTCCAGAACACCTATTATAATTCATTTATTCAGGCAAAACTTTGGTTTTGTCACTGCTGTCTAACATTTTCTGTTTTGCAGTGTAAATGCACTTACATGTATGAATTGATTTTGTACCTTTAAATATATGTCTGAATTTGTTTAGATTTTTCAGATAAAATCATTGTGAATATTGATTGAAATCAGTGACTTCATTGACTTTATGTAAAATATGGCATCTAGAGGTTGCACCTATCCAGCAGATGCCTTCTGTTATGTTTGCGGCGAATTCATAAAGAAACGTGCGAAGAAACATTCTTTGACAACATCAGCAACAATGAAGGAAGCATATAAATCCTACTTTGGCATGCCAGTTGGAGATCTAGATAAATCTTGGGCTCCACATATTAGTTGTGACTGCTGCAAGAAGACTTTAGAAGGTCCGTTCAGAGGGGAGAAGAGAAGCATGAAGTTTGCAATACGAAGAATTTGGCGAGAGCCTACAGATCATCTGAACAACTGCTATTTTTGCATGGTAGATCCATCAAAGCGTCGATCTGGCAAAAATGCAGCTGCTGTGCTCTATCCTGATATCCCTTCTTCGATCGCCTCAGTTCCACATTCCCCTGATCTTCCCATTCCCAAACCACCGCAGAATACACTGCCCTCGGAAGACAGCAGTATCTCGAGTGATGCTGAAGATTTTGATGTTTTTCAAACGGATGATGAAGGAATACCTCACTCTCCTAACCAAGATGACCTCAATGATTTAGTGAGAGATCTTGGTCTCACCAAAGCTAAAGCTGAGCTTCTGACATCCCGACTGAAACAGTGGAACCTGTTAGATGAGAGTGTTCAAGTTACATGTCAGAGAAAACGTCATCAAAGATTTTCAGTCTTTTTCACCCTTCATGATAACCTTTGCTACTGCCATGATATGAAAGGTCTGTTCGATGCAATAGGGATACCCTGTAACCCACAGGATTGGCGTCTCTTCATCGATAGTTCTTTCCGCAGCCTGAAAGCTGTTCTTCTCCACAATATCAATCAGCTACCTTCTATCAAAGTGGCTCACTCAGCACAACTTAAGGAGGAGTACAATAGCGTCAGACAGCTTCTGCAGGCTCTAAACTATGAACAGTATGGTTGGGAGGTAATTGGTGATTTTAAGATGGTGGCATTCTTAATGGGTCTTCAGAGTGGTTTCACCAAGTTTCCATCTTTGTCATTGGGATAGCAGAGACACCAAGCAACACTACCATCGTCGGGATTGGCCAGAACGGACAAACTTTACCATTGGGAGCAGCAATGTCAAGTGGGAGCCTCTAGTGGATCCTAAGAAAGTTCTAATGCCTCCTTTGCACATCAAGCTGGGGCTCATGAAGCAGTTTGTTACAGCTCTGGGTAAAGAGTCGGCAGCTGTGAAATACCTAGAAGAATTCTTCCCCAAGTTGTCAGAGGCCAAAGTGAAAGCTGGGATCTTTGTGGGACCACAAATAAAGAAAATAATGGAGTCTCAGCAATTTCTTAACAGTCTCACAGACATCCAGAAGGCAGCTTGGGGCAGCTTCATCGCAGTTGTTCATGGATTCCTTGGAAATCATAAGGCCGAGAATTATGTGGAGCTGGTGGAAACACTTGTGAGAAACTATCATTCATGGGATGCAGAATGTCGCTAAAGGTTTACATCCTAGATGCTCATCTGCGTAATTTCAAGGAGAATATGGGAGCATACTTTGAGGAACAAGGAGAAAGGTTCCATCAAGACCTGAAGGAATTTGAACGTCGATACCAAGAACAGTATACCGAAAATATGATGGGGGACTATATCTGGGGCCTAGTCCGTGATAGTGATTTAGTCTATAATCGTCAGTCTAAAAGAACATGCAATTTTTGACTTTTATTTTTATCTTATCTTATATAATACGCGTCATGCATTTATTCATCTGTATGGACCATGTTTGTGAAGACTTTGTCAAACATCATAAGTGTATTATAAGTCTTACATGTATTTTAAACGTTGTATAATGCTATCCAATACGTGATCTGAATTATCAATGTCCTGACCACAAACCCAAACTTTTGGGAAAACAAATACTATTTTTGATCATTTGGATGTATAAGCTAACAGGAAATCATAGTTATTTCAGAGACACAAAAATTGTGTTGCCTTGTGACTTCTTATGCAAATAGAATTTCGTAGACTATTGAGTTATTGGATGCGCCGACAGGCGTAGCTGCCTGCCACAACTCTCTGTACGCCACTGACAAGCGCTTGGGGTTTATGATTACTTTTTTTAAAAGGATATACAGCTACGTTTAGTGACAAACTTATAGCTTTAAGTCTATAATAGAATGTAAAATGCGATTTAAAAAACTGCACATTTAGATTAGTTTTAAGCCTAAATACAAAAACACAATCTAATAAAAAAACAACTTGTCACAGCCTGGTTTTTGTTGTAGGCGTGATAACGCGAATGTCGTGTTATGTAGATACCTCTTGTAGATGATATAATATTCCTTTGTATTCTTAGTTAAATACTTTCACTCACGCACTAGATTTGCTAGTGCGTGAGAACACCAACATGCCGAATTCTCTGACTACAATATTTAGAATAAGTAATGGACTCACTGTTAGCAGACATGGATTTTATTACATGTAAAATATAGTTCACAAAAGATATTGGCAAGTCCAGCCATCAAGAAATATTCACAAAAACATAGTACATTAGAATCCAATGAAATACTTTAGATATCACATATGCTCCAAAAATCAACCTTTATATCTATATATTACTACACTGGACAAGATATCAATAATATACCTCTCTCTACGAGAGTCCAAGATCAACTGACTTTTCCACCTCGTGGTCAGCTTCCGACCAAACAAAATCTCGTGCCAACTGCACGGAACAGTTCAGTGACCACTAGTCACCAGATATTACAGGGGTTCTAAAAAAATGGAGAGATGATATGACATACGCCCCTTCCCCTGACAAAAGTATATATGATAGTAATGTTCTATATATATGTCTAGTAGCTTAATCACTCATGTCAAACTGATCTAATTAATCTCTTCAATACTGCTTGCTCAATTATACATAAGTATTAATGTCATGTCATTCATTTTAACTATGAATGGTTCCATATACTAATGGACAAATGCATTGTTCAGCTCTCAAAATGTTTGCTTAGCAAAATATACATTAGTATGATTACATCTACTGTACAAGTATGTTATTGAAAAAAATATCAATACAATTTGAGGCTTTAGTCTCATGAAATCTAGTTAAATAATAATATATCATCTAATTACAAGTATACTGAAATATTTTACATGAGCATGTTTAATTGCTATGTGCTCATTCTGTTAACATACATTGATATCTCAATTATGAGAAGAGAAAAAAATTTTTAAGTTATTTTACATCCAATTATTTATATAATATAACACAACCAATGTGTATCATCTGACACACTAAGTGCATTTATTGAAGTAGCTCTCAAAAAAGTTTACATACATCTATACAACTATATTTGTGTTCAGTATTCATTATATCACTCTAAGTTCTGTCACCATTATACAAGGTTACAGTGACTTTGTCTATAATTATTATTAATAGCACACATATGTGGTATTTAAAGTACTATAGCATACAAAATGATAGCATTCAAGTGTGTACTACCATCTAAAAAAAAAAATCAACAATATTTACATTTGTGAGTTGTTTTTCAAAAACAAAAATTTAGGTCAACAGTTCAAGTAGCTCACTGTTGTTTACAATATGTTTGTTTACATTACTGTGTTTACTAACCATATAAATTATTAGCACATCTAGTCATTATGAAATTCTATGTTATTGTCAAATTGAGATAAGTAAATATGTAATGTACAATTAATTAAAAAATGATAGTACAATAGCATCAATGAAAGAAAAAAATGTCATCATGACCCAATAAAATGATACAAGTGTAACAAAAATTTGTCATGACCTAGTTACATGATAACAAGAAAAAATGTCAGCTTGACCTGATTGAAAATGTCAAGTTGTTTCTAATTGTACTGTGAATTTACTCAGTTAAAATACTTTGACTTATATGTACAATATCATTGTCCTCATTTGTATCTGTTTCATGATCTACATGTCTTGACCAAAAATCAGCTAATACATTTTCATGACCAGGTATACTTTGTAGGTCAAACTTGTAATCAGATAAAATTAGTGACCATCTATTTATTCTGTTATTCTTTAGTTCTTTTCTTTTAAGTGCTAACAATGGTTTATGGTCACATTTAATTGTAAAAAATCTTCCTAGTAAATAGTGTTTCAGTTTGACTATGCTCCATACTATAGCTAATAGTTCTTTTTCTATTATTGAATATTTTCTTTCTGCTTTAGATAATGTTCTACTTATATGAACTATAGGTTTCAGATATGACTCTATCTGTTGTAGTAGGCATGCTCCTATACCATTATTAGATGCATCAGTGTACAGTAGGAGTTGTGAAATAGGATCAATGCTCCCTAATTCTAGTTTCTCATTAAACATCCTTTAGTCTGGTTAGTGCTTCTCTGCTGCTATCATCTAAGTTTATTATTATTGAATGTTTCTTCTTAGTAAACTCTACTAAGGGCTGAATTAGTTGGGCATAGTTGGGTATAAATTTTCTATAAAAGTTGCACAAGCCTAATAGTGTTCTGACATCCTTTTTTGTTTTAGGTTCCTTAATGTTTCTTATTTTACTTATGTTTGCTTTGGTAGGAGTTATTCTGTTATTAGTAATGTTGTAGCCTAAAAATTGAATTTCATCCTTTACAAGATTTAATTTATTGGGAGGAATTGTCATCTTATGTTGTTTTAGACGAGCAAATATTTGTTCAAGTGTGTCTAGATGTTCCTTTTCTGACTTAGTGAAAACACAAATGTCATCCACATATGAAATTACATTGTCTATGCCTGATAATAGTTTACTCATACATTTTTGGAAAGTGGCTGTGCTGTTAACTAACCCAAATGGCATGACATTCCATACATATATCCCTTCAAACCCAGGTAAAATACATTTGAAAGCTGTGTATTGTTTAGACATTTCTTCCATTTTTATTTGCCAGAATCCTCTATTTAGATCCATGGTGGTAAATAGTGAGGCTCTACTTAGCATATTAATTATAGTGTTTGTATCAGGTAAAGGTTCAGGATCTATAATAGTACAATTGTTTAGCTCTCTATAGTCGCAACAGATTCTCACGCTATTATCTTTTTTCTTGACAATCACCATAGGTGATGCATAAGAGCATACATCTGATTTTTCTATCTTGTTTTCACTTAGTAATTTCTTTAGTTCTACTTTTACTAATTCCTCATAGGCCTTTGGGATGTTATATGCCTTTGTTTTAGATGGTAGTATCTTATTTAAGTGTATTGAATGCTGAATTACCGTAGATCAGTGCAGCCTAGTTTCAATGTAATGACATCATTGTATTTTCCTATCAAGTTATCTATATTGGTCCTATCATTACTTGAGTTTTGGGTGGTAGCATGAATAGTTATAGTGTTTGCAGCATATTCTTGTATAGTTCCTATTGAATCTGTATCCCTAACCCTTACTTCTATCTCTTCAAATTTTCTTTTAGGAAATTTTACTAATTTGTCTGTGCTCAGTTTACATTCTTTGCCATTTTTGTCTACTTTGTACACTTTGTTGTTTATTTTGCCTACTATCTTATATGGATCTTCATTTTTGTTTTTACTATACTTATTTTCTATCTTGACATATACTTGGTCTCCTATGTTTAATGTCCTTAATTTTCTGTTCTTATTTTTTATATCTCTATGTCTGTTTAAGTTTTTATCCATGTTTATATCAGCTAACTTTATTCCCTGTCTTAAATTTTGTTTTGTTTGTGTTATCCATGGAAGGAATTCTTCATAGTTCTCTAGGTCTAACATATTATCAGCCCATAGTTCTAGTGGACCTTTAGGTTTCCTATCAAAAACTAATTCATATGGACTGAATTTTGTTGTTTCATGAGTAGTAGTGTTGTAGGCAAAGATAGCATAGTTTAAAGTCTGATCCCAAGTATTCATTGCTTCTGTTTCTAATTTATAAATTATTTCTTTGATTGTCTTGTTCCAAGTTGGATTGTGGCGAATAAATTGTACTGTGTACCAGTTTGATGTTGGTCATTTCTGTGAAGGCTTTATTTAAGTTTGATTTAAAGTTGGATGCATTATCTGATCTGATAGAAATTTATTTGGGAATCCAAACTTTAGGAATATTGTTCTTAGTGAGGTGCATATATTTTCTGCCCTAATATCCCTAAGAGGAAAAGCTTCTGCCCACCTGGTTGCTATATCTATGATTCCCAATATATATCTATTTCCCTTGGTACTTGTATTTAATGGGCCCATAATATCAATGGCTATTTTATCCCAGAAGCAATGGGCTTTAACTGATTTTTGTAGAGGTGCTTTAAGTATGACTTTTTGTTTAGTACATTCTGGACAAGAATCTATATAGTCTTTTATTTGAGTCTTCACCTTGGGCCAAAAGAATTTCTCTGAAATTTTGGCATATGTTTTCTTTTTGTTGGATCATCATGGGCCATTTAAAGTATTTTGGGTGTTAGGCTTTGTCGAATTATTATTTGAATTCTTGTGCTATCTTTGTTTATATTACATCTGATGGCTAGGTTGTTGGCTAAGATATGATGGTTGTTTAAATTTATTTTGTTATAGTCTTTATTTAACAAATCTTGTATTATAGGGTCACTGTTTTGCATTTTGATTAATTCTTGTCTAGTGGTTTCTAATTCATTGAATAGAGTATTTGGCAATTCAATTTCTGGCACTATTTTTTTGTGTGATCTAGTTTGTACAGCTGCTATTTGATGTTGATGTAGATACCAATTTTTTTGTCTATTCTTTATCCATGAATCTAGTTGAGTTATTGTCAAATCTCTAACACCATGTGAGTTCCCTATTATGAGGTCTTGGGCAGGGGTATCCATTACAACTACTTTTATCTCACCTGTAATCCAGGGAGATTCAATCCAGATCTTGGCAGTTTTACATATGTCAAATTTTTGTACATTGGCATATGACACAACTCAGAAAGACACTAAGATAGGCACATTCCTCGCCCCATACGCTAGGACAAATCTGTAATACTTATTCTTTGCTTGTGCTGTTAGAACATGGGATGTGTTGCCTGAGTCAGCCCGAAATACCAGTGACTTGGCTAAAGTCATTGGTTAACATGCATGACTAGATTCATGACGCGTAGGACGTAATAGTCTTCTATTTAAAGTAACGTCTGTATTTTATAAGATAAGAGTTGAGAGGTCTCTTATTTAAAATCGCCGACTTAATTTCCAAATCTATTTGTTGAAAAATTAAAGCATCTCTTAGGAATGTAGGATTGACATTCTAGTAGCAGTTTAAATTGATGACTTGTAGGCCTATACTTTTGTAAAAATTAATAAGTATACAAATCCTTCTTTGGGGTCTCCGGTATAGTTAACTTGTATACATTTATTTTAGAATTTAACTTCAAGAACTTATTTTGATACTCTGGGATAGATAACTTGTATTTTACACAAACCTTGAATAAAGCTTAAAAACCTCTGTTTTTCAAATAAATTTTGTTCATATTTATGTTTTGCTTGTTTGTTTGTTTGTTTTTGTTTGTTTTTTGTTTTTGTTTTTGTTACTGCATTTTGTTGCTTAATGTTGACAGGTTTCTTAGATTTTGAATCCAAATCAAGAGATTACTTTGTTAAAACTTGATCACGAAAATCAACCCAAAAATCAATGGCTCAGAATGACGAGTTGTGTATAAAGAAATATTTATAAATAACACGTTGCTTCAGCAATGTAAATGACGCAAGCATTATTAAAATTAGTATACATTATAAGTTCCAAATGTGTCTGGCGTAACTCTAATTTTCCTGGGAAAAGTTTTATTTTAAGTTTAAAAGAAATATTTAAAAATGATTATTTTAAATTTTTATTTTAGTAAATTATTTGTACTAAAAATATTTCTTTGGGGAAAAAAATAAAATCTCTCTCTGAAAATGTTTCAGCGGTCTATAATTATTATATTAAAATTGTTAAAATACACTGATTCAAGAATGATATTTAATTTCATATTTTAGAACTATTGAAAAACTACAAATAGTTCTATATCAAAATGAGGTTTTATACACACTTATTCAATACAGCAAACTGATTTACTCTATTACTTAATAAGCATTATATTTATGTTTGGAGACATTACAATTTTTAATTGTATTCCTCCCTCCTTCCGCCTTGTTATATGTTGTTTGAATTTTTGAATATGTTGATTTGAAATTTTTAAAATCCTTTAGATTTGAAAATAGTGGAACTCGGAGGTTAATATATTGTAGTTAAAAAAAGATTTCAAAAAGATTGTTTGAAATGTCCGTTTATATATCATAATACATTTTGAATGTTAAAATGGTAATTTATAAGCTTACATTTGATATAATCACTTGCAATATAAATAAACTTAAATAATAGAGATTTTTAGATCTTCAAACGTAATTTTCTTGTAAAAAAGAATTTTACATTTACTAAATTATTGTTTATTAATATATCTCACTCTCTCTCTCTCTCAGGTCAGGCACTTGAGACACGGTGATGTGGTCGTGTGATTAACCAGAGGGGTCCGGTTCTAGAAGGCCAGCTAGGACCCTATATAAGAGCAACCTCAATAGTACGAGTCGAATTCGGTGTCAAGAACCAGTCTAGTGTGAAGTCGTCCCAGAACTGACAATTGAGTGCAAGTCTAGGAAGAAGCGGAGAGCTGATTCAACGTTTCAGAGTTAATACGTCGGAGTGGGAAATATTTATACTGTCAGCGTTACGTATTACCAATATTACCAATATATATATATATATATATATATACCTTTGCAAACGCCAAAAGAGAAATGAAAACTTAAATAGACCTACGGCGTACAACTGTTTTGTCTGAATTAATAGTTGGCAACTCAATTTGCGTAATCTTGTGAAATACTGCACTCATCCTTAATCTCTGGATTTTGCCTTTTTTTATTTATTTTTTTTTACAAGGAATGAATAGCAAGAGAAAGTAAAACAAACACAAAACATGAATTTAAAAATCAATAATTTCTTTTTACTAATTTTTTACTTTAAATTGTTTAAACTTTTAGTAAATTATGTAATAATCAAGAATAGAGTAAATGTCTGTTTAATGTGTGGACACGTTTCAGTTTTTGCAATTGTAAAAATTAAACATAAAAGAATTTTTTTTCAATTTCATATGATTAGATTTACGAATGGTATATTATAATGTAAATGTCGTTACATACTTTAAAAAAATTTTCAGCCTGTAAATGTATTGATTCCATAGAATTGAAGACCTTATAGAATTTGTTCAAGTGAAAAGAACAATTAAAGAGGTTCATGATTTTTTAAAGACGTCTTGCATACCTAAAAGCGAATGGTCCAAATGCGCATTTATTAGGCACTCTGAAAGGTATATCAATATTTCAATAACTATACATAAAGTTCAATACTAAATTAAATTAAAAATGAATTTGCCCATTTACAATGTATAAAATGTTTGTTTTTACTTTTTTTTCCTTTCAATTGTTTAGTTACAGTAGAAATCTAATTCACGGTGAGCCAGGGAAGTTTCGTTTGATTCTCATTTGTTGGAAACCTGGTCATTACAATGCAATTCATGATCACAATGGATCAGACTGTTATTTCAAGGTTTATTCTTATTCATTAATGCACTTATTTTTAC
Organism: Biomphalaria pfeifferi; assembly: GCA_030265305.1. NCBI lineage: Eukaryota > Metazoa > Mollusca > Gastropoda > Planorbidae > Biomphalaria > Biomphalaria pfeifferi. Next base: position 621,162 of record JASAOG010000049.1, read on the forward strand.
AATATCTTTCCTATCAAATCAGAACGTCCTAGAATCTGGAACATGGACGCGGATCTCAAAAAACGGCTCTAACGATTTTCCTAGAAATAATCAGCTGATGTACATCGCAGAAAATAGAATTACAAGCTTGTTGACCACACAGGGAAAACGCTAGTTTGACTGTTATAATTTTTAATAGTAAAAAAGAAATTCCCTTAATTTGGCTAGAGAAATGGGGCAAGGTTAATCTAACATTCATTAGTTATTAAGAGAAAAGCAATTAAAAAAAAAACATTGCATAGTCAGTAGTCAGCCATAGTGTATCGATAACTGAGTTGTTTATTCAATTTAAAGTTGCTTAAAGTCTATTGATAGATTATCTAAGCTTTGCTTATATTTTTACGTACAATGTAGATTACATCTAGACTCTAAATCTAGAAGTAGATCTAGACTAGATCTTAACTGTTCTAAATAAGAAGTCTAGATCTAGTTCTACAAGTCCATATAATGTCCCTATAGTGAAAGAACTACTAATAATTTTACAATTACACAATACCCGCTTGCCTGATGGGTAACATCGATTGTTTAAGTAGCTGACGGAATCAAATCACGATATCGATACCTTGTTTGATCTAAACATCTTGGTTTTTTTTAGCCATTTTTTTTTAAATAACTTTTTTTAATTGTAAGTTTAAAAAATTGTTCAAAAGTTACAATCCAGATTTTTTTTCTAAATATGTGTTCAATAAGTATTTCCTTTACCTAGGTGTTGCAAGGCAGAGTTCGGGAAAAACAATTCCAGAAACAGAGTCAAAAGTCTGACAAAGATTATGATGAGGGAGAAGTTTGCTATCTAGAAAGTAGGTAGAAACTCTAGTCGCATTGATCAACATTTTTAACGATTCAATGTAGATCTGATGATTAGTTAGTTAGCCCCATTTAAGACCATAACCGTAAGTTTCTCTGAGTGACCATTTCCTCTGTTTTTTAAATCGATAGCCTAGACCAGTGATGGCCCGTGGGCCAAATCCGACCGGCGACATGTTTTCATCCGGAACAAAGTGTAGAAAATAAAGTTGAATTTTGTTCCCTAAGTAGGATTAGAACTTTGAGGGATTTCATTCAAATCTCGTGTATTCTAATATTCATATTGTTTTTTTTCTAAAAAACACAACGTTTACTTTTTTGGCGACAAAAGTTGACAGTTATTTTTGGTTCTTCGACAATTTCTCTGCTGTCTTGAGCCGGCCGTGTCCTTGACACCTTGTGTGTGCAACATAGGGCATCATTTCTGCATCCTTTTGGTCCGTGTTCTTTTGGTATCAATGCGAGGGGTACAATACTATATAATATTAGTTCAAACTTTAAAAAACAAGGGTTAATGGTAATAAAAATGTTTTAAAGCACTCTGGAGCTTACACAAATTTTTTCAGTAATAAAATAGATAAACCCATATTACGTGGGTGTAAGTAGAGCCACTGATTTGTAATAAACTATTTGAACTGGTTTATTCTCTGTTTCATATTTTCTTTTCATTGTTGTTGTCCCCGACACGAGTGTTGGAAATTAAAATGGCCCGCATGGTTGGGCATCACTGGCCAAGACAATTAATAAATTGAACTTTGCCATGTTTACACATATCTATTGAAATCACACACCTATAAAATATCTGTGTTTAATGTTTTGTGATTCCTGGATTTGTCAGTTTAACTGATTCGTTGATTTATTCACAAGGGCAACGTTTATGTCAAGTTATTTTTTGCCGTTTAAAAAGAAAACAAAGCTTCTAACATAAAGGCTAAAAAGTTTCCTCTATAGTTTAATATTGTCTACGAGATGTTCATTCAAAAAATGTTTAAAGTTTAGAAATAATAAAATATACTGTATATAATGTGTCTGTTTAGGTAAATTGTTTTTTAACTTCAGTGTTTACTTTGATTATACTTGTGCTTCAATTGTTTTTCTATATGGACAGTCTTACAATTTTTGAAAACAATTTCAACTTTGAGAGAGAAAAATCCACGCAAATGTTTTCTTTTAAATTTAAGAGCAAATATCACCACTACAGTTTTAAGCTGTTCATAAATTGTGTATTGGTAACAGTAAAAATGTGTGCCAAATATATATTTTGAGTGTTTTCACCCACTACAGTAGTAAAAAACTGTGTCTTACTCAGAAATAAAATGCACTATTGGGTTAGGAAAACCTTCTCCTAGATACCCTTCCACAACTGAGATTGGACCAAAGCGCTCTGACCATGCTATAAGCATGAAAGTAGCGCTACTTAAAAGCTAAAATTTATTTATTTTACATGTGCGATTTTGAAAACACTTTTTATTACTTAATTGTCAACATTTGTTGTGCTATTTTTTGTTTCAATGCATCGTTCATAGGCCTAAACCTCAGTCATCAAATGTCGAATCCTGACAGCGAAACCACAGCAGTTACTCTACATCTTTATATGTAAGTATGGGTTATAGCACTCTTTTTATGTCTTACTAAAGTCCGGACAGGGTGGCTTAATAACTTGTAATTAGGTTACAGACTTCTGCTAGATAGATTGGCTTGAAGTACTCATTTGATATGTATTTATGTCATATTTAGGCCTCACTACTGACATACGTCGCATTAGGGTTGTTCTTAAACCAGATAAAATATAGGTTAGCTGTGGACGTTAAAAACTCTACGTAATTTATGTATTCTACATCTTAACCTCTTTCTCTCCTAACTGACGATACCAGCGTTGATTCCACCAGAATATGGTAAATAATTACGGAGAGAAAGAGTTAATGGTAAAGGGATTGGGTTGTGACATGTTGTGAATTGAGAACTATGCAGTATCAAAAAACCTAAGATACTTGGGCAAATCATTTAACATAACCAAAACTTTTTTTTCCCATCCTTTCCAAATCTCCCCCTTCAATCACGAATAAACGCAAAGTTACGATGTCAAGGTTGCTATCAGAAATATTTATCTTTATTTGTTTATATCTTAGAAATGTTTCTTAGAAGTAAAAATCATTATATACTAGCTCATACCTCTCGTTGAACTGCGGGATGGTGACTAGTAGAATTTGAACTTAAGACCACATAGGCGACAGTCCAGAGCGCATTCCACACTGTGAAAATAAGAGGTGGTGAGATTTCACTTTTTCGACACAGTTGGGTTCTTAAGTAATAACATAGTTTAGTATCCAAAGATATAAATATATATTTAGTGTATCTATCATTGTAAAAACAAGAGTATATAATGCAGAATTAATAAAGTTTGTTCTATCTTTCCTCCGATTTTCAGTCCCCCGTTCGACACATGCCATATTTATGATCCCAATGGACAACAAATCGCGGAAGAACTTTTTAAGATATGCTTCTGTATATGGAAAACCGGTACGTAACTAGAGATAAAAAGATAAACAGACAAGGAGGCACACAGATAGATATATAGATATATATATATATATATAGATAGATAGATAGATAGATAGATAGAGAGTTAGATAGATCGATAGATAGATAGATAGATAGATAGATAGAACGATGTCTATTACAAACATAGTCTTGCTTATGTTATTTCAGCTATATGAGGATTGCTACCAGCTGCTGTAAATCATCACCAACTGGGCTTTGTTGACCAAAACCTTCATGTCAGTCATGCAATCTTGAGTTATTTCTAAACGTTCATGACATATGTATTACATTTTATTTGTGTGTTTGTACTCACAGTGGATATTTTTAGTGGATTTCATATTCGCTGACTTTACATTATTTAAATTTACATTTAGTCAACTTTGTGACTGTAATTAAAGCTATGCTAAAGACACAATGGGAATTTTTATTTACGACTGGGGTTTTTAATTTCAGGATCTTTGGGCGGCTCTTGTATGGAAAGAGATAGGATAGTGGTTATTGGTAGTTTTATCTTGGGATATTTCAAAACCAACATTGTTATATTTTTCTAACCCAACAGTGAACTTACTGACGTACCTGTAATGTTTTTGTGATTTTAATAATACACTACTTTGATCAATAGCTTAAAGTCCTTTATTAATAATAAATGTCTTATAAATCATAACATCTCTTTTTTTTTCATAGTGATATTTATTTACATTTTATGTACATAAAAAAACACAATAAAGATTATATGTAACATACTTTATATACCTATTGTTAAATAAGAAAGTCACAAAATCAGGCAGAAGAACAATAGATTAAAATTACTGACCACAAGTTTGAAAACGTAGAAACGTTTAAATATTTTTAGGAAGCCTGATACATTGCAACAATGACCTAATGTCAGAAGTAAAGGAACGAAGTGCGTCAGGCAACAGAGCTTTCTATAACACAATACAAACTTTAAAGCAAACTTATATCAAGAAAACAAAGAAAACAGTTTACAAAACAATCGTCAGACCTGTAGTCATTTATGCCACAACCGAATCCTGGACGCTAACAAAAAAAAAAAAACACACAGAAAATCTGCTAAATACTAGGGAAAGAAAAATTATCAGAAAAATGTATGGTGTCACGAATGATGAAACAGGATGGAGGATTCGCACCAACCAAGAAATATACCAGCTATATGAAGACCCCCTCCATAGTGACAGAAAAAAAAAGAACAAATGACGTTGGTGGCAGGTCACCTCGAAAGAATGTCAGAGAACAGAGGAGCAAAGATTGTTCACCGGCAAAAAACAAAAGTCTGGCGCCCCAAAGATAGACCACGAGTACGGTGACTTGATGACGTGGATGCAGATCTACAACAGCTAAAAGTCGGGCATGGTGACGTGAAGCACAGGATAGATCAGACTGGAGAGATGTGCTAAAGCAGGCCAGGGACCTCCGTGGGCAGTAGCGACACTGGGATGGATGGATAAATGAAATAAGCAAGTGGAAGTTACGAAGAGTTATAAAAATTTGACTTTTCATTGATAATAAGGTTTCTACTAATTCTTTACCAAATTCATTTCTACAAGGAAATAGTTTTGAAAAGCAATAATTCTTCATATATATATATATAAATATATACTCATTTAAAGATTCCATAAAAATTATCTGTGCTCAATCCGGGGTGTTGACAGTATTAGAGATATTTATTAATGGCAGAATAACTAAAATAAGCTAGCTGTGTTGTTTTTAAAGATCTATGATAATTGTGTGCACGTTTCAGAATTGCAGAAGTAAATTTTCTGAGTTCTTCCGTTTAAATAATTTATTTGGAATAAAGGATGCATCAGAGGCAGATAGAAAGGAATATATATATATAATAAATGGAAGTTAGATTTAAAAAAACGAAGATATTTAAAAAATCGACTTCAAGAGAGTAGAAGATCTTATGATAACGTTATTTGTGGTAATAGTACAGTTTTTCTTAATTAAAACCTGAGAGTATTTGTTTATTTTTAAAGAGTCCTGTATCTAATAAATATATATATAGGGCTGTATGGGGTATTTAGGAGGGGTAGCACCTTCTTTTTGAGGGTAGCCTGGCTCACTCTTGGTCCCCACTCGGTACCCAACTCTCAACTGTGGCTCCCAGAAGCTGTAGCATGCGCAGCGGCTACACTCCGGAAGCGGCTTTGACTGGCCGGCTAAACCAGGTAGAGGGTATCTGACTTGTCCATGGCACTCAGTACACTAAAGTTATGTCAAACCTAGCATGTGAAGTCTGGACTTGGCGGCCTGTGCGTAACGTAACAAAACTTGACTAATCGGACAGAAAAGCAAGTACCAGCACAGTGCTGTGGAGCACTCAAGAGCAGGACAAGACACAGAAAGTCTCTGGTCATCCACTGCACCCAAACTTGTCCCCGGACGTCTTGACCGAATCTTACTTCCGGAAAAGGACGGGATTTAGGGCGAGAGAGTGAGGTCGACGTGTTGCGCGAATCCTCCTCACTTTAATCCAAATTCCAGCGCAAGTCACTTGTCATCCCCCCCCCCAAACATATATATATATATATATATATATATATATATATATATATACAGTGCTACCATTTATTGTGCTTGAAAATATTTCAATTTATTTCTAACCAGCTCATGTTTTTTTTTTTAGTATATACAAACCTAGAATATAGGCCTCTTATCGCATAGTTTCTAAGATACACTTATGTCAGTGCTATTAATATACGAAATAAATCAGATTGAAGTTGTTTTAGAAGGAATTATTAAAAGAGAATATTGTCTTGGATCTATTGATCTAAAGTCTGTTACCTAAATAAATATCTTCTTGAATCTATTGATCTAAAGTCTGTTACCTAAATAAATATTGTCTTGGATCTATTGATCTAAAGTCTGTTACCTAAATAAATATCTTCTGGGATCTATTGATCTAAAGTCTGTTACCTAAATAAATATTTACGTTTACAAATAGGGACCCAACTTTATTACCTCACTTACTACTATTTGTTGATGTGCGCTCGTTGTGTCCATGTGTTTGTGTTTGTTAACCAAAATTACATTTTGTTTTTATCGATATGTGTAGTATTTAGCGACCCCTTGTAAAGGGAAAAGCCGCTCTTAGTTTTGTACCCGTCCGTTCGTCTGTCTATGTAGGTCTAGAAAAGATATTGAAAATACGACATCATGTATTCTTGATCTTGCTATTTTTTTTTTCTAATCTGAAAGCGAATCTTTTAATTTTAAAAATAAAGAAACAGATGACCATAACATCATCTGCCCTATAGATCTCAAGGTCTGAAAGGGGAACTTTTTAAACCAGTGAAGCAAAATCTACGTCTGTTCTGTATATCCGTCCAAAGGGAATCGACGGAATTTTCTTTTGCGGTGAAGAGGAAGGAATTGTGACCCAAATCATGTTTGAGTCCAGTCTTTAACAGTGCGCAAATTGTGCACTAGCTTGGATGGCGGTGCGCATGGCAGGGTTATAACTATATATAATAATAACAATATGTTACTATCTGTCAGGTTCTTGTGTTTTATTGTATCTATCATAGTTTTAATTCAATGTGTGTTATTGTTATTCTTTTTCTGAACTTATAATATTTTGGCCCAAGTTCAGCCTGAAAAGCACACCATACACATACAGTTGTATTAAATTAATAAACTAAGTGTATAATGTTAAATAACAATAAACATTTATTAAAGTGATATATTTACAAATGAACTGATGTATGATGAATGATAATAATAGTATCAATATCCATAAATATATGTATAATATCTTTAATCCAATATGATATAGTTATTTTCTTTGTGATATATCAATGATCAATTATTTGAACAATATCATTACCTCAACATATTCATCATAAGTTGTTCAAACATTCTTTCAACGCAACAACTGGTAATCCACATAGATCTAGTCTGTAAATCCAATACTGTTCACTGACGATAATTCCAAAAAGTTCACAGTTCACACTGCAACATCAGGTCTGACCAAGGCAACCCGCAATCTGGCATCTTGAACCTCAGACTCATGAAAAAGTCAACTTGAACACCAGACGATTAATTGACATTAGTGAGATGAAGGCCTCAGTCCTGTAGACTGTAGACCTAAAGTTGTATTCTCAATATAGAAAATTGAGAATGGATAAACGAGTCTTGACACCAAGACTCGACACTAAGTCTTACACATAGACTTGACACCAAGCTAAGATCACTACTTAGACTTGACGCCAAAAACTTGAAACAAAGTCTTGAACTGAGAATACGACCAAAACCTAGACTTGTCGCTAAAACCCTATAGAAGATAAAAGAAAAGGATTCTTCTAATCATCTAGATCTAGTCTAAATATAGACTTACAAATACGAACGAATTCAAATAGAAAAAACTATACCATAAAAAATAAAACTCACCCTAAACAGGGGTCAAGATAATCCAACAAGAAAATGTCCAAGGCAAACGTTAAGGCTATCCAGTAACAATAACCAAGGAGAAATTCAAGAGCTCTCAAAACATGGCTTGCCCTTATACAGCACAAGATGGAGAGACTGAACTTGACGATAAATGACGCAAATCACACACACACACTAACTTTACGTCACTAGAAGTTGTGACAAGCAACAAAAGTTCCTTCTCCTAGTCTACACAAGAAATAGTGTAATGACGTCATCAATATAGTGAACAACGCCGCACTATCAAATAGAGAAATAATTCTACTATACAGTTACATAGATAACTGCGACACTATCCAGTGAACGCTTTGTCTGCGAACAATTAGTCTGTGAACGAATTGTCAGTTAACGATTTGTCGTGTGAATGATTTGTCGTGAACCAACTGTCGGTGAACAAGTTGTCTGTGAACAAGTCTGTGAAAAAGTTGTCGGTGAGGATATGTCACGTGAACGAATATTCGCGTGAACGAATTGTCGGGTGAACGAATAGTCGGGTGAACGAAATGTCTGGTGAACGAATAGTCGCCTGAACGAAAAGTCGTGAACGATAATGTCGGTGAACGAAATGTCAGTGAACGAATTGTCGTGGAACCAATAATATCCTGGTTAAAAATGACATTTTCTTAACCAAGAACCCAACATTCAGAAGCCAAGCGCTTAACCACTCATCCACCGCGTCCTGCCTAAGAAACAGACGACCTTAAACTGAAACAGCGCTTCTCAGACTGTAGGCTCGTGAGCTGATGGGAAAGAGGAGGGGGATGAAAGGTAATCGGTACAAGTTTGAGAGACGATAGACACTGGACTATCACTTTGTTGCTTCTTTATATATTCTCTCTTACATAAAATAGTCATTAGGTCTAATCTAATACGATGTTTACAATATGTACTTATAAGGACTACGTGCACGGGCAAGATCAATTATTATAAGGCTTGTCTTATAGTCAGAAGATCAGTGAGGAATACAGTATTTTCCGTGGTTGTGGCCCCAACTGTGACCTACATATTTTGCCGCATCCAGTTCAAAGCATAACAATTGCCCCCAGGTGGTCGATTTAGATTTTCTTTTCGTCGTCTGCGTTTGTCCTCGGCAGCAGATTTTCTTTTGGTCTCAAGTGTGTATGCCGCGGTCTTCGTGAGTGACATCCAGCTGTCTGTTCCGACGCCGCATGCAGTCAGGTGCTCTCTTCTATGTCAGCCAAGGAAAGTTGACGCCTAAGCTGGTCTTTGAAGCTTTTCCGTGGGGCGCCTCTGTTACGTCGACCACCTTTTAGCTCACCAAAAAAAAACTGCCTTTGGCAATTATTAAACCATTACTAATAAACATTCTCTTGAACAATGGGTGATGCATTTTGTTTTTTGACTACACCAGGATGTCACATGTAGTGATAAAAAAAACGGAAGCAAAATATTTTGATTCCAAATTTTATTTTTAAGTCAATGTTTAGCATTAGTGTACATAGATCATTCGATATTCATTAATACATTTTAAAACAATACTTATTTCAAAGTTTAGATCAAGAGTTAGTTATGTTTAAAAAAAAACAAAGTTTAATAATATCTTTATTAATAAGTGATTATTTTTTGTCCTATAAATATCTTCATTGGATTTATAATTATTCTAAAATAAAAACAACAACTTTATAAGTAATATAAATAGAAATATGAATGCCTGAATCAGACATAGGGAAAAATTATAGATCTGAGGTTATTATAAAAAAAAAGTATATTTATTTGTAATTTTTAATACAAAAATTATAAAAGTTTAAAAAAGCAAATAATTTAATTGAAAGTCAGTATAGGTTAAAAATATACAAGCCAATAAGATCTTTAAGTATATAAATAATAAATTGGACTTTAAGCGTTTGCACACACAAAGATCCTTACAACGTTTGTTGAGACACTCTTTCGCTCATTTTTAGCCACAACACTTCTCAGGACAACACGTGTCTTCACAGTGTTTAGCACACTTTAGGCCAGCATCGCACTTCTCAGGACAACATGAGTCTTCACAATGTTTAGCACACTTTAGGCCAGCATCGCACTTCTCAGTGCAACACGTGTCTTCACAGTGTTTAGCACACTTTAGGCCAGCATCGCACTTCTCAGGACAACATGAGTCTTCACAATGTTTAGCACACTTTAGGCCAGCATCGCACTTCTCAGTGCAACATGAGTCTTCACAATGTTTAGCACAAATTAGGCCAGCATCGCACTTCTCAGAACAACATGAGTCTTCACAGTGTTTAGAACACTTTGGACCATCGCACTTCTCAGGACAACACGTGTCTTCACAGTGTTTAGCACACTTTAGGCCAGCATCGCACTTCTCAGGGCAACATGAGTCTTCACAATGTTTAGCACACTTTGGACCATCGCACTTCTCAGGACAACACGTGTCTTCACAGTGTTTAGCATACTTTAGGACAGCATCGCATTTCTCAGGGCAACATGAGTCTTCACAATGTTTAGCACACTTTAGGCCAGCATCGCACTTCTCAGAACAACATGAGTCTTCACAGTGTTTAGCACACTTTAGGCCAGCATCGCACTTCTCAGGACAACACGAGTCTTCACAGTGTTTAGCACACTTTAGGCCAGCATCGCACTTCTCAGGGCAACATGAGTCTTCACAATGTTTAGCACACTTTGGACCATCGCACTTCTCAGGACAACACGTGTCTTCACAGTGTTTAGCACACTTTAGGCCAGCATCGCACTTCTCAGGGCAACATGAGTCTTCACAATGTTTAGCACACTTTGGACCATCGCACTTCTCAGGACAACACGTGTCTTCACAATGTTTAGCACACTTTAGGCCAGCATCGCACTTCTCAGGACAACATGAGTCTTCACAATGTTTAGCACACTTTAGGCCAGCATCGCACTTCTCAGAACAACATGAGTCTTCACAGTGTTTAGCACACTTTAGGCCAGCATCGCACTTCTCAGGACAACACGAGTCTTCACAGTGTTTAGCACACTTTAGGCCAGCATCGCACTTCTCAGGGCAACATGAGTCTTCACAATGTTTAGCACACTTTGGACCATCGCACTTCTCAGGACAACACGTGTCTTCACAGTGTTTAGCATACTTTAGGACAGCATCGCATTTCTCAGGGCAACACGTGTCTTCACAGTGTTTAGCACACTTTAGGCCAGCATCGCACTTCTCAATACAATACGAGTCTTCACAGTGTTTAGCGCACTTGAGGCCAGCATCGCACTTATCAGGGCAACATGAGTCTTTACAATGTTTAGCACACTTTGGACCATCGCACTTCTCAGGACAACACGTGTTTTCACAGTGTTTAGCACACTTTAGGCCAGCATCGCACTTCTCAGGGCAACATGAGTCTTCACAATGTTTAGCACACTTTGGACCATCGCACTTCTCAGGACAACACGTGTCTTCACAGTGTTTAGCATACTTTAGGACAGCATCGCACTTCTCAGGGCAACATGAGTCTTCACAATGTTTAGCACACTTTGGACCATCGCACTTCTCAGGACAACACGTGTCTTCACAGTGTTTAGCACACTTTAGGACAGCATCGCATTTCTCAGGCCAACACGTGTCTTCACAGTGTTTAGCACACTTTAGGCCAGCATCGCACTTCTCAGGGCAACACGTGTCTTCACAGTGTTTAGCACACTTTAGGCCAGCATCACACTTCTCAGGGCAACACGTGTCTTCACAGTGTTTAGCACACTTTAGGCCAGCATCGTACTTCTCAGGACAACATGAGTCTTCACAGTGTTTAGCACACTTTAGGACAGCATCGCACGTCTCAGGACAACACGAGTCTTCACAGTGTTTAGCACACTTTAGGCCAGCATCGCACTTCTCAGTGCAACACGTGTCTTCACAGTGTTTAGCACACTTTAGGCCAGCATCGCACTTCTCAGGACAACATGAGTCTTCACAATGTTTAGCACACTTTAGGCCAGCATCGCACTTCTCAGTGCAACATGAGTCTTCACAATGTTTAGCACAAATTAGGCCATCGCATTTCTTAGAACAACATGAGTCTTCACAGTGTTTAGAACACTTTGGACCATCGCACTTCTCAGGACAACACGTGTCTTCACAGTGTTTAGCACACTTTAGGCCAGCATCGCACTTCTCAGGGCAACATGAGTCTTCACAATGTTTAGCACACTTTGGACCATCGCACTTCTCAGGACAACACGTGTCTTCACAGTGTTTAGCATACTTTAGGACAGCATCGCATTTCTCAGGGCAACATGAGTCTTCACAATGTTTAGCACACTTTAGGCCAGCATCGCACTTCTCAGAACAACATGAGTCTTCACAGTGTTTAGCACACTTTAGGCCAGCATCGCACTTCTCAGGACAACACGAGTCTTCACAGTGTTTAGCACACTTTAGGCCAGCATCGCACTTCTCAGGACAACACGAGTCTTCACAGTGTTTAGCACACTTTAGGCCAGCATCGCACTTCTCAGGGCAACATGAGTCTTCACAATGTTTAGCACACTTTGGACCATCGCACTTCTCAGGACAACATGAGTCTTTACAATGTTTAGCACACTTTAGGCCAGCATCGCACTTCTCAGGGCAACATGAGTCTTCACAATGTTTAGCACACTTTGGACCATCGCACTTCTCAGGACAACACGTGTCTTCACAATGTTTAGCACAATTTGGGCCATCGCATTTCTTAGAACAACATTTGCTGACATCAGTAAATATGGTAGAAAGCTGCTGCTCAGTTGAGGTTCCAGCCAATGGATTGTAACTTCCTTGTACTTCCTGAAATTTAACATTTTTAAAACGATTATTTTGTGATTAATAGAATTAAAAAAACAACTTCAATAGCTAAAATTACTTATTGTATATCATAGATCACGTAACTGAGCATGCAATAAGCATCATAGTAGCGCTATATAAAAGCAATAATTTAATTTTTTAATTTAATACCATTCATCTTTGTAAAATTGCATTTTTAAACCCACCGTTCGCTTTCCTTCAATTGATGTGAAGGTCATTTCTGCACGTACTTCCTGTCCTGTCTTCTCCTCAAACCAGGAGCAGTGCCTGAAGGGAGGTCTGAAAAAAACCCATAAAGGCGTAGACTACATGATCCAAGTAAAAGGGTTGCATCATTTAGTGTACTGTACGATTGCTTTATACTATTTAGAGACTGGCATAAACTATACCAACTTAGACATTTCAACTGCAGTCTTAAAATATTGCTCTTTGGGTAAATAAAAGTAAATACAAAAACACGCCATTGACATTATGTTTTCATCAGTTTCAATTACCATTTATTCTCTGCTATAATCTTAAAGGAGTAACTAGATTACAAACGAACTATCATTATTATTTTATCATTAGACGTATGTAACTTAGAGACGCACTATAGTTGACGGACTTTGAACGCGACATTTAGTGACGGAGAGCAGGCATCTGTTTGTTTATATACGCTGTTATTTAGTTGGCATTAGGACTTCGAGGCCACATTATCAATTAGTGACAGAGACTTGACTGTGGCCCGTTCTATATGAAACTTAATTTAAATTTGTTCAAAAGATCCTAGCAATGGAATTGAGATGCTACAGAAAGAACATAGCAATGGAATTGAGATGCTACAAAAAGATCCTAGCAATGGAATTGAGATGCTACAGAAAGAACATAGCAATGGAATTGAGATGCTACAGAAAGATTCTAGCAATGGAATTGAGATGCTACAGAAAGAACCTAGCAATGGAATTGAGATGCTACAGAAAGAACCTAGCAATGGAATTGAGATGCTACAGAAACATCCTAGCAATGAAATTGAGATGCTACAGAAAGATCATAGCAATGGAATTGAGATGCTACAAAAAGAACCAAGATTTCACCTACGAAGATCACACCACGAACGAACAGATTAGAGACAGAATTATCACAGGATTATTACAGTGATTGAACCCCACGATGACCTGCTAACTACTGTCGAAAAACGCGAAGTAAAACTCTTCCTTGAAGGAACTGTACCAGGAAAAGAAAAAGGAGAGAAAGACGGTGAAAGCGATGGGAAGGTTGAACTGGCCTGCCATTGAAAGAGGTTCTATCCAAGGTAAAAGAGAGGAATGGAGAAAGACTGTCGACACATCTTGTATGGTGCCCCAACGGTCTAACAGATTATATATAGCTCCTCCTTCGTGGTCGAGGATGAGCACATTTCTAATATCCTATGAAGTCGAAGATGGCTTTAAAGTCCGATCCTCGCTTTGAAAAGCCGGCTGCATACGTGGCATGGGAGGCTTAGGTCAGTTGCAGATAGACCTGCTTCTTCTCTCAGCTTTTTGTTGGCTTGGCGCTCTTTCACGCTGACTACGCTTCTTGCTACATATGTCCAACAGACTAAAGGATAGGTGAAGGTGGTGAACATGGTGACAGATACAACCCCCCCCCCCTCACTCCCCAGTTGAGCATAGAGGAGATGGGACCAGAATTCACAGAACATTAAACACTGATACACGCGCTATCCATAACGTACCAGATGTACTTACAAGTAAATGTGAAGTGAGATGGTCATTTCGTTTTTGTTGTTATTGGTAACACGGTGCAAACCTTTATCATCTTGAATAAAAAAGAAATATTTAAAAATTAGTGTCTGAAATCACTTTTACAAATCCAATCGTTCAATCCAATTTCGCACACAAGCACATGCTCGATAACAACACACGAAGCAAGCAAAAAATCATAATTAAAAAATTATTTTCTTTTATATGGTAAATTTACTAAGATAAGGGGAGTCCACCCATTTCTTATGGGTACTGACTTAAGTTGGGAAAGTAAAAGCGATTTCTAGTTGTGCTGGCCACATGACACGCTGCTTATTAACCGTTGACCAAAGAAACAGGTGATCTCAAGGTCTGATTTTTGAAATTGATTTGATTTTAGCATAGCAAAACTGTTTTTTTTTTTTATTACTTCTTAATTTCTTTTATTATATTTTTCTGACCACATTTATATTTGTAAAATGTTTGAGGTGTTTCGGATGTTCTTTCAGAGTTGAAGACAGTGTACTTCCTAGTCCAAACCTCCCGCAGGAAGACGGGGGATGGGAGCGGACGGGGTTGGAACCCGAGACCATCGATAAGTCCAAACGTAAGTCCAGCCCGCAATCCACAAGACCAGGCAGCCATGTAAAGAATCGTGTGAAGAAACAAGTCCTTTTACGTAGACAGTGTCTTTTAATTGTGTAACATGTCAGCAAAACATCTATACACGGCAAACGTTATATACAGATACCCAACCTCACTAGCTGACTTCCTCTCTTCTTGTTTACACACTCGTCACTTCCCCCTAACTCTCCGATACCAAACCCTTGACCGTGTGTCACGGTTGACCTCACACAGTAACCGTGTCACAACAAATCGTTATACAGAAACTCTCAATCATTCAGACGTTAGTTGTCCCTTACTAACGACAGGCACATTACAATCGTTAGAATGAAGTATATATTTATATTTCATGTGGTTACGCACCCCCAGCTACGATCTACATATTTAGCCCAACCAACTCAGACATAATCATTGTCAGCCGGTGATGGATTAAAATTTTCCCTCTCGCCGTCTACGTCTGTATGTCTGTATACATTATACAATGTATCATAGAGCCAATGAAAGCGCTAAATTAATAAACTGTGTTATTAGGCATTTATTAAGTGTGTTACATTTTTTGCTTTAAAATTTTGAAATTAGTTATTTTTTTTTGCAATAGTTTTGTTTTAGAATGTTTTAGACTCCTCTAATAGTTTACACATTCTAGTTAATAAAATAAAAAAAAACAGCAACAACCCAGGTTCAAGTTACACAAACTAACAAAGAAACTGACCAGTCATTAAGTTAAGATCCCCATCAGTATAAATCTTTTCTTCTCTCGGTATCATCTGACCTACTTTGGTTGGCCTATCAAACATCTCCTCCCTCAATTCACCCTGAAGAACCTGAAGACAATTTGTTTTACAATTATTGATTATTACTTATAGTTGGTACATATACGCGGTGTTCTTTAGAGTTGTTTATGTTTTTTTATACAGTCAGTTACGGAAGATTACTGCAAATAGAAACACTCTCTATGTGGAGCATAACCAAACATATGGTTATAAGCAGCTCTAACTAATATCAGAAGTACAATGAGCACATGCACACATGATATCGACTATAAATATCATAGAGCGTTCTAAAAAACATCTGCATTTAATATATCAAACAAGATATTGGGTGGGAAGTCTAGCGAATACAGAAAGGTTTCATTTGAAAATGTTAACAATGAAAACTATGAACTTTTTAAAACCGTCAACCGACAGTTTTGTTTTAACAAAATTCTTATTAATACTATAATTTTTACACGAATTCAATATTTACTAGTAAAATTATTCATGACCAAACCTATATATATATATATATATATGTATATATATATATATATTAGAAAGATGTTCATCTTTATCAGAAAAAAAAAAATTATAACTAGCCAGCTTTCCTGGTGTCTCGGTGAAAAAAAAATATTTAGTGTTGATAAGCTATATTTTTTTAAAGGTATATAATATTTTTGCTTTTTTTGTTTTAGTAATGCAGAATGAATTTTTCTTAAAGTTTCCTTCTGTTTTAGTAATGCTAATGTTTTATTTAGCGTTCTTGATATTACTAAGTTTAGTGAAAATCCCCAAACAGAAGAAAAATGTACTTAGATAAGATTGGTGTGGCAGAGTCGTAAAGAACTTTGCTTACGAACATAAATTCTCAGGTTCGAAACCAGGTAAAGACTGGATTTTCAATTTCGGGATTTTTAGGACGCCCCTCTTTCCGTTCAATTCTCATGGGGTACCTGACATTAGTTGGCGAAGTAAAGGCATTTACTGGCCACATGACAGCTTCTTTAAATGTAGCCCACAGAAACAGATGATCTTTATATAATCTGCCCTATAGATATAAAGGTCGGAAAAGGAACTTTACAATTCTTCGATTAGATCTATATTTGTTCATAATTCTTGTTACCTTTAAGAAACAGTTTGATCCTTCGTGGGCGTGGATCTTGCTTCCTTTGCCAGGTTGCCAGCACAGAATCAAGGCATTGAATTTGCCAGGTTTTTCCACAACTAAATTTCTGCTGTACCTTCAAAACAAAAAATTGCTGGTCATGAATTTTGATATGCATTTTCCACATAAAATAAAATTTAATGAATCATCACTAAATGATTTTTAGTTAGGTAAATTTTTGAGTGATTCATGGGTTGTCATCCACAAAGTTTTTAATTGATCCAAGAAAGAGAATTGTGAGAAATAACGTGTAAAAGATTTTGACCAGACAGACAGACAAACAGACGTGACTTGATATACGTTAGGTAAAAAATGTAATTTAATTCCATTATCATTGTTATGGTTACTTAATTTATGAGTAGTATTTGTAATGTAAACTTTCTCCAAAACTATGATAAGCAAATAATTTATCTTTCAAAGATTCAACAATAACGGCCTATAGTAATGTTAAGTAATGAATCGATTCCATGAATACTGAAATGAATAATGACGTTTTACCCTTCAGCAGGGTTGGAGAAAGCATACTTGTCCCAGTCAACTTTGTTACTTTTGTAATCGTGGATCAATTCTCCTACAGCTTCAACATTGCAG
This sequence comes from Biomphalaria pfeifferi, assembly GCA_030265305.1. Classification (NCBI taxonomy): domain Eukaryota; kingdom Metazoa; phylum Mollusca; class Gastropoda; family Planorbidae; genus Biomphalaria; species Biomphalaria pfeifferi. Next base: position 638,649 of record JASAOG010000049.1, read on the forward strand.
GTGTCACCCTGAAACTGTGCTTCAATATTGATGAGGAGCTTTCCTAAGCTCATTTTTCCTTCGGTCATTGGCTTTTTAGATAGTAATTAGCATAATTAAAGAAATCAAAATATAAGAATTCATCAATATAGGAAATTGACAAAACGAGAAGAATTCTCTGCTAGATTCAGAGCATTTCTATATTTAACTCATTCAAATATGTTGAAAAAGTTTGCACTAAATAGTAGGTAAACAATACTTTAAAGTGCACAATATTTTAAAAAGTCAACATTACATCAATTATTAAGTTGAAAGGAAAACAAAATGCTCTCTAGATTTAGTGGACAATAGCGCACACTTCCTCTATATTGGCGCTCGATTCTTAACTTCTGTTTACTTATCTCAGAACAGGTTTAATCCACAGTGAATGATCTACACTATTTATAATAAGAAACGAAATCTAACTTTTGGGCTGACATAATGTTAGTGTAAGCAACTGACTAAGATAAGTTCGACTAGAGTAATGTGTCCTTGTTGCTGATCTAATGACATTTTCGATTCGTTTGTGATTATTATATTTTAATTATAACTCAAAAAATAACATTCACGCATATTTTCTACTAAAATCAAATGAAATAATCAACAACAAATTCTATTTTTATTTCTTAGTGTTGAGAAAGACAAATAAAATGAGTGTTGATGACTATTTTTATTACAATTCCTTTAATCAGCTTGTACATTCATGGATGGAAGGACATTGCGTGGACACGAATTTCTAAAAAGGATTAATCGACTTTCCAAGAAAGTTGGCATTTTATGTATATCTTTGGGAAAATCAAAATACAGGACGAACTCTGGTTAGACTGTTACTGTTATTTGGAATACACGCTAGTGGGAATTCCATCATGCTTTTACTAAAGAATTAAATCAATAATGAGACTTTTAGGAATTACTCAACGCTTTGTTTAGAAATGTTTGTTTTGTTTGTAAAATGTTTTACATGTTTCGGATGTTCCTTCAGAGTTGAAGATTGTTTACTTCCTAGTCCAAACCTCCCGCAGGACGACGGGGGATGGGAGCGGGCAGGGTTTGAACCCGGGACCATCGATAAATCCGAACGACAGTCCAGCGTTCAAACCGCACGACCAGGCAGCCATCCTGGACCAGGCAGCCATTAGCTGGAATGTTAGAATTAATTTGTGACAATATATGCATATTATAATTTTACAATTTTTCCATATATTTTATGACTACTATATGTCTATCTAGATTCATTAATATTATATCTCTAACCAAATACAATATTCTAGTTTAGACTATTGCCTTTTAATGTTTCCAAATATTTATGTGTATCAACAAATGATAATATTCTATACTTAGTTGATTTATACTTTGGCGTATTCATGATTATTTTTATTTGGTCTAATCGGGGTGGGGTAATTTTCGCTTTCGGTTATTTATTGAGGGCGAAGTAATTTCCTTTATAGATAAGTGTGTTTAGGCTTAGAAGAAGTTGTTGTTATTTAAATACTTTTTGTTTCTATATTAGATGTAAACGTTAAAGATAAGAACAGTGATGAGCTACGCAGTCACAAAATCTTATTAAAAAAACAACAAAAAATTATTAAAAATAAAACAAAAACTAGAAAAATCGATTCCATGTTTAGAATGTACCATCTCTATCTATCTATCTATCTATCTATCTATCTATCTATCTATCTATCTATCTATCTATCTATCTATCATCTATCTATCTATCTATCTATCTATCTATCTATCTATCTATCTATCTATCTATCTATCTATCTATCTATCATCTATCTATCTATCTATCTATCTATCTATCTATCTATCTATCTATCTATCATCTATCTATCTATCTATCTATCTATCTATCTATCTATCTATCTATCTATCTATCTATCTATCTATCTATCTATCTATCTATCTATTTATCTATCTATCTATCTATCTATCTATCTATCTATCTATCTATCTATCTATCTATCTATCTATCTATTTATCTATCTATCTATCTATCTATCTATCTATCTATCTATATATCTATCTATCTATCTATCTCTATCTATCTATCATCTATCTATCTATCTATCTATCTATCTATCTATCTATCTATCATCTATCTATCTATCTATCTATCTATCTATCTATCTATCTATCTATCTATCATCTATCTATCTATCTATCTATCTATCTATCTATCTATCTATCTATCTATCTATCTATCTATCTATCTATCTATCTATCTATCATCTATCTATCTATCTATCTATCTATCTATCTATCTATCTATCTATCTATCTATCTATCTATCTATCTATCTATCATCTATCTATCTATCTATCTATCTATCTATCTATCTATCTATCTATCTATCATCTATCTATCTATCTATCTATCTATCTATCTATCTATCTATCTATCTATCTATCTATCTATCTATCTATTTATCTATCTATCTATCTATCTATCTATCTATCTATCTATCTATCTATCTATCTATCTATCTATCTATTTATCTATCTATCTATCTATCTATCTATCTATCTATCTATATATCTATCTATCTATCTATCTCTATCTATCTATCATCTATCTATCTATCTATCTATCTATTTATCTATCTATCTATCTATCTATCTATCTATCTATCTATCTATCTATCTATCTATCTATCTATCTATCTCTATCTATCTATCATCTATCTATCTATCTATCTATCTATCTATCTATCTATCTATCTATTTATCTATCTATCTATCTATCTATCTATCTATCTACCTATCTATCTGAAAAGGAAACACCCTGTGAAAACCAGCTGCCAATGTTAAGGCAGGCACTGGATTGGAATCTGCAAGGAAAGAGGAAAGTGGGCAGAAATAAGCAAACCTGGAAGAGGTCAGCCATCAGTGAAGCAGAGGATACTGGAATGACATTGAAGCAGATGAAGAAATTTGCTCATAATCGAGTTCGATTTAAAAGTGTGATTGTGGCCCTACGCTCACCTGGGAGTGCACATGAGTATTTCAGTAAGTCAATTAAAGAAAAATTGTTTTAATTACGAAAATGAACGATCAGGTAAATACTACCCATCTGAAGAGTTGCTTTTGTGTGTTCTGTAATTTCTAATTGCATTTCTACATGGCGATTACAATAGAAAGTCTCAAGTCCCCCAATAGTGCAGAAGAACCACAGCTTACGTCGTAACGTTTTACATTGCATCTTTTGCGTAAAACAATCGGCCTGACCTATTACTGATTTGAATGAAAATCTTGGCAATGTAATTTCTCAAATGGTTAGGTTCAGACATTTAATATTGCAAATAGTATATTCATTATGAGTTTAGTACGAAACATCAAGTGATCCATAATCTTTACTTTATTGGATAAAACGTACTTTGTAACAAAGTAAAATGACGCATTTTTTCCCCTAAGAGACTTAAAAACATTGCGTTAGTATTCTAAAGAAGCGTTTTCGTGGGGCATCTCTGTTACGCCGACCGATTTTCAGCTCACTAAAAAAAAGATTTCCTTTGGCATATGTTCGCCCCATACGGGGTACGTGCCCTGCCCATCGTGACTGTCGGCCTATAAGCACAAGACCAGCATTTGCAAGAGCATCGCTAAGTGCCGTTTTGCTACGGTATGTCCAAGATGGTGTGGAAACATCTTGGATAAAAGCGTTCAAGTCTTAGCTGCTTCTTCAGATCCACATTGAGTGGTTGAGAGTAACACTGCTTGGTACACATGTTTTTTTGTAGGCAGGCAGGATACTAGATACCTGAACAAGCCGGCATGATGTTGACAAAGCTAGAACTGAAGCCGAATAACCTTCCTAGACTATAATAGAGTCAGCTTTTGTGTTTTAATAGTTATTCAAATAAAAACTGTGGACTATCTTAACCCTAATCCTTAAATTCCCAAATCCTAACATAACCTCTAAGTTTCCTAACCCTAACTAATTCCTTGCCCTCTTAATCCAGTTATTTAAATGAACTCTAACTCCTATATTCTAGGTTTGTATATACTAAAAAAAACCAGATGAGCTGGTAAGAAATAAATTGGAATATTTTCAAGCACAATAAATGGTAGCACTGTATATATATATATATATATATATGTTTGGGGGGATGACAAGTGACTTGCGCTGGAATTTGGATTAAAGTGAGGAGGATTCGCGCAACACGTCGACCTCACTCTCTCACCCTAAAGCCCGTCCTTTTCCGGAAGCAAGATTTGGTCAAGACGTCCGGGGACAAGTTTGGGTGCAGTGGATGACCAGAGACTTTCTGTGTGTCTTGTCCTGCTCTTCAGTGCTCCACAGCAATGTGCTGGTACTTGCCTTTCTGTCCGATTAGTCAAGTTTTGTGACGTTACGCACAGGCCGCCAAGTTCAGACTTCACATGCTAGGTTTGACATAACCTCAGTGTACTGAGTGCCATGGACACGTCAGATACCCTCTACCTGGTTTAGCCTGCCAGTCAAAGCTATTTCCGGGGTGTGGCCGCTGCGCATGCTACAGCTTCTGGGAGCCACAGGTGAGAGTTGGGTACCGAGTGGGGACCAAGAGTGAGCCAGGCTACCCTCAAAAAGAAGGTACTACCCCTCCTAGATACCCCATACACCCCTATATGTATATATATATATATAAATTAGACACAAGACTCTTTAAAAATAAACAAATACTCTCAGGTTTTAATTAAGAAAAACTGTACTATAACTACAAATAACGTTATCATAAGATCTTCTACTCTCTTGAAGTCGATTTTTTAAATATCTTGGTTTTTTTTAATCTCGCTTCCATTTAATATATATATATATACTATTTGTCTCCGGATAAAACAAATTACATAGTACTTAACAATATTTTTTAATATAAATTCATACAATTATCTAGAAATTTGTATCCAGGAATCTGGTCTTCATTATTAATACTGAAAATCATTGTGGTCAAGAAAATAACAAGGAATAGAGATGTACTTTCCAAATATCTCAATGCTTACCAGTTGTACTTTGTATCAACTCTTTTGACTACCTCTTGTTAGTTTGCTCATTTGTTTTTTACAATGTTTTGAAGTCTCTCATTGAAAGGCGATTAGCATTCGCTTTCCCCTTAGCCTGACGAAAAGTTGGGTCACCACACATGATATGTCTACCATATTTCTCCATTCCTTTCTACCTGCCTCTGATGCATCCTTTATTCCAAATAAATTTTGTAAACGGAAGAACTCAGAAAATGTTTTACTTCTGCAATTCTGAAACGTGCACACAATTATCATAGATCTTTAAAAACAACACACAGCTAGCTTATTTTAGTTATTCTGCCATAAATGAAAATCTCTCATACTGTCAACACCCCGGATTGAGCACAGATAATTTTTATGGAATCTTTAAATGAGTATATATATAAATGAGTATATATATACATACATATATGAAGAATTAATGCTTTTCAAAACTATTTCCTTGTAGAAATGAATTTGGTAAAGAATTAGTAGAAACCTTATTATCAATGAAAAGTCAAATTTTTATAACTCTGCGTAACTTCCACTTGCTTGTTTCATTTATCCATCCATCCCAGTGTCGCTACTGCCCACGGAGGTCCCTGGCCTGCTCTAGCACATCTCTCCAGTCTGATCTATCCTGTGCTTGACGCCTCCATGCCCGGACGTTTAGCTGTTGTAGATCTGCCTCCACGTCATCAAGTCACCGGGCTCGTGGTCTATCTTTGGGGCGCCAGCCTTCTGTTTTTTGCCGGTGAACATTCTTTGCTCCTCTGTTCTCTGATATTCTTTCGAGGTGACCTGCCACCAACGTCATCTGTTCCCTTTTTATTTCTGTCACTATGGAGGGGGGTCTTCATATGGCTGGTATATTTCTTGGTTGGTGCGAATCCTCCATCCTGTTTCCTCATTCGTGACACCATACATTTTTCTGAGGATTTTTCTTTCCCAAGTATTTAGCAGATTTTCTGTGTTTTATTTTTTTGTTAGCGTCCAGGATTCGCTTGCATAAATGACTCTAGGTCTTACGATGGTTTTGTACATTGTTTTCTTGATATAAGTTTGCTTTTAAGTTTGTGCTGTGTTATAGCTCTGTTGCCTGACGCACTTCATTCCTTTACTTCTGACATTAGGTCATTGTTGGAGTGTATCAGGCTTCCTAAAAATATTTAAACGTTTCTACGTTTTCAAACTTGTGGTCAGTAATTTTAATCTATTGTTCTTCTGCCTGATTTTGTGACTTTCTTATTTAGCAATAGGTATATAAAGTATGTTACATATAATCTTTATTGTGTTTTTTTATGTACATAAAATATAAATACATATCACTATAAAGAAAACAAAGCAAAAAGGGATGTTATGATTTATAAGACATTTATTATTAATAAAAGACTTTAAGCTATTGATCAAAGTAGCGTATTATTAAAATCACAAAAACATTGCAGGTACGTCAGTTAGTTCACTGTTGGGTTAGAAAAATATAAAAATGTTGGTTTTGAAATATCCCAAGATAAAACTACCAATAACCACTATCCTATCTCCTTCCATACAAGAGCCGCCCAAAGATCCTGAAATTAAAAACACCAGTCGTAAATAAAAATTCCCATTGTGTCTTTAGCATAGCTTTAATTACAGTCACATAGTTGACTAAATGTAAATTTAAATACTGTAAAGTCAGCGAATATGAAATCCACTAAAAATATCCACTGTGAGTACAAACACACAAGTAAAATGTAATACATATGTCATGAACGTTTAGAAATAACTCAAGATTGCATGACTGACATGAAGCTTTTGGTAAACAAAGCGTAGTTGGTGATGATTTACAGCAGCTGTTGGCAATCCTCATATAGCTGAAATAACATAAGCAAGACTATGTTTGTAATAGACATCGTTCTATCTATCTATCTATCTATCTATCTATCTATCTATCTATCTATCTATCTATCTATCTATCTATCTATCTATCTCTATATATATATATATATATATATCTATATATCTATCTGTGTGCCTCCATGTCTGTTTATCCTTTTATCTTTAGTTACGTACCGGTTTTCCAAGTTCAGAAGCATATCTTAAAACGACTTCCTCGATTTGTTGTCCATTGGGATCATAAATATGGCATTTGTCGAACGGGGGGCTGAAAATCGTAGGAAAGATAGAACAAACTTTATCAATTCTGCATTATATACTCTTGTGTTTACAACGCTAGGTACACTAAATATATATTTATATCTTTGGATACTAAACAATGCTATTACTTAAGAACCCAACTGTGTCGAAAAAGTGAAATCTCACCACCTCTTATTTTCACAGTGTGGAATGCGCTCTGGCCTGTCGCCTATGTAGTCTTAAGTTCAAATTCTACTAGTCACCATCCCGCAGTTCAACAGGAGGTATGAGCTAGTATATAATGATCTTTACTTCTAATAAACATTTCTCTGATATAAACAAATAAAGATAAATATTTCTGACAACAACCTTGACATCGTATCTTTGCGTTTATTCGTGATTGAAGGGGAAAATTTGGAAAGGATGAAAAAAAAAGTTTGTGTTATGTTAAATGATTTGCCCAAGTATCTTAGATTTTTTGATACTGCATAGTTCTCAATTCACAAAATGTCACAACCCAATCCCTTTACCATTAACTCTTTCTCTCCGTAATTATTTACCATATTCTGGTGGAATCAACGCTGGTATCGTCAGTTAGGAGAGAAAGAGTTAAGATGTAGAATACATAAATTACGTAGAGTTTTTAACGTCCACAGCTAACCTATATTTTATCTGGCTTAAAAACAACCCTAATGCGACGTATATCATTAATGAGGCCTAAATATGACATAAATATATATCAAATGAGTACTTCAAGCCAATCTATCTAGCAGAAGTCTCTAAGCTAATTACAAGTTATTAAGCCACCCTGTCCGGACTTTAGTAAGACATAAAGAGAGTGATATAACCCATACTTACATATAAAGATGTAGAGTAACTGCTGTGGTTTCGCTGTCAGGATTCGACATTTGATGACTGAGGTTTAGGCCTATGAATGATGCATTGAAACAAAAAATAGCACAACAAATGTTGACTATATAGTAATAAAAAGTGTTTTCAAAATCGCACATGTAAAATAAATAAATTTTAGCTTTTAAGTAGCGCTACTTTCGTGCTTATAGCATGGTCAGAGCGCTTTGGTCTAATCTCAGTTGTGGAAGGGGGCGGTATCTAGGAGAAGATTTTCCTTAGCCAATAGTGCATTTTATTTCTGAGTAAGGCACAGTTTTTTACTACTGTAGCTGGGTGAAAACACTCAAAATATATATTTGGCACAGATTTTTACTGTTACCAATACACAATTTATGAACAGCTTAAAACTGTAGTGGTTATATTTGCTCTTAAATTTAAAAGAAAACATTTGCGTGGATTTATCTCGCTCAAAGTTGAATTGCTTTCAAAACTTGTAAGACTGTCCATATAGAAAAACAATTGAAGCACAAGTATCATCAAAGCAAAAACTGAAGTTAAAAAACAATGTACCTAAGCAGACACATTATATACAGTAGATTTTATTATTTCTAAACTTGAAACATTTTTTGACTGAATATCCCGTAGTCAATATTAAACTAAAGATGGAAACTTTTTAGCCTTATGTTAGAAGCTTTGTTTTCTTTTTAAACGGCTAAAAATAACTTGACATAAACGTTGCCCTTGTGAATAAATCACCGAATCAGTTAAACTGACAAATCCAGGAATCACAAAACATTAAACACAGATATTTTATAGGTGTTTGATTTCAATAGATATGTGTAAACATGGCAAAGTTCAACTTATTAATTGTCTAGGCCAGTGATGCCCAACCATGCGGGCCATTTTAATTTCCAACACTCGTGTCGCGGGCCACAACAATGAAAAGAAAATATGAAACAGAGAATAAACCAGTTTAAATAGTTTATTACAAACCCGTGGCTCTACTTACACCCACGTAATATGGGTTTATCTGTTTTATTACTGAAAAAATTTGTGTAAGCCTATTCCATTAAGTGCTTTAAAACATTTCTATCATCCTTAACCCTTGTTTTCTCACGTTTCAACCAATTTTATATAGTATTGTACCCCTCGCATTGATACCAAAAGAACACGGACCAAAAGGATGCAGTAATGATGCCCTATGTTGCACACACAAGGTGTCAAGGACACGGCCAGCTCAAGACAGCAGCGACATTGTCGAAGAACCAAAAATAACTGTCAACTTTTGTCGCCAAAATATTAAACGTTGTGTTCTTTAGAAAAAAACAAAACAAAATAAATATTACAATACACGAGATTTGAATGAAATCCATCAAAGTTCTAATCCTACTTAGGAAACAAAATTCAACTTTATTTTCTACACTTTGTTGCGGATGAAAACATGTCGCCGGTCGGATCTGGCCCACGGGCCATCACTGGTCTAGGCTATCGATTTAAAAAACAGAGGAAATGGTCACACAGAGAACCTTACGGTTACGGTCTTAAAGGGGGCTAACTTACTAATCATCATATCTACATTGAATCGTTAAAAATGTTGATCAATTCGACTAGAGTTTCTACCTACTTTCTAGATAGCAAACCTCTTCCTCATCATAATCTTTGTCAGACTTTTGACTCTGTTTCTGGAATTGTTTTTCCCGAACTCTGCCTTGCAACACCTAGGTAAAGGAAATACTTATTGAACACATATTTAGAAAAAAAATCTAGATTGTAACTTTAGAATATAATATACAATTTTTTAAACTTACAATTAAAAATTATTTTTAAAAAATGGCTAAAAAAAAACAAGATGTTTAGATCAAACAAGGTATCGATATCGTGATTTGATTTCGTCAGCTACTTAAACAATCGATGTTACCCATCAGGCAAGCGGGTATTGTGTAATTGTAAAATTATTAGTAGTTCTTTCACTATAGGGACATTATATGGACTTGTAGAACTAGATCTAGACTTCTTATTTAGAACAGTTAAGTTCTAGTCAAAATCTACTTCTAGATTTAGAGTCTAGATGTAATCTACATTGTACGTAAAAATATAAGCAAAGCTTAGATAATCTATCAATAGACTTTAAGCAACTTTAAATTGAATAAACAACTCAGTTATCGATACACTATGGCTGACTACTGACTATGCAATGTTTTTTTAAAATTGCTTTTCTCTTAATAACTAATGAATGTTAGATTAACATTACCCCATTTCTCTAGCTAAATTAAGTGAATTTCTTTTTTACTATGAAAAATTATAACGGTCAAACTAGCGTTTTCCCTGTGTGGTCAACAAGCTTGTAATTCTATTTTCTGCGATGTACATCAGCTGATTATTTCTAGGAAAATCGTTAAAGCCGTTTTTGAGATCCGCGTCCATGTTCCAGATTCTAGGACGTTCTGATTTGATAGGAAAGATATTGTAAACAATAAGTGCATTAATGAATAAGAATAAACCTTGAAATAACAGTCTGATCCATTGTGATCATGAATTGCATTGTAATGACCAGGTTTCCAACAAATGAGAATGAAACAAAACTTCCCTGGCTCATCGTGAATTAGATTTCTACTGTAACTAAACAATTGAAAGGAAAAAAAAATTTCAAAACAAACATTTTATAAATTGTAAATGGGCAAATTCATTTTTAATTTAATTTAGTATTGAACTTTATGTATAGTTATTAAAATATTGATATACCTTTCAGAGTGCCTAATAAATGCGTATTTGGACCATTCGCTTTTAGGTATGCAAGACGTCTTTAAAAAATCATGGACCTCTTTATTTGTTCTTTTCACTTGAACAAATTCTATAACGTCTTCAATGCTATGGAATCAATACATTTACAGGCTTAAAATTTTTAAAAAGTATGTAACGTCATTTACATTATAATAAATCATTCTTAAATCTAATCATATGAAATTAAAAAAAAAAATTCTTTTATGTTTAATTTTTACAATCGCAAAAACTGAAACGTGTCCACCTTTTAAACAGACATTTACTCTATTCTTGATTATGACATAATTTACTAAGTTTAAACAATTTAAAGTAAAAAAATATTTAAAAAATTATTGATTTTTAAATCATGTTTTGTGTTTTTTTTACCTTCTCTTGCTATTCATTCCTTGTAAAAAAAAATTAATTAAAAAAGGCAAAATCCAGAGATTAAGGATGAGTGCAGTATTTCACAAGATTACGCAAATTGAGTTGCCAACTACTAATTCAGACAAAGCAGTTGTACGCCGTAGGTCTATTTAAGTTTTCATTTCTCTTTTGGCGTTTGCAAAGGTATATATGTATTGGTAATATTGGTAATACGTAACGCTGACAGTATAAATATTTCCCACTCCGACGTATTAACTCTGAAACGTTGAATCAGCTCTCCGCTTCTTCCTAGACTTGCACTCAATTATCTGTTCTGGGACGACTTCACACTAGACTGGTTCTTGACACCGAATTCGACTCGTACTATTGAGGTTGCTCTTATATAGGGTCCTAGCTGGCCTTCTAGAACCGGACCCCTCTGGTTAATCACACGACCACATCCCACGTGTCTCTAGTGCCTGACCTGAGAGAGAGAGAGAGAGAGAGAGAGAGAGAGAGAGAGTGAGATATATCAATAAACAATAATTTAGTAAATGTAAAATTCTTTTTTACAAGAAAATTACGTTTGAAGATCTAAAAATCTCTATTATTTAAGTTTATTTATATTGCAAGTGAGTATATCAAATGTAAGCTTATAAATTACCAATATAACATTCAAAATGTATTATGATATATTATATATATAAAATCTTTTTGAAATCTTTTTTTAACTACAATATATTAACTTCTGAGTTCCACTATTTTCAAATCTAAAGGATTTTAAAAATTTCAAATCAACATATTCAAAAATTCAAACAACATATAACAAGGCGGAAGGAGGGAGGAATACACTTAAAAATTGTAATGTCTCCAAACATAAATATAATGCTTATTAAGTAATAGAGTAAATCAGTTTGCTGTATTGAATAAGTGTGTATAAAACCTCATTTTGATATAGAACTATTTGTAGTTTTTCAATAGTTCTAAAATATGAAATTAAATATCATTCTTGAATCAGTGTATTTTAACAAGTTTAATATAATAATTATAGACCGCTGAAACATTTTCAGAGAGAGATTTTATTTTTTTCCCCAAAGAAATATTTTTAGTACAAATAATTTACTAAAATAAAAATTTAAAATAATCATTTTTAATACTTCTTTCAAACTTAAAAAAAAAATTCCAGAAAACTATTTCCCAGGAAAATTAGAGTTACGCCAGACACATCTGGAACTTATAATGTATACTAATTTTAATAATGCTTGCGTCATTTACATTGCTGAAGCAACGTGTTATTTATAAATATTTCTTTATACACAACTCGTCATTCTGAGCCATTGATTTTTGGGGTGATTTTCGTGATCAAGTTTTAACAAAGTAATTTCTTGATTTTTATTCAAATTCTAAGAAACCTGTCAACATTAAGCAACAAAATGCAGTAACAAATACAAAAACAAAAACAAACAAAAGCAAACAAGCAAAGAAGCAAAAACAAAACTTAAAAAAGGGAGAAAAAAACGTAAAAAAGCACTGCCATATATCTCTATACTCGAGGAATAAGCTCCCTTTTATATAAAACAAAATTAATTAATAAACACTAATGGATTGACTAATTTTATTTATTGATTCGTGTAATGTCATCGACGATGAATAATTGTTCAAAGTTTCAACTTGATCAGAAAATGGGAAGTGGGAGAAAAAACTTTTATCCAATAAGAGGAATAAATCCACATATACATGTGCATCTCTCAATGAGTAGCATTTATTTTTCTTTTTCGATACCAAATAAAATAATTAAATACAAATAGTTAATAAGATAAGATAGAGATAAGATAAGATAATTTTTTATTGGTCCAATTAAATGGAAATTCAGTTTGACTACAAGTGACCACCTCAGCATAACTACTGTAACAATAACAATATAGATGCAAATACGAACAACATTCACACACGAAAGTTACATCCACACACAACCAGCGCTTTTATGAATTAGACTTCTATGTACTTCTCGATAACGACAGATGATCTTGTAACACTCTGAACGAACGTGGGATAAAGGAGTTTTAAATTCTTTCTGTTTTAGCCCTAATGGAAAGGAGACGACTACTTCGTTCAGATCTTATGTAACAATGTAACAGTGGTTAATTGGGTGCAGGTTGTCTTTGAGAATCTTCATAAAAAGTTCTTCAAGAGATGTTAGCTGTGTTAGAGTGATGTATGATGCTTTTTTAATTAGACTATTAGTTTATGACTTTGCGCCAGTGAAGTATTACCATACCAGCAGGTGATGGCAAAGTTAATTAGGCTACTGATGGTTGCTGTATTGAAAAGTTTAATTAGTATCTTGTCAATTTTAAATTTTGTTAGCTTTCTAAAATAGAAGTGTCGTTGATACATTTTTGATGTAAAGGTTTTGACAGTGTTCACTCCATTTCAATTTGTTGTAGATGGTTATATTCTTGCACTTGGTCTACGGTTTGGTTGATTATCTGAATTTCTGCAAGATGGCATTTATGTTTCCTAAAATCTATTATCATTTCTTTAGATTATTATATATTATTATTATTAATTAATTGATTAATTTTTTAATTGATTCGTGTTTTGTTAGTCAAAAAAAAAATTGAAAGCTTCAATTTGATCTAAGATTGGGTGTGGGAGAGATAACATGTACAAAAATTGTACCAGACAGACAGAGTGAGTTGGAATAAGCTTAGTCAAAAGAAGACACAGATTTAATTATACTTTTGTTAGCAGAAAAAGTAAAGAGTCATTGTGAATGATTGAAGAAATAATTGTTTAAATTAAAAGAAGAAAAACATTAAAATACTTTTTAAAAAGACGATACTTCATTTAGACAACTTAAAGAGCGCTTATTGTCTCTTAATCACAAATGAATGTTAATGCTAAATAATATCGAAACATTTTTTTATCCCGCCCTATCCTTTACGGTAAAGAATCCTGGTTTTTGCGAATGTTTCTAAAAATGTTTACATGTTTCGGATGTTTCTTCAGAAATGAAGATAAACTAGTTCTTAGTCGAAACCTCCCGCAGTACAACGGAAGAAAGGGTATGAACACTGGACAACCGAAGGACAGTCCAAAGCGCATACCGCACGACCAGGCACTATAGATCGAAGCAGGACGTTTTGGCGCCGCCGTTTTGGCGCGAAGGTCGTTTTGGCGCAAGCCGTTTTGGCGATGGGACGTTTTGGCGCGAAATACATTATGTACGTTTATTGTATTATTTATTTTAAAAGAATTATTCATATCTATGTTTTGCATGAGTGTTTGTGTTAAGACATATTTTTCACGTACTAAATGTAAATGTGTGTTTGTGTTTCACATTATTTTCTTTAATAAACATTTTGGCTTGTGTAAGTGTGTTTATTAAGAGGTACACTTTTATTTTCAAAACAGTTTTTTAAGATATTACTTTAAAATTAAAAACAAAAATCAAAAACAAAATGAAAAGATGATAGACTAAAAATTGATGCAATTATTTGTTTACATTAACATTGGTTTATTTAATGACTGTATGGTATCTCCAGCTATACATACCAAACACTTGCTAATAAAAACAATTCGCTGAACGGTGTTAGAATTCCTACTCTGTGGCATTTTACGTCTCGAGAGACGATCTTTTCCAATTGCAACTTCTTGTGGGACTAAAGAGGCCAATCCTTGATACACAGCTGCGATCGCAGGTTGGGCATATATAATCACCAGGCGCCGTTGCATTTTCACCCTTCTTTCTGCTTCTGTTGTGTATGACATCTGCAATCTTTGACCCTTCCTTTATGCTCTCTCTCCATGAGGATCTGTCCAGTGCCACCTCTTCCCAGTTGCCAGTGTCGATTTTGAAGAGCTTTATGTCGCGTTTGCATACATCCGTATAACGTAAAAGTGGGCGACCAGCGGCTCTCCTGCCTTCTATTAGATCGCCATACAGGATGTCCTGTGGAAGTCGACCCACCGGCATTCTACGAACGTGGCCAAGCCAGCCAAGGCGTCTGCTGCTGATAACAGAGCGGATGTCCTGGCACCCTGCTCTTTGTAGCACTTCCTCATTGGTTATCTTATCTTGCCACCTTATTTTAAAGATCCGCCTTAGGCATCGGAGGTGAAAACATTCAGCTTTTTTTCCTGCCATGAGTAGGTTGGCCATGTTTCACTTCCGTACAGCAAGGTGCTCAACACACAGGTCCGGTAGACTAGGGCTTTAGTACTGCTAGTCAGCAATATATTGTCCCAGACTCTTTTCTGCAGCCTTGACATGGTGGCCATTGCCTTGGCTATCCTGTTGTTTATGTCTTTATCCAGTAGAGTGTTGTTGGATATGATGCTCTTTGTAGCACTTCCTCATTGGTTATCTTATCTTGCCACCTTATTTTAAAGATCCGCCTTAGGCATCGGAGGTGAAAACATTCAGCTTTTTTTCCTGCCATGAGTAGGTTGGCCATGTTTCACTTCCGTACAGCACTGCTAGTCAGCAATATATTGTCCCAGACTCTTTTCTGCAGCCTTGACATGGTGGCCATTGCCTTGGCTATCCTGTTGTTTATGTCTTTATCCAGTAGAGTGTTGTTGGATATGATGGAGCCAAAGTAACAAAAGTGATCAACAGTTTCTAGTGGTTGGCCATTAATGCTTACTTGAGGTGCAGTGTTTGTGTTTTGGACAAGTATCTTAGTCTTGCTTTGACTGATGTTTAAGCCGAACTTCTGGCAAGCAGCAGATAATTTGTTAACCAGGCACTGTAGCTGAATATCAGAATCAGCCACAATAGCTGCATCATCAGCATACAAGAGTTCCCTGACGAGTAGCTTCCTAACTTTGGTTTTTGCCCGCAGCCTTGATACATTAAATAGTTTTCCAGAGGATCTTGTATGGTGCGAGCACACATCCCTGCTTGACACCACTGCAAACCTCAAAAGGTGCTGATTGGGCTTCATTGAATTTGACAGTGCATTTAGTTTCCTCGTGAAAACACTCAATGAACTGCAGTAGTTTGGGAGGGCAACCTGTTTTCCTCAGGAGTTTGAAAAGGCCACTTCTGCTGACTATGTCAAAAGCTTTAATCAGATCAACAAAAACGATGTAAAGGGGTCTGTCTCTCTCCTGCAGTAGTCGTAGAGAAGATATCATGTCTATAGTGGATCTACCACTCCTGAATCCACACTGAGACTCTGGGTAGACTCTAGAAGCTATCACTTGCAGCCTGGATAGTGCCACTCTAGCAAAGATCTTGCCCACTATACTGAGGAGAGAGATACCCCTGTAATTGTTGCAGTCACTCCGATCCCCTTTGTTCTTGTATATTGTGACTATAGTTGCGTCACGCATGTCCTGTGGGACATGACCTGTTTCCTAACAGCGGCAGAGGAGAATATAGAGTTCAGGGAGCAGGAGTGATTCGTTGACTTTCACTACTTCCACTGGGATACCATCACTCCCAGGAGATTTTCTATTTTTTATGCAGTTAATTGCTTTTTTAAGGTCACTAAGGCTCGGAAGATCATCTAGGCATTCCAGTACTGGAAGATCTGGTAGAGAAGCCAGGGCGACATCGTCTACTGTATTCTGTGTGGCATAGACTTCGAAGTAGTGTTCTGTCCATCGATCTAGCTGCTTGGTTTGATCTGTAATTTTTTCTCCTGATTGGGATAGAAGGGGGGGGGGGCAGGCTTAGACCCTATTGGGCCCAGGGCCGCTTTAATGCCATCAAATAGAGCTTTGCTATTTCCTGAGTAGAGACTGTCTTGGTATCCCTCCAAAAGTTGTTAGCACATTTTCTAGCCATTTGTTTCGCCTCTTTATTAGCACTTTTGAAGGCCTCCAAAGATCTTGGACTTGGCTTTGTCTTGTGAGCGAGGTGTGCAGATCGCTTTTTCTCGATGCAAGGTTCCATATGTGCTAGATTCGCCTCAAACCAGTCTACATTTTTGTGTTTTTGAGGCCCAAAGGCGGTGATTGCCGAACTGTAGATTATATCTCTTAATTTCTCCCATCTGATAAGAGATGTCTTCTTCATCACTTAACGAGGGGATTGAACTGTTCAGGAGCTCGACAAAGAGTGCACACTTCTCTGGGTCACCTACATGTTTGACGTTAATTCGCCTAGTTCTGGGTTGAGTGGAAGTATAAGCCTTCTTGAGAAGTAGTTTGATTTTGCTTAGCACTAGTGAATGGTCTGAGTTGCAGAATTCCTACTATACATACAATATTAGGGTAGAGTGAAATAAACATTGTTATAAAAGATACGTGCTTATTAAATCGTCAAATGATATCTCGCGTCAAAACGTCCCGTCGCCAAAACGGTTCGCGCCAAAACGTCCGGTCGCCAAAACGGCGGCGCCAGAACGTCAAGAACCGGTATAGATGTAGTAGACTTTATAATATTCTAACAATAGGTCTTTAGATGTAGACAAAGAAGACGATGCATGCGCAACTTCTTCCGAAATCTTTAGATACTCTTGAATGATTAATACCTACACCCGGAAATACCCGAGTCAGTTCAAGATAAATATTTTCTCTTCTCTAGCCAAATTAAAGAATTTTTTGTCTACTTTAAAATATTACGGTCGAACTAGAGTGTTTCTAATGTGGCCAACAAGCTAGTCATTCTTTTCACAACAATAGACACCAACTGTCGAATCTAGGAAAATCGTTAAAGCCGTTTTTGAGATCAGTGCTCAGGTTCCACACAGGTTCCACACAGGTTCCACACAGGTTCCATGAAGGTATGAGTTGAATAAAAAGAAATTCTAATTGATGCATAACTCTGTGATACACTTTTTTTCGCTCTCACGGAAGATACTTTCTCACAGTATCTAACATCCTTAAGACAATTAGCACTTATTTCACCATCACTACACCTGATCTAGATGAAGTGGTCGGCTCTTCTCTATTGAGATTGGAACACTCCTGTATTCCACTGATAGTCATGTTGTTTCATTATCATTAACGTCACTTAGAAGTACACAGAAGCCCAATCAAGCGTTGGTTGTGAATGTATGTGTTTGTTTCTGTTTTGGGGTTGTGTTTGCGTCTGTGTTGTTGATGGTATAGTAGTGAGGTGGAAAATGGTAGTCAAACTAAATTTCCAATTGTTTGGAACGATAAAATTATCTTATTTTTTCTTATTTTACCTTATATTATTTTATCTTATGACTTGTCTACATATGATAAGTCCAAAATATTTTTTTTTATTCTAGATTTTACTTGATTTTAGTTCTTTGCGTTGAGCAGCCTAAATGTCGCATAGACTAATAACCGACACTACATATTTGAACAGCTTATCTCTCTGGAATGCAGAAATAAAAACATTAGGATTTTTAAAATTTAAATAGACATGAATCTGACATATTTGAAAACGTCACCAAAAGAAGGTTGTTTTTTTTACAACGCTTACTTCAACTCTGTCTGTCTGGTCAAAATTTTGCACACGTTACTTCTCCGACTCGCAATATCAGATCAAGCTGAAAGTTTGCACACGTTACTTCTCCGACTCGCAATATCAGATCAAGCTGAAAGTTTGCACACGTTACTTCTCCGACTCGCAATATCAGATCAAGCTGAAAGTTTGCACACGTTACTTCTCCGACTCGCAATATCAGATCAAGCTGAAAGTTTGCACACGTTACTTCTCCGACTCGCAATATCAGATCAAGCTGAAAGTTTGCACACGTTACTTCTCCGACTCGCAATATCAGATCAAGCTGAAAGTTTGCACAATTATTCTCTTGTACGTGACAAACACAAGAATCAATAAAAAAAAAATCTATTAGTTAATTAACTATTGATAATTAACTATTCGGAATAGGTGATAGTATAATCCTAATTAGTCCCCTTTATGTGTCGCCGCTCTAAAGTGAAACAAACTAAACAATCTGGTTAGATCATAGCGTATTGAGAGATTGCGCTAAACAAAACCAATTTGTAAAAATATTTATAATCGCATTGATTTATTGTTGTTGGTCTAGATCTATAACACATTAAATTACATGACTTTTTACAAACTAATTGATACAGTCAGACTTCGTATTATTTTTTTAAAAGTATTTTTACGTTGTTTCTTGTTTATTGAATTCCTTAAGTGTCAAAGCCAGGAAGATTAAGAGTGACCTACATTCGATAAAATCAATACTTGTCTAACATTAGATACATTTAGTGGGTGTAAGCCTACATTTCTAAGAATTAATAATTCTTTAAGCTGTCGACATAGGCCTACTGTATGTTACATGGGCTCGTAACTGGCTATTGTAAATCAGCACTATTTCTACACCTTTCTGTACTGTTTATTACAATTTATTTCTTAATACAGTTGCTCTTTAATCTGCGAAACGTTTTAATAAATGAACTATTTTTGTTTTATTACTGTAATGTCTATTTATAAAGTTTTGTGTTCAAATCTTCGTGGATGATTCATATTTGCAAATCTTGTTGCTGAAATTTCCTTTTTTTTACTGATGAACTGATAGTTTCTTTGTTTCTTTACTTTTAAATTGAGATATGAACTAGTTTTATATCACCTTGCGATATGCGATATGATGGTGTGCAAAATGTCTATGTATTGAAACTATTTATTCATTCCAGTGGCGTCATTAGCGTTAGTGTCACCCGGTGCGGTCAGTTAGAGTGTCCCCCCCCCCATTTCCGTTTTTTTTTAAGCCATAATACGTATACTTAAAAACTCTAAACATTAATTAATTGTCAAATAACTATAAAAGGAGTGTCGATTCTATTTTATAATCTCGTTGTTTATTACAGTTTATCTATAGTTCAATTTTTTTTAAATGCTGCCTTCAGTAAATTACAATGGTTTTTCTTTTCTGGATTTCAAAATTAAAAAATTGTCAATAAAATTTTTTAAGTCGATCTTAAATATGTCTTAACTTTAATTTATTTAAAAAATCATTTTTCCCATGACGTCACATATACGCAGATGGTAAGAAATAGTCGAAGGCTTTGCTCAATGATTTAGAGATATTCTTTAAGGTCTTTAATGGTGAGCTTCTACTCATACTAGGAGCAATCATATGTCAGTTGTGCTGTAAAAGATGCTTAAGCGTTATTTGCTAAAGCGTCAATAAACTTTTCAACATGTACTTTCAGTAATGGACTTTGCATTTCCTTCGTATCAAGGAAATGTTTTAATTCAGTAAAGACACGTCGTTGATATGTTCACCTCAATGTCAATTCTTTTGCTTTTATATAAATACTCTGTGTGAAAATAGATCCGTTAGTGGGAAGCGTGGTCGAGAGGCTAAGTGCGCTTGAACTTGGCTTGGCTTGGCCTACCTAGGAAGGGTATTTGTAACCGGATGCCTTTATTTTCCAATCCAGAGGAATAGTCATCATACGTCTTTTGATATCCCAATTTTAGGCTTTATTTCCGCCCCGTATTAAATTAAGTAACACATTTGGTAAACAGTGATTTTTGGTCGACATCCTTGTATTACGATGCTAACTAGTAGATACTACTTTAATAAACTAAATCAAATAGATTCGATAAAAATATTTTTAAAATCATGCAGCTCGTACACGGCTGATAGTAAGCTTTCACTTTTTGTTTGTGATATAAAGTATGCATGATGCGTAGGACGTAATCATCTTCTTTTTTGAAGTAACGTCTGTATCATATAAGATAAGATAAGATAAGATGATGTAGGCTAATGTTTTGGACATTTTGATAGAATGTAATGAAATATTGAAATATGTTTAGCGAAAATAAAAATAAAATACTCAGAGATATATTTACTAATCGTTAAAAATATATTCGAATATTTAGCCACTCACACTTAACTTTTTGAAATTGTTAGATTGGGTGTCACCCCGATAACGGGTGTCACCCGGTGCGTCCCGCACTCTTCGCAGCCCTCTAGTGACGCTACTGATTTATTCAACTAGTGACGCCACTGATTTATTCAACTCTTTACTAAATTAAAGATAAATTTCAAGCGCGGTCAGTCACAATGAAGCGGATAAAAAAAAATATTTAAAAAATTTTACCTATATTTTATTTAATATGATTACTCTTTGCTAATTTAATTTTTAAAAGTATGATTACATTTCACTTATATAATTTTCATATGATTACATTTTTACAAATTATAACCAATGTTTTCAATGTGTTTTTTTTTTTTTTTTTTTCATAAGATAAACTGTCATTTTTTTAAAAATCTATAGACCAAAAATCGAAATACCAGTCGACCTACCCATAAAGAGAATGTAAATAGAAATTCTAAAAATCGGCAGTAACGGCAAATATAACACTGCAATTACATTTTATCAATTGCACACATTTATAAGTCGGACCTGTAATGTGGCAACGAACTATCCTGTTATTCATGTTGTTATGGAAATTAGTAACCATGCTGCAAGTATTCCACATATTAGACGTATGTATTTATTAAGTATATTATTTCATGTAATGATGTCGAATGTCAAATGGCAAGGGCTCCTAAAGAGGCCAACCCTCCGGGCCCTCAAATTCCTTGATACGCCACTGACGTAAAGACTGCCAAGTTGTTTTAAATTGTAACCAGGACATTTATTGGAGATTAAAAAAAAACTGGTTTAATGGTATGATATATATTCAATTCATGTATAGATTACTGTGAAATAGTGAAAAGATGAAGTGCAGCTTTATTAAATGATATATTTTTTTGAGGTTTAACTTCACTTAAAAAGGGGTGGCTGAGAATCTTAGTTCCTAATTATCTTATTCGAAAATCTTATTGGCTGTGATCTACCGTAATCCACAATAACCCAATCCATAGAAACTATTATGATGACTCTTTCTGAGTAGTAAAGCTCTTCCAAACCAGCGACCCGTCTTTGAATCTTGGTGAAGACTGAGATTTTTAATTTCCGGATCTTTGGGCTCCTTTTAGTCCACCCAGCTCTAATAAGTATCTGATATTAATTGGGAAAAGTAAAAGCGGTTGGTCTTTGTGCTGACCACATGATTCCCTCGTTACTCTTGGGCCACATACATTTTAAGGACTGTTATAGTAAATATACTTATGCAGCTTAAAGGATTATATCATTTTAAAATATAAAAATGTGTTTCCGATGAAAAAAAAAAGTATAGCAATGTCTATGTTGATTTAAAAAGAAAAAAATGACAAAAAAAACTGGAAAATTTGTATTAAAATGTTTAATATGAAACGCATTTTGGATGCGAGAATAAAAGTAAGAATATTAAAAACTTATAAGGAAATAGATTTCATCACACAGAAATCTGTACAAAATTTAATATAATGAACTATTATATTTCTACTTTTCAAAGCTGATTTCGTGGGGGGGGGGGGGGGGGCAATGTCACGTGTTTGTTGAACGCCTACAAACATCTTGATAAGTTCCTTATACAAATTGGTACCAGTTCTCTGAATGTTTGATTCACCAAGGTGCAGGCGTGTCTCTGAATGTTTGATTCACCAAGGTGCAGGCGTGTCTCTGAATGTTTGATTCACCAAGGTGCAGGCGTGTCTCTGAATGTTTGATTCACCAAGGTGCAGGCGTGTCTCTGAATGTTTGATTCACCAAGGTGCAGGCGTGTCCCTGAAAAGATAATGTGACGATCACTCTTGCCAGATATTATATTATTAAACTTGACAATTCAATGAAATGAAGAATGAAACATCTCTCTGTATTTTCTTTAAACTTCTTTAATAATACTTCTTCAACATCAAATTAACTTCTCAATTCAATAACAACTTGACTTGATACTTCATAAATAAAACTTAAATGATACATGAAACTTCACTTAGTATAACTTCAACTTCAACTAATAAAACCTAACTAATGGACCCGCTAATATCACAAAACTTATAAACATTACTAATCGAGGACCATCGCTCTACCAGAACTACTACTATGCGAGGACCCCGTCTAACAGACTTTCCCTTAATTTATACTTTCTTTGATCGTACGTTCCAGAATCATGGAACCTTCTCAGATAATTATTTTAGTAACTTTGACCTTCTAGAAGCTGACGTGAGCTATTTTTTTCCCTTAACCTCTTTCTTTGATTGGATACCTAAAATTTACTTGTTTACGCTGGACACCTGCACTGGTTTGAACTCGCTTCTAGAAACTGGTCGAAATAGGTCACAGACTCGACTCGTGACAGATAACAATTACAATCTTATTATTCGCCTTAAATTAGAAAAAAGACAGGATAAGATATTGGTCCAGACCATTCAAAATTCAATTCGCCAATAGTCCATCTCAGCATAACTACTATAACAATGACAAGGTTACAAAGACAGTTTGTGTGGAAACATAAACTCAAAATCGGCCCCGAAGTGGTCCACCCAGGCAGGTAAAAGGGATGGTTTCAATATTTTCAGAAAGAACATCAGAATGAAATTCTATCATATGCGAATGACAGAGAAGAATGGACGAAGAAGGTTGACATCTTGTGCTGTGTCCAAACGGTCCAGCAGACCAAAGGATAGGTGAAAGAGAGTGTGAACCTGGCCTAACTAATGTCTTATAATGAATATCTAATTGATCTAATTGTTTTGTAAAGAGTCAATCTCTTATTCAAAGCAGCAAGAAAAACATTTTCCGTAAAAAAATAGGACATTCTTTAGTTTGCTGTACTATTGTGACAATGCATCTGCATTTCACGGGGTAATATGAAATACTACTTATAAAATGCTGTTTTAAATTATTTTTCACTGATATCCATGATAAATATATTTTTTATTTAAAAAAAAATAAACATATTTTTTTTGTAAATATAGTAATAAGTATGACAGAAATTATTTAATAGCAATTTAAATTGTAAGAAAAATGTTTTTTGACATAAAATCTAAAACCGTTTGCATAAATGTGTACAAAAGAACGGCATACAGTCATCTCCCCTACTAAAAAAAAACCTCCCGTGTTTGTTACTATTAATAGTGACTAGGTGTAAAAATGGTGTATTGATTTTTATGAAAACATTTATTGCATGATTGATTTTAAAAATGAGATTTTTCGCTTTCAGAAAAGAAAAAAGTAACCGTTGCATCAGAACTTTGAATGGACTAAAATATTATGATGTCAAATTTTTTACTATCTTTTCTAGTTTACGAGATCTAAACGGGACGGACAGACCAAACTAATAGCGTCTTTTCCTCTTTCGCGGGCCGCTAACAAAACAGATGCTAGTATCAACAACATTCCCACACAAAAAACAGAACCAGTTGAAATCTGTCAAAGTTTTGCAAATGTCTTTCGTTAAAGTAAAAAAGATTTACTAAAGAAAACGAAACAAAATCTAAAAAACTAACCTTGGGTTTCCCTCCAACAGAAACAAATGTCACCTCTGACCTATTCAACTCTCCTGTTTCTTCCTTAAACCAAGAATAGTGTCTGAAGGGAGGACTGCAAGAGATATAAGCTGACATTCAACTTTAAGTTTTTAGAGGAATGCATAAAGCTAATAAGAAAGAGTAGGGATTTTTTTTTTCACACAATCAAATTTTAGACACACTCTATTTTAGACACACTCTGTTTTAGATACACCCTGTTTTAGACACACTCTGTTTTAGACACACCCTGTTTTAGACACACCCTGTTGTAGACACACTCTATTTTAGACACACTCTGTTTTAGACACACTCTGTTTTAGACACCCCCTGTTTTAGATACAACCTGTTTTAGACACACTCTGTTTTAGACACACTCTGTATTAGGCACACTCTATTTTAAAGACACCCTACTTTAGACACACCCTATTTTAGACGAACTCTCTTGTAGAAAAACTCTATTTTTAATAATAGGCGCATGTAGCTCAGAGACTGTAGCTCACTTGTACCAAAATAACTCCCTTTTTTTGGCAACTAATTTGATTGCATAAAAAAAAAAACAAGTACATAGTTTGAAACTAAGATCTTTTTTACCCACCAAAGATCTATACTTAATTAAAGCAAAATATATTTTTGTCGCTAATTTCATCACAATGAAAAATGACAGCTAACAAGAAGACTAATTAATGATTGTTTAAATGTAGTCCCAACGGAGTGACAGAATTTTTTGAGAAAACATGATAGAAAGAGAAAACAATATATAAGCCTTATATTGCTAATATTAGGACATATAACACTTTTAGAAGAAAAAAATCGCGTCTAATTTATAAGTTAAGTCAAAAATATTTTTAAATAACACACTTCTTCGGATAATTGCGAATCGACAGAAATAGATGTTGATTTCTGGACCTTGCCCCTAATCCAAGAGACGATTTTAAAAAAATAGCTTACGTATGAATATGAAGGGAGACAGCAACCTGGTCCTCACTGTTGTTAGTGACACGATGGAGGCCTTTAACGTCTGTTGATTAGCAAGAAACTTAATTCAATAACTGAACTTTTAAATCGAATCCATCCTCTCCTAGTCTTTCTATATGAATAGCATGCTCTCTCCTTCACTCTCCCTTTCTCCCCTTCCAAATATCTATCTCTTCTCTTTCACAATATTTTTCTCTCATTCTATATCTACTAATATAACAGTCTCTTGTTCTTCCCAGCATCTCTTTTTCTCTCACTCTCTCCCTCCCTCTCTCTCTTTCTTTTTAACTCTTACTTTTGTTTTGTTATATTCCCTTCTCTTTGCAAGCATAGTTTGTATTTTCAGATCTAGGGTTATAAAACGTTTCACATATGAAAGACATTTACTAAATTAATATCAACTGTACTCTGTTAAATTATTGAATGGCCAAGCAGTTGCTACTCTAGAGTACTTCTAAGAGTCTCTGAATGACGTTTAATGCATTTTACACCGATTCTATTTAATTTATAACAACAAATTGACAGAAGGCAAAGAAACCATTAACATAGTAGAAACCCATGCTTTTAAAGCTCATCAACTCCAGCCCATTCTGATTAGCGCTCGAAACATGATTCCCAATAGGCTTCTCACAAAACATTGAATGTCTTACATACGAATGTCTGACACACAAGAATAAAAAAAAATGATACCCTGAATTCCCACAAAACGTATTTGCAATTTACGTTACTGTAAGCATCTAAAATCGATTTGACAAATAAAAATTTACATGTGGCCCAGAATTTACGTGCAAACGCTTGTTTCTATCATTCTAATTAACCTTTTTTTTTTTCAAAACTTCCAATTAGACATATTCCTTAAATGTAAAATATTATAGTTAACAGTTTGTTCAAATTTAACAAAGAGAAAGCAATAACCTGACATATAATTTAGGTCGTCAACATAATACGTTTGTTCTTGTTGCAGTTCCATGGGCGTGCCTCTAAAACTAGGCCAGTGGTATTGTTCCTCTTTCAGACATCCTTGAAGTATCTAAATGTACAATTAAAAACAAGTCAAGGACAGCATTAAAAACGGAAAACTGATATTGCAACTGATGGTGTAATAACTCATGCAATGTAAATTAACTAAATGCTTGAATAGCAATAATTTAATACAACAGAAAAAAAGAGTCTTGGTCGTGGGCAATGGTGCGGGACGCAGCTCAATTACGTAGACAATGATATTGGATTGAATATGAATGATAGGAGTTTGGCAGGTGATGAAAGCTCTAAGGAAAACAGTCACTGATTCGTATTCGTTTTTCACTTTCAGTTTGTATTTGTAGATGTTGTGAACTCATTACGGGGTTAAAATTTAATAATGTATAAATACAAGTCTTTTTGATTGTCTATCTGGTAATACGAACTGCACATTAAAGAATTATACATTTCACATTTTTATATTATTTTATTGTTATGTAATATTAAGTAATAAAAAAAAGTCAATTTCCCTTTCAGACCATGCGGTCTAAAGGGCAGATAATGTAAAGGTCATCGGATGCTATGCCCTCGGATAAGGTGGGTGTCATGTGACCAGCACAACAACCAATCGTCTTTACTTTTTCCCAACTTATGTCAGATATCCAGTAGAGCAAAGGTGGACTAAGGATCCCGAAACTAAAGATCCAAGCATTCGAGCCCGGGACCCGCCTGTTCGGAAACCAAGTGCCTTACCATTCAGTCAACGCTCCTCCTAATATTAAGTACTACAGAAATATATATTTAGAAAAAACAACTCATTGACCTCTATATCAATTTGAAAAACCTAACATGTTTAAAATATAAGAAAGAAGAACCCAATGAGTACCTTAAAGAAACAGTTCGAGCCTTCGTGAGCTTGGATCTTACCTCCCTTTCCAGGCTGCCAACATAGAATCAAAGCGCTGTATCTGCCTGGGTTCTCTATGACAAGGTTACTGCTGTAACTGATAACAAATATGTAATTTATAACACAACTAAATATCAAAAGAGAATACACTTGCATTGTGAATCTACATTCTTCATTGTTCAGTTTAAAGTGTACAAGTAAACAGCCTTATTTTCCTGGTGCCAAAACATATTTCTTGGTGCCCAAACATATTTCTTGGTGCCAAAACTTATTATTTGATGCCCAAACATATTTCCTGGTGCCCAAACATATTTCTTGGTGCCAAAACATATTTCTTGGTGCCCAAACATATTTCTTGGTGCCCAAACTTAATCTTTGGTACATAAACTTATTCCTTGGTGCCCAAACATATTCCTTAGTGCCATGTAATTTCCAGATAGCCTGTCACACTCCCCAACACTTCCAAAAAATAGTCGTGTCTATTAGAACAGAAACAGCTGCGGCTTCATGACACTGTGGGACATGACAGCTCGAGTTACTTACCAAATATGACGCGCTCAAATAGGTTGGGCATCACTGCATTACATCATAGGACTTATAAAAGCTCAAACTGCTAGTACATGTGATCGTTTTTTTGTCTGGTCAGTAATGTAATTGTAATGTACTAACAAAATCAGTGATCTATGTTATTCCATGGTCCAGTGAGTAAATAAAAGTTGCAAAGGGTAGTTCACAGAAGAGAGGGATACTGAAAGCCTAGAAGGCAAATAAATCTGCACCATTTAGAAGAAGAAAGAATAAGCCTCAGAGAAGTGAATTATGGAGTTTAATATTAATTACTAGATTACCATTACAGTAACATTTAGATATATATGCAATGGCGCCTGGTAAAATGAAACTCAACATATATATATATATATAAATATATATATATATATAAAAGTAATTAGTAAAAATTGAGCATTGTAAGTACTTAGATTTACCTTTCTTTAGGATCAAGATAACTATACCTCTCCCAGTCAGATCGTTTGCTATGATAATTTTCAATCAAATGTTTAATACCTTTCAGGTTGCAGAAGTCTGCATAGGACTCGTCTTTAATTTTCAACAACAAATCCTCCAGATTGATCACTTCTTTAAAACAGGCCCTAGACATTTGAAACAGAATAGAAATAAAATGTATTAAAAAAATCGATAAGTTCTTCTGTATTTATTTGTAGTCGTCACGTAAATATTATAGCCTTTATGTTCCTTATACCTAGGAGAATACACAACTCAATAGCTGAGAGTTCTTAAAACAAACAGTTATAGTAATGTCATTATTGAATTAAATTGAATGGAATTCATTTCCTGTATAACATTGAACATTTCAACATTAATTTCAAATGTGTACGTTTATGTGTTTAGACCGACCAAAAGATTTACTAAATTAAATGTAATGTTCTGTAGTAAAAGTATAAGCCCTTTACCATTACATCATGTGATTAGCATGATTAGAGTGTCCTTAAAAACAATACTTACATTTACAAATGCCAAAGACGCCACGCGTTATAGCCGAAGTTCAAAGGTTTTTTGTCACCTTTTTTATACATCCTAAGATCTGAGTTTGTTATAAAGATGACAATAATATAATATTAGAACCAATAATTAAAATGAAAAAAAAAAGAAATTATCTTTTGCTGACGTACTTTTGAGGTTCTCTTAGGAATGCAAAGTCAAAATGTTGTAACAGATATTCCCGATTACTATTAAGACGACTATTACAATAAAGGTTTTAATGGTCCATTAGTTTAGTATTATTTAAATTTGAGTAATTCCCTATAGCTTGTAGGATTTATATTAAGTAGAAACGAGTTTAAATAGAAACTGAATAGTCCACGAATAGCTTTTCTATGTTCCATGTCTGCAGCTGTTTCGATAGTCCCGTGTTCAAATCCTGCCCGCAGCGAACCCCATCCTGTTTGGCTTAGGATATTATAATTCAAAACATGTAAAACATTACTTCTCTCCCACTGGTTAAAAGTCTCCATGGCAACGAATGCGTCACGTTGTCATTTGATACCACTATCTTTGGGGACTTCCGTCTATCGAGGCTAATAATTAACTAATTGATTAATTGTTTTAAAGATTCTTGTTTTGTCATCTACAACGAATAATTATGCAAAACGTTCACTTGATCAGAGAATTGGGAAATGGGAGATATAATGTGTAAAAGATTTTGACTAGACAGACGGACAGAAAGAGTCGTTGATATAAGCTAAGAAAAAATGAACTATATTTCCATAATAGCGTTCAACAATCGAGATTATAAGAGAACAAAAGTGTTATAATATCATTACAGAAGAGACTTTGATAAATATATATATATATATATATATATATATATATATATATATATATAACTCTCTAGGTTAGACACTCAACGAAAAGGTAGGCAACTCAACACAGTTTAACAAGAAATAAATACGTGTGATTATTCACTAGGGCAAACACATAACATTCTTCGGCTTCCTCAGAGTCTTACTACTAATTTACCTATCGAAATTTAGCAACCCGAATGTGGACCAACGACACCCATATATATATAATGTTATAACTCTGCCATTCGCACCGCCATCTAAGCTAGAAGGTGCGCACTGTGATAAACTAGACTGGAAAGGATGTCAACATTAGAAGTGGAGAACGATTTCCGCCCAAGTTGAGAGCCGAAGTGAAAAGACTGTGCCTAAGAAAGATGATGTTTTGTGAACTTGTGATGTTTGAGGTGCGCACTAGCGCACTAGTGGACGTAAACAGGAAGACACTAGAAGTGAGAGAATAACAGTGCATCAGGGATTGTGAAGAGTCTGAATGTTTGGGAAACTAAGAGGCCAACTTTTTTGCTGCCTGAAGGTTGTAGTAGGGACCTGGAGCGAAGTGGGGAAGGCTGTCGTTGGTCCACATTCGGTTTAAGTAGCAAGGGACTGGTATACTTAGTAGTAAGACTCTGAGGAAGCTGAAGGATGAATAGCTAATATGGAGAGATTGTGCCTAAGATAGATGTTGTTTTGTGTACCTGTGATGTCGTGTGAATAAACGTCTAGGTCTCGTTGAGTTGCCTCACTTAAGTTATTACAATTGGTGTCAGAAGTGGGATTATAGGCAACTCAACGAGAGGAGGTAGGCTTTGATTACAATGACATGTTTGAAGCTATTACATCAGCTCTCAATTAAAGAGCTAAGGCAAGAGCTTCAGTACCGAGGTTTAAAACCCGTCGGTAGCAGAGAAACGCTCACGGCTCGTCTCAGGCATGCCTTGATTGATGAAGAAGAAATTCCGGAAACCTACCAATTTGAAATTGAATCTGGGATTGTTGAGGTCATTGGCGAGTACCAGGACTTTAGGAATGCATTTAATGAACAATTGAACATGATCTGTAATATGATGAGGAGCATGATGTGGAACAAAGTAGATGAAAGTGTGTTGCAAGTAGAAGGCCAAATAGACCAAAGTGATAAAATTGAGTCGCAAGCAAAAGGAGGAATAAACTCGTTAGGGAAGGAGCAGTTACCTGGTCAGGACTTGTGGCTGCACAAACAGTGGTGATGGAGGCGCTGGGGATTGGAGCGCTGTCTGTGACTGTGTTGTGGGCAAGTCTGGCGGGGATGACTTTCAGGGCGAGAAACGTAACAACGATTGCTGCGACGATCTCAATGGGATGTACAGAATTGAAAGAAAAGAAACAAATGAAGAAACTAGAGAAGTCTGTTATGTGCCTGAAACTTTTGTTCCTGGTATACCTGCAACGAGCCGGACAGATCAAGACAACAGCTGGGTGCTGTGAACCTTAAAGACCTCTGTTTATCTGTCAGTACCTTTGATGAAAACTCAAACCATGAAAGCCTTAAGACCGTTTCTGATTCCATGTCTTGGATGTCGTCGGGTGAAATTGTGAATACGTGCTACAACAATGGCCGAGACAGAAACAACGAATTAGACTTTGGCGTCGGCATACGAAAGAACTTGATGCTTGGCCACTGCTTCCAGACGATTGACAAGAACTGTATATGCGACGCCCTGCGGGGAAAGTGCCCATGCCAAAAAACCCAGCTACCAGGTCTGAACTTAAGAGACATTAGTACTTCTGCCTACATCAGTGAGAGTGACTTGAACGATGGGGAATTAATTCTTGCAGAACCTGATGCAGTGATGGATGAACATTTGCTTATGGAACATTACAAGGGTGCTTCATGGGGATACCTTACAGATGAGGCTAAGAAAGACTACGTGTTTGAAACCATGGCTACCTGTGGGCCTACAACTGTGTCACGAGACGTCCATGGAAAACGTCCGCTGACTTGGCGTCTTAAAACAGCGGCCCTGGAAACTACAGTGATCGTCACAACCTCCATTTGTGTTAAATGGCTGGCATCAGAGACTATCGTCATGAAGTCAAAGCAGCGACCACAACATCGTCTCAAGCGTAGACTGGCCAACTGGAAGAAGAGGAAGCGACGGCCGCGGAATACTGTGCAGATGGCTCCCTGCCGTCTGTGGCTCCCACCGATCGAACTCCACCTGAACCGACAAACCTCCACAGCACTTTTTCTTTTCAGAACGAAAAGCTCTAAGAAGGGGGCAATATTATAACTCTGCCATTCGCACCGCCATCTAAGCTAGAAGGTGCGCACTGTGAAAAACTAGACTGGAAAGGATGTCAACATTAGATGAGGAGAACGATTTCCGCCCAAGTAAAGAGCCAATATGGAGAGATTGTGCCTAAGGTAGATGTTGTTTTGTGTACCTGTGATGTCGTGTGAATAAACGTCTATGTCTCTTTGAGTTGCCTCACTTAAGTTATTACAATATATATATATATATATATATATATATATATATATATTCTCTAAAATTAGAATTTGTAATTAATTATCAAATGGAAAAAAAATTAAATAAAAAAAAAAAAAATAGACCTAAATATATATATATATATAAATACATTTGTCCTATTGATGTTTTTCTTATTTTGATTATCCCAATACAAATGGTGTCAGACACTGTTAATCGAGATTAATCTTCTTTTGTTCAAGGTCTTAAATTGTGAAACACAAACTAAATCAGAATCAGTTGACAATATTTACTGGTAAGGACCCACAAGTAATCCTACTTATGTTTAATATGTAGGTTTCAACACGAGAACTATGAACCTGAAGGTTAAATTAGATCACTGTACAGCTTTTTTTTTTTCTTTTATAAAATAATTACGGTAAGCGTGATCATTCCATCATTTTCCATGCGTACACAAAGATAAAATACATTTTGTCGATTTATTTAAAAAAACATACAAAAGGGCACGCTTACAGTTAACGTTATAGCAGCAGCTGCTTTTTTTTCTTTAAGCATGCTACAAAATAGGGTGTAATCAGATTCAGAATAGTGACTATCACTTTAAAGTGAGACGGACCACCAGAAGGACAGGCAGAAGAACGGAAAGACTAAAAGGTAAACATACCATACTAACATAATTACGGTTCTTCCCCTTTAGAAGCCCCTAACAAAAATACGAGGGAAGAAATCTAAGTTATATTTATAGTTTTAGACATAAAATGATGACGATCTGAAAGGGAATTTTCTAGATAATCTCCCCTTGGCTTACAAAATGCTTTTATGCAATGAATCATGTATGACGTAATACTACATGACCACCAATACATAAATACTCGCGCTGGCTATTACACTTATTGGTTACGCTGGCGATACACAAGATTTCACAATGTATTACTCCCACAGGTTTATTATGTTCCTATTCTTCAATATTGTAAAAGTTATTTTAATATATATATGCAAGCGATCTAGTTTGTTATAAAGTTATAAATTCGTCTTTCAACTTTCCTCACATATTTTGTTTGAAAATCTAAATCTTTTTTTGTGTTCAATTACTAAATAATTTTGAAATGTAAAAGTATTGTTATAACTCTGGTGGTGATGCGGATAGGGCTAATTGTGTGTGTGCAGCCAACCAAGACTAGTTAAGACCAATAGCTCGTTGCCACGTCGTATAGACCTGTGAGATTAAAGTGTTGCGTTATTTTGAAGCCCTGAGTTGTCAAGTTCTTGTGTCGTGTGGTGCACTTTGCAGAGAGCCTGGCTTGTGGTAGACGTTACAGTATTATATCTTTTTAAAAACAACTTTACAAGAATTTTCGAAAATTTAACAAAAATTCATTATGACGTAATCTAATATTTATATTTGTTTATCTTTTTTTTTAGGGTAAATACAATTACAGCCATCGAAGATCTCACTCGCCAATTATGTAACTTTAAACAACCTAAACAGACTTGTAAAGTTTTGCAGCTGTGTAAACTTCCATGTAAAGAATGGCTTCGTTATGCATATTATCATCCTGAGTCAAAGTCAGTAAAATATATGTATAAGATCATTTTTCTCGAGCACCAGACAATATAATACAAAATAACTCTCAGCACACATAATACAATAATTTGGTTCGTCAATTCTAAATTCAGACTGTATCGATCGCAACGATTTATTTTTTCCTTTTCTTTTACGCGCACTTTTTTTTTTAGCCTGTCTATTTTAACCGATAATAAAAAGTATAAAAGATCTTTATTTTGTTTCATCTTAAAGAACAGGGATAACCACTTCGAGGACTTTGTGGTTATTTTTTTTTATTTTAACCATCTACGTTTACCTCGAAAATAATCCAGTAGCCTAAAGGAAACGACAACTAATTAATACTAAATAAACATTGTATTTAAACGGAAGAACGGATTTGTAGGGCATTAAAAGTGCCCAACTTTTCCTGCTTGACGTAAAACTCGTGGATGAAATAACTTCCTCGCGGACTCGTTTATATCCTGACATTTGATATAAGGTTTCATGGGTAAATCTTTAATCCCGCTGGCCTTGAGCTTGCATAGCAAAGTGAGACTACGACTCAATGACATTGAAAATCATTATCAATTTAACTGACCTTATCAGTCTACTCTAGCCAAAGTCGACCTAAAAATAGACTAAATGAAGAAAAGCTTTAGTGTTATTATATTTGTTTAAGTTGTATAAATATAAATAAATGATTGAATTGCTTAAATTATTCAATTCTCAAATTGCAATCTACCACTTGCTATATACATAGTATACTTATGTAAACACAACCTAAATTTTGATTTTAGTTCAGTCTGGGTCATACCAACAAGACATACTGTCATTTTTATCATAATCAGATTATCAAATGATAATGCATAGAGGCTTTGTTTCCTGGAGTTTCCCATACTTTTGAATTAGATGTTGCACATCTCTGGTGAAATGCTATTAATGTACTTGTCATGTGGAGATGGGATATAACAGAGTAGTTCATTTGATATTTATTACTACTTTTTCAAGCAGTTAGTATGGACTTAAACGTGACAAATTAGTTTTCTTTACTAGAGTGAAATTACTATTTCTTGGCATAAGGTTAATTGCTGTTAGAGATCTGAAATAGTAAGATGTAGTTTGCTATTTATAGTTAGGCGTTCAGCGTGGCATTATTTCGCTTACACTTTGTTTTCCTTACCGGTAAATAAGTATACTTGAGTTTTTGAACCGATGATAGTCGTAGTCTGTTCACAAAGGCTATGTCAGGAATTGACAAAAGTCACAAAGACTGAGCACTGCGCTTTAATTACATTGTTATAAACCTGGTGGTGGCACAGATGGGGGTAGTGGTGTGCGTGTAGTCAGCCGACGCAAATCGCCCCAGGCCAGCGCTAGACGAGCGGTCAACCGTGACGAGTTACGACGGTCAGCCGAGTCGAGTGTCAACAGGACGGTTCGGGAAGGATCGCCGTCGTGAGCAGAGCTCAGGAGCGTCACGAGGGATGTAGTCATGTGACGAAGCTAGAAACATCGAGCGATGTTCCGTCCGGTTCTAGAAGGCCATTAGGGACCCTGTATAAAGAGCGGAGGTGTCCAGTCAAGACGGTTCACGACAGAAGTTCACGACAGGGGTTCAGAACACGGTCGACTACAGCACAGTTCAACGGTGTGGTTCTGTACGGAGCATTATGACGGTTCAATGCGGAGTACTGTAAAGTACAGTTGAGACGAACGGCGTCTTGATCTTGGTCTGCGAACGAATCCGACACAACGAGCCCAGTGTGTGAAGTCAGTCCTGAACTGTTGAACCCAGTGCAAGCCCGGAACGAGACGGAGAGGCCTGTGCAAGAGTTAATACGGCGTTACGGTGTTATCGGAGAGATATTTGTACAGTGTGCGTGTTGCCAATTGTACAGTATTGGCTGTTATTTATTCAACTATTAAAGTGTTACGTTACTCTGGAGCCCTGAGTTGTCAAGTTCTTTACGTTGGTGGTGTATGGTGCAGTTTGCAGAGAGCCTGGATAGTGAGATTCGTAACAATATGTATTTAAGAAATTTCATGTGCGAAATGTCAACTCAACATGAATTCATGAATTGCTGACGACGAAATAAATGATTGGTTTGTTTATTACTAAGATATGTGTAAAGTAATACTAGTAATAATGGAACAGTTTGTTTTAGTAACAAAAATCAGATTATTTTTTTCAATATTTTTATCTCCAGGTACAGCAGAAATCGCATAGGTCTAGAAGACAACCGATTTGAACTCTTCCTAATATGTTGGAAGCCTGGTCAGGGGAATGAACGCCACGGGCACTGTGGCTCATATTGTTTCTTTCAGGTTTGGACTAGGTTTTCTTTTTAAATGTTCAGTTCTGTCAAGATCATGTGACACGATTATAGGACAGGATGACTGACGTTGTTACTACACATTAAGCAATCCAATGCAGAGTTACATTTTGGGTTCGTTAAATGCAAATCAATTATCAATTCATACTTACCATATCAGCATTTTCTTATGTAGATTATTATGTTGACAATTCAATTGAGTAGTTTAGCCATAGCAATGTATTCTGTATGGTGAAAAGGGGATATAATTAGATTAAAGTTTATTAATTTATTATTTGTTGTTGTTGTCAGTCTAATATTTAAAAATCAGTAATAGAATAAGTCAAATAAATAGTTCCTAGTCAGTTTACCCCTGCTGGCTAAACAATAGAATTGGTAGCCTGCTGATATGTAGTGTAGTATTTACTATTCATATAGAATCAATAATAGAGATAGATAGGTAGAAAAAAAAAGATAGATAGGTAGGTAGATAGATTAAGTGTACAGCCAGTAATTAGAGTGAGTAAAAAAAAACGGAATCTTAGTTAGGATAATAAAGGTCATGGAAGCAACCATCGACGCATATTTGAAGCCTATCTGTTAAGCGTAATGCTGAAGACTGACAACTAAAAATGAGAACCGTTCAGGTGTAAATAGGCTACTTTAACGTCAGCAATAAAAATCGGTGTTAGCGTGAAGTGTTGAAGAAGCCAGGTCAAAATAGGACGTAAGTAAAGGTCCCCTAGCCGGACCTAGCCTGTAT
This sequence comes from Biomphalaria pfeifferi, assembly GCA_030265305.1. Classification (NCBI taxonomy): domain Eukaryota; kingdom Metazoa; phylum Mollusca; class Gastropoda; family Planorbidae; genus Biomphalaria; species Biomphalaria pfeifferi. Next base: position 675,343 of record JASAOG010000049.1, read on the forward strand.
ATCAGTAGAGGAGATAGTTTTGCTCTTTGAAACTGTAGGCTTCGTTCCTGTGATTTAGATGTTGTGTCAACCCATTCGGTGAGTCTATGAAATAGAGAACGCGGTAAGAGTTGCTTAGGTACCAGTTGCATATGCTGCTTATATTTTACAAACATTATTTCAATCCTAATCTTACAATATCGTTAAACAAATATCATATTGCAATACATATATATATATATTCTAAAGGTTTTACATGGAGAACTTTGTGAAATTATATATAAGCCTCATTCTGAGGTTGTCTCCTCAATTGAAGTTTACAAAGCTGGGCAAATTAGCCGTGGAGTATGTAAGTTGGTACAATAATATTTTTATTTTAGATAATATTTATTTTTTATCATAAATTACATTTTTCCCAATGTAAGATCAAAAGTTAAAAAAAGGATTACTTATTACATCATTAAATTAGGCGGCTTCTTAGATCAGAAAACAAAAATACGCAGAAAACTTACTATCCAAATTCTTAATCTTGTTTATTTTACTGAAAATATTGTACATACCGGCTACGCCCGTTGATTTGTGCTTATTTTTTTATTTGTATGGTTGTAATATCCTTTCCTTTCCTTTTTTTTAAATAAAACTTACATCAACTCACTCTGTCAGTCTGGTCAAAAGATTGTAACCGTTATTTCTCCGGCACCCAATCTCGGATCAAAGATGAAATTTTGCATTTATTTCTTTTACCCGACAACACAAGAATCAATTAATAAATTAACCAAATAGTGAACTGACTATTAAAAATTGATTATTTTGCTTGGTACCTCAAACAAGGGAAAGAAATTGGACTATACTAAAGCGGTGGTATAATCTGAATTAGTCCCCTTTATAGGTTGCCGCTTTAAAGTAAGTCTGTAACATACAATCTTCTTTTTTCATAGGCACCTCACTAGCAGAGTGGTTAGTATGTGGGCTCGAAGAGGTATACGTTTTAGTCCGTGAATTATAGTATCTGTTACAATGAAATGAATAAACCCACTCTTCGTCTCTTTCCTTCTATCTATCTCTCTTTTCTAACTCTGGAAGCCCCCGTTCTTATTAACCTGAGCATCATAATTTTTCAGGCAAAAACTTTAGACTTGATTTGCATTATTTCTAAACTTTGAAACTAATGATCATTATTTTTCTAAGAAGGAAAAGATCAATTTTCCAAGATTTAGGACGACTTCCATTACAGCTTAAAAAGGGTTGCGCACATAACTATCTCTATATATAGGTCTGTGAATTATCAATAGCGGATAAGAATTTGTTTCCGTTTTCCATTCTAGATATAATATATTTATATATAGGTCTGTGGTTACAGCTTTTATGTAGATCAAATAATAAAATTAAATTGTGAAAAAAAAAGTTTAAAAAATTAAAAAATAAATAAATAAAAATTTATTTATTTCAAAGTAATTAGGCCCACAAAGTACAGCGTTTTATTTAAAAACAAGATTACAAAGACGGTTTGTGTGAAAACACAAACTTAAAATCGGCCCCCGAGGTGGTCCACCCAGGCAGGCTTCAATATTTTCAGAAAGAACATCCGAATGAAATTATATCAAAGACAAATGAGAGATAAGAATGGAGAAAGATGGTTGACAGATCTTGTGTAGTGCCCCAACGATCCAGCAGATCAAAGGATAGGTGCAAGTGAACGCAAAGTTAGATGTGAACCTGGCCTAACTAGTTCCCCTGTCAGACCTTGTGGTCTATAGGGCAGATGATGTAAAGTTCATCTGTTTTTGTGGCCTACGGTTAACGAGGGTGTCATGTAGCCAGCACCGCCTTTACTTTTCCCCAACTAATGTCAGGTACCCATTAGAGCTGGGTGGACTCAGAGGCGCCCAAGGATTCCGAAGTTGAAAATCCCAGTCTTCACCAGGATTCGAACCCGGGACCCCGCTCAGCTACCGCGCCTCTCCTGGCCTAACTGAAGTCTTATAACTGATTTAATTATTTTGAAAAGGCTCAATCTCTTAATCAGAGTTATTCGAATCCTCAAAAAAAATAAAAAATTGTCTGCAATTAAAAAACAAATTTTAGGAAAATATAGTTGACAGGATTACTATTCGTTTTAAATAAAGTTTAACTTATAATGCTTACTAATTAGCGTTTTCTCTTTAAAAAGCTGCTTGCATAACTGATTTTAAAAATTAGATTTTTCGCTTTCAGAAAAAAAAAGTAGCCGTTGCATCAGAACTTTGAATGGTCTAAAATATTGTGATGTCGGATTTTCAATATCTTTTCTAGTTTACGAGATCTAAACGGGACAGACGGACAGACTGACAGACGGACAGACATTTCAAACAAAACTAATAGAGTCTTTTCCTCTTTCGGGGGCCGCTAAAATACATTTCGTTTTAAAAAAAATCATGCTGAAAAATATTTTCGCTCTATAAAAAAAGTTTAGATCTAGATTAAAGTGCCTCATGTTTAGTAAGAATTTGTTGGATTTAATCTTTTACATAAATTAACTGACGATTTTCGTGATAATTTACTATTTTAGATGCTAAACATTTCTTGAAAAAATCTATATGGTTTTAAAAAAAAGTGTACAATTAAAATTATCCCATAAGCTGGAGCGAACCAGAAAATGAAGCTTTTTAGTCATTAAAAAGAGTTTCTAATTTTGCAATTTTTGTCACCTTTCATAGCATAGATTTGGTCGAAATTCCGAATATAAAGAATCCTATATGGTAAATTAAAACGCAGCGTTTTCCGTCAAGAAAATCTCTTTACTTTTCCTACATCCGAGGTAAGAAATAAAATGTTAAATTTTCGTTGTTTTTTTTCATCCACGGCAGAATTAGTGATTAGAGTCAGTGAAGGAACCAGGACCCTTGTAAATATAACATACGTTAAAGCTTACTCATGCATTAAAATTATATGCATATTTTTTTTATTAAAATCCAGCACTTCCAAAATCTGAAAGTCATGAAGTGAAAAATAATTCTTCTTCATCCTGGGCTGTATCACTTCACATTTACAAGTAAGTATTTTCATCCTGAACCATATCACTCGAGGTCTTAATGGGATGTAGCGTGCTTGATGTTAAGAGCAATATACTCAACGCGTAAAATGTGACTTGATTTACATAGGTAAAGTAAAGTTCCCCTTTCAGACCTTGTTTTCTATAGGGCAGATGATGTAAAGGTCATCTGTTTCTGTGGCCTTCGGTTAACAAGGGTGTCATGTGGCCAGCACAACGACCAATTGCCTTTACTTTTCCCAAACTAATGTCAGGTACCCATTAGAGCTGGGTGGACTCAGAGGCGCCCGAAGATCTCGAAATTAAAAATCCCAGTCTTCACCAGGATTCGAACACCGGTCTCCGTTTCGGAAGCCAAGCGCTTTACCGCTCAGCCACCGCGCCTCCGATTTACATAGGGGTAACAGATAAATAGGCTCTAATAGAATAAGCTGCAAGGCATCACTATTGCAGGGCCTTTACACTGAAAACATCTAGCTAAGAACAGAAGACACAGGTTGCATCTAGCTAAGAACAGAAGACACAGGTTACATCTAGCTAAGAACAGAAGACACAGGTTACATCTAGCGAAGAACAGAAGACACAGGTTACATCTAGCGTAGGACAGAAGACACAGGTTACATCTAGCTAAGAACAGAAGACACAGGTTACATCTAGCGTAGGACAGAAGACACAGGTTACATCTAGCGTAGGATAGAGGACACAGGTTACATCTAGCGCAGGATAGAAGACACAGGTTACATCTAGCGTAGGACAGAAGACGCAGATTACATCTAGCGAAGGACAGAAGACGCAGACTACATCTAGCGAAGGACTGAAGACACAGGTTACATCTAGCGAAGGACTGAAGACACAGGTTACATCTAGCTAAGGACTGAAGATACAGGTTACATCTAGCGAAGGACAGAAGACGCAGACTACATCTAGCGTAGGACTGAAGACACAGGTAACATCTAGCGAAGGAGAGAAGACGCAGACTACATCTAGCGAAGGACTGAAGACACAGGTTACATCTAGCGAAGGACTGAAGACACAGGTTACATCTAGCGAAGGACTGAAGACACAGGTTACATCTAGCTAAGGACTGAAGATACAGGTTACATCTAGCGAAGGACAGAAGACGCAGACTACATCTAGCGTAGGACTGAAGACACAGGTAACATCTAGCGAAGGAGAGAAGACGCAGACTACATCTAGCGAAGGACTGAAGACACAGGTTACATCTAGCGAAGGACTGAAGACACAGGTTACATCTAGCGAAGGACTGAAGACACAGGTTACATCTAGCTAAGGACTGAAGACGCAGACTACATCTAGCGAAGGACAGATGAAAGTTTACACAGAGACCAAGAAGAATTACAGAAATCGGAATCAAATTGGATCATGTCTTTCCACCCAGAAAATTGCCAATTATAAAGAGTAATTAAAAAAAAACAACTAAAACAATAAAAAACTACTTTTTTCGTTCATGGTAAACCAGTACATTCACCTTCATCTATCCCTTAAACCGTTTAACCGCTGGAGGCGCCACACAAGATCTGTCAACCGTTTTTCTCCAATACTCTTTGGCATTAGCTTTGGATAGAATTTCATTCACTGACACAGGGCTGCCGCGAGGATTGTGGCCGCCTGCATGCAAAATTTTAAAATGCCGCCCCCCACCCTTTTTCAGCAAAAAATATTAAGACTGAGCTTGACACTGTACCTAAAGCGCCCTTTGATTTAAATCTATTTTTGTAGATGATTCCTTTTTATTTGATATTCGCCTCATTGTCGTATCCCCATGCCCTCTAAGATGTTTTGTTGTCAATTTTAACTTTGCATTTTTTTAAAGAATGTAATAAAAAAGAAAAGAAACTTTATTCTTAACTATCACAATATTTAGGTTTTATTTTTCATTTATATTTTTTAACACTATGTATAGAATCCAAATTTAGGAAATGACATTTTCACCAAAAATAATGGGCATTTTTTTTTTCCGAAATGGTGTTGCCTACATAAATTTTAATTGTTGTAAAAGTTTCTTCATGGAGATAGAATTGAAGATGCGGCAGGTTTTCGCTCAAGTCGGCAAGGGGTTTAATTCCGGGCGGGACTCGGCGCTAAGCGTATTCTGGCCTTTTTCTCTTAGTAAGAAGAGAGAATTTAAAAAAGGCTAACATTGATGTGTTTTCTTTCAGAACGCACTGTTCATCCTAATAAAAAAAAAAGGCGAGGGCCATATTAAATCTTATAATAAAGAGGCAGCCCTGACCAGTAGTATTATGCAAGGGACATTCTAGGTAGGCCTACATATTGCGCTCGTACTTCTGTAATGGGCGTGATCTTTTTAAAAATATTTTTCCTGTTAAGTAAGACGTCTCTGTCGTGGACGTTGTTTCTTTTCCACACAAAAGTCGTCACTATAATAAAGTGCAATAGACAGAAGAAATTCGACTATTTTGAGTCAAAAAATCCAAAGAATCGCACTAGCGCAGACGTTTTAAAATGTTTTCTTCAAAACGTTTTCACCTATATTGTTGCATACGCACCTCGCAAAAAGCGGTCTACATTTAACAAAGTCTTATTAGAAGATAAAACGACATCTCCTACTTAATATATTTTAATTTTTAAACATGTAATTTTACTAATATTCAGATAAGTTACACTGAAAATTTTAAAAAAATTTCGACTACCCCTCTCCTTGTTGTTAGTTAGTCGTTGGTTTGTCGCTACAAACAGCTAGTACAACTGAAACAATAAAGGCGTTTTATATTTTTACTAAATAAACTTTAAATAACTTAAGAAACTTCTTATGTGAACATAAACTCAATATAACCTCACTGCTATTACAATATTCACATATTTAACTTGAGATAGAGATGTAGTATTAATAAAATTTAATTATATTTAAGCGAAATCTAGCTCACCACAAAACAACGTCTTTACACTTTAATGTCTCAAGATAGTCTGCCGTTTCACATTTGCATTAGGCTAAAGTCATCATCCTCAATGCATAACCACCAATCAATCGCTTAACCTCTTCTTACTGCCGCCTGCCTAGGAAACACACACACACTTTTGTCAGGAAGTTGCGCCCCCCCCCCCCCCAATTCAAACTACTCGCCCCCCCTCCCACCTCCGGGAGGATCCAAAGTTTGAGAAACTTACTACTAAAAGAAGATAATTAAAATGTATTTTAAGCTGGAACACAAATAAACTTATTGTAGATCTACATCTACACTCTATAATCGGGCAAAAATATTCTACTTTCAACTAACAGTCATTTCAAATAATAGTGACAATGTTTTAAAATTGACTTTCTAATTACTAGATCTACTTACAGGGCGGTCTATTCAATTCGAAACAAATATTGCAAACAACCCGCGAAAATTCAAGGCCAGGTAGAGTCGGCGCTTAAGGCAAAAACCCATGGGAATCCATCGCGTGCCACTTTTTTTTTTTTTGTAAAGTTTCCAAAATAACTTATTGTACGAATATCGTCTCCCCCCCCCCCCCCCCCAAGTTTTCAAAGGATAATGGAATAATTAGAATTTAAATAAAATATTTAAGTAATTTTATTATTATTATTAGACTAAAAATAAAAAAAAATAATCTTGAAATAATGATTTGGCCGCCCCTTACATTCGGCCGCCTGGTGGAATGCACACATCGAACAATAGGTAGCGGCAGCCCTGCATTGACAGGCCCGTCCATTCTTTGATGTTGTCTTTCCATCGCTTTCTCTGTCTTCCACTTTTTCTTCATCCTGGAACTGTTCCCTGATGGAAGGTCTTTGAGTGCCCCGAGGACCTTGTGATTTGGCCATAGGGGGTTAAGCTTACGCTTTTTTGGCAGTGGTTAGCAGGTCATTGTGGGGTCCAATGGCTATATTAATCATGTTTCTAATCTCTTCATGCGTGATGCAGTCTTTGTAAGAGACGCCTATGATCTTTCTATAGCATCGTAAGAATTTTACATGGTATGCAAATATGCCGAAAAAAATACAAATTATAACCAATAGCAATGGGAGCTTTAAAAGAGACATCAGCATTGACTTCTAGACAATGGACTTCTATTCTGGGTATTGTCTGTGAATATCTATGAATCATCTTAATATCCATGACATAATGAGTGAGTACAATTACTAAGGGTTGTTTCCAGCGCACATCTTTGTCTAATCATTATGGTCTATGTCAGTATAAGAAAAACTGTCTATATTGTTACGTATCTCTACTATTCAGGCTCTTTTCAAACTGCACCACACGACACAACGAACGTAAAGAACCTCACAACTCAGGGCTCCAAAGTAACAGTAGCAATTTAATTTCAAAATTACAACACTGTACAGTTGACAACAACATTACACTAGCTGTCCAAAAACCTATCCTTGCTCCGCCTGACTTCACACACCGTGCTGTTTCAAACTTCGCCTCGTACTGGTCACATTGCGAGGTAACGTGAAGTGTCGTGGAGTGTCTTGACTTAACTACACTTGCTCTTATATAGGGTCTCTACTGGCCTTCCAGAACAGGATGGAACGTCGCTTGACGACTCAGGTTGATAACAATCGCTGTGACTTGCGTGCGTAATATTTACACACAGGTCGTTGCCGAACTGGCGTGTACTGTCTCTTGTCACGGTTGACTGCTCGTCTAGCGCTGGACTTTGGCGATTTGCGTAGGCTAAAAAAAAAACACAGCCTACGACCATCTGTGTCACCACTGGGTTTGTAACAATATGTAAGTGGAGGATTCTTAGATGAGAAATGAAATGGGGCTATACAATTACATCAGCTTAATGTGATACATAAAAAAAAAAAACAATCAAGAGATCTGAGCTTCGTTGTTATGTATTGTAAAAGGAACACATTTACCACAAACATGTTGAATGTATTTGTATTGAATAATGTAAGGTTAATTTGGTCTCTTTCATATTTTTCTGAGGTCGATTCAATAAACAGTTTTTCATTTATTGTAATGTGTTAAATCATACAATAGTACTTATTAGGTCTATGTCAGATGAAAATAATGAGATTAACTAAAATTCTTCGTTATGTAGTAAAGCAAGCGAAAATGAGATTAGTTGTTATTGTTATTCCGGTATCCAAAACAATTAGTTCTCTATCAGTAACAGATTTCTCGTATTGAAATTCACTTTCATCTTTTGTGTTGCAGAAAACCTACAGCTACGAATAATGTTCCAGGTAAAGAGGAAACTATACAGTTGGAGTATGCATCTATAGACGGCAAACCGGTTAGTTCAAAATTGGTGATTTTTATAACATTATTTTACAATATACTTGTAAGTTTTACTCCAGGGGTAACAATGAAAATATGGAATGTTAAAATTATTGAATTGGTTGGGATGTAGAGAAAAAAACACGGCAACATTTTTTTTTTACAAAAGCAGTTAAAAATGTGTAGATCTAGAACAAGGTGAGAATTTCTATACCGAAGTAAGATGATAGTGGTCTGAGTAGCGCCATATCTGCTGAAATAACCGCAAGATGCCTCGCTAGAAATTAAAAAAATAAACTTACTTTCGAAAAGAACAGAACCACTGATCTTTTTTTTTTTGTTTTGAAGAGAAACAAACAACATTTCTGTTTTAACTCCAGTGATTTTCAGAGCCATGGCTCCGATTCCAAATAAGCTCGATGATAATTTGTCTTATTCATCGTGAACGCTATATTTTAAAAATTTTACTCAGTAACAAAGATGTGAAATATTTTTTTCAAACAGAATTGACTTATCAACTAAAAATTATTTAACTTGGTTATATATGGTTCCCTCTGTCTCCTAAGAGAATAGATGCTCCGAGATGAGTCACTGGTTTTAGTTTCTTCCAGAGACGGGGCAGAATCCGGTGTGGCAAGCCTGGAGTTGCAAAGATTGCCACAGTTCGTGCTAATGTATGCGTCTGATTTAGGGATAGCTGATGGTGTAGCTTTCATTTCTTTCTCTTGACTAAGGCCGCTTCATTTCTTTTGCTCTCGGCAAGATTCGTTCCAGCACGCTCAGTCTGTTTCTTATATGCTGTCCGGTCTTGGGCTTCTTACTGCCACAAAATTTCATTGATACCTGCAGTTCTCATGTCTCGACGGAGCGAACAGGTAATGTGACGACTTTCTTGATGATCAGATGATTTAGTAACTGTACATGTCTGCTGATGCAGCGGTTGGCTGTGTCGGCGATTACCACTGGCGGAACAACTATGATAGAAGTGCAACTTTTGTCTTCCTGACCACATCCGAACCTTAAAGCCGCTCTGCCTACTCAGTTGGAGTCCGAGTTGACCTGTAGGAAGTATTGTGGAACAGGCGTCGACGGAGTGTAGCAGAGCAGCTATCCACTTTGTATTGTATTGTGTGTAAGGTGTGTTCTGTGAGAGTGTGTTGCTGAAGAGTTTCACAAGTCTGGCATTATTGCATTGCAGTTAGTTGTTATCAAGTGTATTATTTTTAGCCAAAAAATTCACACAACTAAACTTTTTCTACAGAATGACACAAAATGTTTACGACTCAGCGAAGTAAGTAAAAATATGATATAACATTTAAGTAATGTTTGAGAAAACTCATACTAGTACAATTTATTAATTTTTTTACAGGTTATTTTTTTTTTAGTTATATAAATTAGATATTTTTATTTATTGCTGAAAACTATAAAAGGATAGATTTTTAGTCAATCAGATGTACAGAATGCATGTTTGTTAAAACGTTATGCGATATTTTGTTCGCTTTTTTTTACAATTCCGTGACTAAATTAAAAAAAAACTGTTTTAAAGATTATTATATTATTTAGTTAACAGCATTGTAGTTTTAGCGTCCTTGACATTGTTAATTTTAGAACAGTATGCTCTATTTTTTCAGAACAGAGAATTTAAGACAGAATATGCCAGGTAAGAAATAAAACTAGTGTTCACATGTATGTTGTTGTTACTGAATAGACATTATTTATATAAAGAAATTAAAAAGTCTAGATTTTTTTTTTTCTAAAAGTGAAAATGTTTTTTTTATTTTGGTTATACCTAAATATCGTTTTAGACTGTCAGGTGTTAGCTTATAATACTATTTCGATTGCTGTGTATTGAGCAGAACTTAATAGTTCCTCATAATAGTTCGACATTTTTTTGTTTCAAACCTTAGAATCGTTAAGTTTTATTTATTATAAAAAACAACAACAACGGGATGACGAGGGAATAATGCACAAAATCGGGCCAAGTAGACACCGAAGTGAACATTTTCTATTTTAATAACAATTACGTAAACTAGTTGACCCCACATTAAATGTAGCTAAAATATAAAGTCTCTGTCTGACACGTCGGAGCAGCCAATTACTATATCTATAGTTCTTATCATATGATGACATCAAACTTGAAGTGTACTTGCAATTAATGTAAACCTTTTTCTAGACGATTTGACAAATACAAACTGTACTTGCATATGAAATTTCCGGCACCATTGTGTGAATAATAAATATTATTTTTACAAAAGAAAGAATAAAAACAAGCTTTTTTTAAATTTTCAAACTAAACATTGTTCATAAATGTAAAATTATCATAATGAACATCTTCAAATCGGTACTTTAAAAACAAGGAAAAAAGAATATTAGCCTAACATATAATTCGGATCAGTGAAACTCAAAATTCATCCTGCAGGCAAAATAAATTCTCCACACTCATGTCGCGGGCCACATCGTCGCAGAAAATAGAAATTAAGAAGAGCAGGCACCATTTTCTTATTAGTTGGCCCCTTCAGTCGTAGAACAGCTATGGTTCATCTTGTAAAACACTTTTTCATGTCACTGTGACGCCCTATTTTGGAGAGACTCTCCCGTCCACGGTCCACTTATATATCGAAGGTTAAGGTGGTTTTCGCTTTAATGGTAGAGGAGCCGGCCAATCTTCGTATGACACTTTTTTCTTCCAGAGCTGAGGCCCATGTTTTTTCACTATCCATTGCTTGCTTGGTCACTATCTCTCTTCACGTAGTGCGGTCTAGGGCTATCTCTTCCCAACGGCCAGTATCAATATTCACTGTTTGAGTTCCCATTTTATTACATCCAAATAGCGAAGGTGGGGGCGACCGGTTTTTCTTGAACCAGACGCGAGTAGCCCGTAAAAAATGACTTTTGAGATGCGATTGTCCTCCATCCGCCGAACATGCTCGAGCCAGCAAAGGCGGCGTTGCCTGAAGACTGTAAAGATGCTGGGAAGACCCGTTCGCGCGAGGATCTCAGTATTGCACACTATTGCCATGTGATTTTCAAGATCCTTAGGAGGCAAGTGAAATGAGTTTAGTTTTCTCTCTTGCTTAGACTACTAACGTATAGAAACTTACTCAGAACGCATGTCTTGAAGACCTTCATTTTGGTCAATGTAGAGAGCTTCTGGTTTTCCCAAACTCTTGGTCTGAGTCAAGCGAAGGTCGAGGCCACCTTCCTATGCGCTTTTTTTTTATCTCCTCTTCTAGAGACATGCCATCTTGACTTGTGGATCCAAGGTAGTATAATTCGTTTACGGCATCTAGCTTGTTATCGTCAATGAGGATGGAGGGTGGTACTGTAGAGGGTGTCTAATAACATTTGTTTTCTTCGTGCAAATGGTTAAGCCATACTATTTACAGGCCTGAGAGAAGCGGGACATTAATGACTGAAGCTCCTCTTGTGAGTGTGCCACTACCGTTGCATTGTCCGCGAATACCATACTAAGACTAAGACTAAGACTGTTTTATTGATCCTTACGGAAATTTGTTGTGATTGCAAGGACTCTTTTCTCATATAAAGACAACACAACAGAAAAATACACATAAATACAACAGACAACATAAAGAGTTCATTCAGCGACTACACACAGGTATCTTGGTGCATTTCATGTTCCCTGATCAATGAGTGGCGGTGATAGAGTCTGACAGAGTGAGGTACGAACGAGTTTTTGTACCGCTCCGTTCTTGTTTTGATTGACAGCAGTCGCCCACTTCGCGACGACCTGGCGTAGTTCTGATGGAGCGGGTGGCCGTTGTCTTCCAAGATTTTTTCCATTTTTCTTAGGCACGTTTGTTCAAAAAGTTCCTTTAAATGTGGTAATGTTGTGAGTGTAATTTTTGATGCTTTTTTAATGATGTTTTCTAGACGTTGCAACAGTTTAGATGAGGCTTTGCCTTGCCAACAACTTATTCCGTATGTTAGCAGATTTGGTATAGTCGCGCCGTAAAATGTCTCAAGAATCTTCTTGTTTAGTTTAAAGCTATTGAGTTTGTATAGAAAAAAGAGTCGCTGGGCTGTTTTCTTTGTCAGAGTTCCAAGGTGGTCTTCCCATGAAAGCTTGTTGTTGATGATAACGCCTAGATATTTATATGCCTTTACTTGTTCTATAGATGTAGTGTTTATTTGCAGTTCACGTATAGTTTGTTTTTTTCTTTCTAAAATCTATTATAAGTTCTTTAGTTTTTGTTACATTCAGTTCTAGAAAGTTGTCGGTGCACCAGTTTGTAAACTCTTCTATCGAGCTTCGATACTGAGTTTCGTCTCCTGAAATAAGACCGACTATGGCAGTATCATCAGCGAATTTAATGAGTTTAACTGAGTCATAGATGCTTCTTATGTCATTAGTGTAAAGAGTGTATAGTACAGGAGAAAGTACACAACCTTGTGGAGCACCCGTACATAGTACTCGAGTTGGCGATTAGGTGTTGTTGACTTTAACATACTGGGGCCGTTGGGTTAAAAAGTTTAGAACCCATGCTTGTAAGTATGGGCTTACATTTAAGTTACTCAGTTTGTTTATCATTAGATGTGGCTGTATGGTATTGAAAGCCGAGGAGAAATCTACGAAGAGGACTCGTGCATATGTTTTGGGTATATCGAGATGCTTATAAAGCTGGTCCAAAAGCAAAAGAATGGCATCCTCAGTTCCTCTAGCTGCTTTGTATGCAAATTGGTGAGGGTCTAGGCTGTTATTGACTTTTGCTACTAGTTGTTTAAGCATATATTTTTCAAAACATTTCATAACAATAGGTGTTAGTGCTACTGGGCGGAAATCATATAAGCAATCTATTTTTGGTTTCTTAGGCACTGGTATGATCTCTAAAGTTTTCCAGATGTGTGGAATTACGAGGGTGGTTCTGGCTCTTACCATCAAATTTGAAATTAAGTTGGATGCCTTCTTTGGATTTGTTAAACGCATGCTGGCTAAGCAGTGAAAAGAGTATTTCGAAGAGAGTTGGGGACAGGACACATCCTTGTTTAACTCCGCTGTTTATACTGAAACTTTCAGAGCAGGCGCCGTTGAACTGTTGAATTCTTATTAGAAACGCATTATAGCCAAAATTAAGTAATACAAACTTAGTAAAAAAAAATGTCCCAATTTACACCTCTTAATGTCCAGGTTGGAGCAATAAATTAACAAGTTCATACTATGCAATTAAAATACGTCTGATTTTACCCGTTTTATAATTTAAAACGTTTATTTACTAACAACAGTACTTGTTTATATCGTGATCACGGCCACTTTTCGGATATTTGAATTTCGTTTTGATTTATATGACAATATTGTAATGTTAGAACTTTTTAATGAATTGAAAATAAAATAAATATCTCTTGCTGACTCTAACGTTGAAGGTTCTTTGGAGTACATTAGGTCCGATACTTTTTGGTTATTAACTAAGTAACATAATATTATTACCAACGTTTAGCGGATTGAAATATTTTAAAATTTGACATACATTTCTCGAGAGGTTTTTGCAATAATATCATCTCAAAACTTACTGAAGAAGACATTTCAAAACGTCTCCTCTTGCAGATTCTTCTCCGACTTTCTTACTTTAAAATAGTTGAAATTCTCCTGACTCTTGTTGACATTTGCTGTTGTAACAAATCAAAAGATCCGCGATACTAAAATGTACGACAAGCACGACCATTACAAAACTATTTAGCCCATTTTGCTATAGGCACTAGGCTAACGGTTCCAGAACATGGAAAAGGCTGTGGATGGGGGTGTTGTTTTTCTAAACCTTTACGCTATGTAAACATTTCAACTTCAAACCTTTTAATAAATACACAAACAAACACAAACACACACACATAGTTACATTTGAAAGGTTGTCATTGCCGAATGTGGTATTGGATACAGGCACTTCATTACCTATAAAATGCTTCCAAAGGCTTGCGTCTCAAAAAGCCTTTCACAACCAGTCCATCTCCTGGTCTTCCTTAGGAGAAGGTGCGAAGGCGAGTCACTGGCGCTTTAACCAGTAAGCTTTAGGCAGAAGGAGCTTGTTAGCCAAGGCTGGCTACCCAACTAGGAGAAGGAAAACGGAATTCAAATATCTGCTGCCTAGGCAGCTATATCAAAATCATGGCTATGTCTTCGGGCGTAAACTCTGCGGAAAATTAGGAGCCGGCGACCCTTAGACAATTTTACCACTCAGTGCTATACCCTGGCAGAGCCTGCGACGACGCTCATTTCAAATTGTATCGACACTTGCCGTTCCTTTGGATACATCAGCTGCGTGGAGAGGGGAGAACGGATGTGTCGGAGACATCATTCTGACATCATTCATCTCATTTCTAAGACTGAGATGATACATAATGGTTTCGCGACTGAAGGAGGCCATTTAAAAAAATACTAGATATGATTTACCCGACTTTTCTCTGGATTTTTCATTCATTAAAAAAAACAAACAACTATAACATTTTTGCCACAATGTTTTCTCATGGTTGACTTATTAACTTAAGCAACATGGCATAACAATAAAGCAAGGAAACGATCATTGTTAAATTCCGAATGCTGAGAATTGTTCCTATAAATAAATACGCAATGGATTTTCCCGATCCAGGTGATGACTGTGTCGGTCGGTTTAGGAAAAGCTTTATATTCAGGATACTTTTCTTCTATTTCTTATGTTATTTATCTATACTAATAAAAGGCAAAGCCCTGACTCACTGACTCATCACTAATTCTGCAACTTCCCGTGTAGGTACAAGGGTGAAATTTGGCAGGCGCATTCCCTACAGCTTACTTACAAAAGTGCAGCAGGTTTCGTTTCCCAATTGTACGCGTAACGGTCGTAACGGTCGACAACGTCCGCCATGTTGAACGTTCGTATTTATGGAGCCATCTTCACGAAACTTGGTACGCGGCTTCCCTGCGCTAACCGAAACCGATGTACGTACTTATTTAACGGTCGTAACGGTCGACAACGTCCGCCATGTCGACAACAGATGGGTGGTCCCTTACAGTCCTGTTCTGTCCCGCTTCTTCAATGCTCACATCAATGTCGAAGTCTGCAATTCAGTCAAGTCGATCAAATACATCTGCAAGTATGTCAACAAGAGAAGTGACCAGGCAGTCTTTGCAATACAAAATCCAGATGACGAGGTCTCTTGGTACGAAGCTGGTCGTTACATCAGCAGCTCTGAAGCAGCGTGGCGCATTTTCTGCTTTCCCATTCACGAACGCTACCCTCCGGTCGTTCATCTTGCAGTGCATCTCGAGAACGGACAGAGAATTTATTTCACAGAGGGCAATGTTGCAGAAAAAGTACACAATCCACCACAGACGACTCTGTTAGCCTTCTTTGATCTTTGCAACCATGATGACTTTGCAAAGGAGCTTTATTATCACGAAGTTCCATCTTATTATGTGTGGACAAGAAACATGTTTCGTCGGAGGAAGCAGGGGAAAGCTGTGCCAGGACATTCGGGGGTGAAGAAAGATAATGTGCTTGGAAGGGTCTACACTGTGCACCCGAACAACTCTGAATGTTACCACCTTCGATTGCTGCTCTATAAAATCATAGGTCCCACCTCTTTCGAATCTCTCAGAACAGTTGACGGTGTTGTCCATCCAACCTACAAGTCGGCCTGCAGGGCACTTGGTTTGTTACAGGACGATGTCAACTGGGACGAGACTCTCCAGGAAGCTGCTCTGTCTCGCTCACCTCAAAAGATCCGTGAACTGTTCGCTGTAATGCTGGTCTTCTGCCAAATGGAGAACCCCTTAAATCTCTGGGAAAAACATAGAGACAGCATGGCAGAAGATGTTAGGAGACAGACTGAAAGAGATCATGGAGGAACAGAAGTCCAACAGTGGTTGCCTATGATCTACAACAAGTGTCTTCAGTTGCTTGAGAACTACGTCATTGCTATCGGAGGTCTCTCTGTCGATCATTACGGGCTGCCTTCACCTTCGAGAGAACTGGCAGAGGTTACGTCGAATCCCGAGTACTTGAGGGAAACCTCTTACGACACCTCGGAGTAGGCCAATGTAGTCTCAAACAACGAGCCTTTGCTGAATGGTGACCAAAAGAGAGTTTACGAGCAAGTCATGAGGAGCGTTGTCTCGGGCACTGGCACGGTGTTTTTTCTTGATGCTCCAGGAGGAACTGGCAAGACATTCCTCATAAACCTTCTGCTTGCGAAAGTCCGAGCTGAAGGTGACATTGCTGTAGCTGTGGCTTCTTCTGGCATTGCAGCAACTCTTCTTCAGGGTGGGAGAACTGCTCATTCAGCTTTCAAGCTACCTCTCAACCTCAGCCACACCACTGATTCGCCCTCCACGTGCAACATATCAAAGCAGAGCAACATGGCTGAAGTGCTAAGACAGTGCAAGCTGATTGTCTGGGATGAGTCCACCATGGCACACAGAGGGGGTGTCGAGGCTTTGGACAGGACCCTCCAAGACATCCGAAACACCACCACACGTATGGGACTCTTGACAGTGTTGCTGGCTGGAGACTTTCGGCAAACCCTACCAGTCGTGCCCAGAGGAACACGCGCCGACGAAGTGAAAGCCTGTCTGAAGTCTTCGTACCTGTGGCGTCAAATCACTGTCGTCACTTTAAGAATAAACATGAGGGTTCATCTGAATGGCGACACAAGAGCCGGAGAGTTCTCTGATCTTCTGATGAGTATTGGTGATGGCAGCTTCAGTCAAGAAAATTCTAAAATAGCAATTCCCTCAAATCTCTGTCTCCTGGTGAAGACCTTGCAAAACCTTCGTTACAATGTTTATCCCAATCTAAGAACTCTCCAGCATATAGACGTGTCATGGTTGAGGGAGAGAGCTATCCTAACACCACGAAACGACATGACCACGGCCATAAACCACGTTTTACTCCAAGAACTCCCCTCACAATCTAAAACATACCAGTCTGTGGATTCAGTTGTGGAAATGGAAGACGCGGTGCACTATCCGGTAGAGTTTCTCAACTCTCTGAATCCTCCAGGCACTCCTGAGCATCGTCTCATTTTGAAGGTTGGGGCACCGATAATGTTGCTAAGGAACTTGCAGCCACCTAAACTGTGCAACGGCACCAGACTTCAAGTCACGTCTCTGCAGAAGAACCTCATTGAGGCAACTATTTTCACTGGCAGTGGCTCAGGAGAGACAGTTTTGATTCCTCGCATCCCCGTCATGCCCTCTGACCTCCCATTTCAATTCAAACGCCTCCAATTCCCAGTAAGGCTCTGCTTCGCCATGACAATCAACAAGTCTCAGGGACAGACACTACAAAAGGTTGGCATTGACTTGAGACAGGACTGCTTCTCACATGGGCAACTGTACGTCGCATGCTCAAGAGTAAGCTCGGCGCAGGGATTGGTCATACTGCAGCCGGAGGGCCGAACTGACAACGTGGTGTACAAAGAGATCCTCAACAAATAACTGTGTATTGGTACATGTATGTTTCTTCTCTATTTCAAAAGGTTTACTTTTCTTCTTAGTAATGAAATATTTAAGGCAGTACATATGACACATTATTTTTACTTATCGGACTAACATTGCAAAAAGCCACACAAAAACTGCGTTGTTCCGGTTATTCCAAAAATACATGCGCTACATTCCCTGCGGTAACACTCCTGGCACAAATGAGAATGTTTTGTTGTTACATGTAGGCCTATTAATTAAAGCAAATTTGAAATGTTAATGCAATAATCCTCCCGCTGCAAAGCGCGGGTATTTTGCTAGTAATATAATAAATGAACAGATCGTCAATCTACATGCCCCACTTCCTGGGTCCTTCGTGGTACCGAAAACTCTTTCCTTTCTTATTTATAATCGATTTAGTTTGAAGCGTTATAAAGAGATGTGAGAAACTATTGGTTAAAATATCAATAAATAACATAAATATATTTGACTGCATTTTGTTTGTGAACTGATTATCGGTAGATGCATGCAAATCGCCCTCCCCCACCTTACCCCACTGAATCAGAAAAAAAAAAGGGGGGGGTAGTCGACAAAATTTAAAAAAAAAATGGTTAAAATATGAATAATATGTATATATTTTTAAGAAAAATAAATCTTGTAAACAAAAAGAGTTATTTTTTAATATAAAAAAATTAACCTGTCCCCATGGGCATGTGTTGCCTCTTTCTTCATTACACTTATGGTTCACTGATTTTAGACCTATGCTTAAATCGAGGCTAATTTTATCCCCCCTTCCCCTTTTTTTTCAAGATAAAAAAAAAAATAAACAGGCGGGCTAACATGGCGAATAATCTTGGTTCCAACTCAGTGGCAGATATTTCTCGACTTAAACGTGATAAAAAAGATATCTAATAATAGGCGGGGGATTACACGTTAAAAATAGTCAAAACAAAAAGTCATTCAACACGTAAAGGGAGATAATAAATACATCTCTGTTTATATCTCTACCATTCCATTCATAATTTGCACAGTGGACTACACGTTTCGTCGACTGCAATAGTTTTCGTAAATGTATGACCCCCAAATTCTCTGCTGTGTTTGTACTTTATGCTTTGTAATAATTACTACATTATAGATGTAAGTGATTGGATTTAGAGCAACAAGTTTAAATTTTTTTGTACATTTTTATACATTATTCTTTTTTTTCTCTTCACATATTCTAATTTAAAATCTAAAACATTTTTGTAATATAGTTTACAAAACTACAGTCATTGTAGTCATTTTCTTACATCTTTGATATGTACTTTCACTTCTGACCATTCCGGAAGAGCACGTGACCATAATCTCGACACATTCGCTCAACGGTTTGTTGACATAAGCACGTTCCAGAAAAAAAATTACCTTAGTCGCTTATATTTATTATTAAAATGTCTTCTACTTGTGAAGCTAGTTGAATGATATTACTTTTGTTGCAAAAACACTTTACACCTATGTGAATAATTTTTTTCTTACATGCTTAAAAACAAATGGATATCCACTCATATGAAAACTGATGATGTTCATGACAAAAGGATAGTAAATAGGCTGGAATGTTTATCCAGCGTTCGTGTACCGGTAAGAAAAATATTAATACTGTTTTATAAAAATATGTTTTAAAAATTTATAATTTTAAGTTGTAGATTAAGCGTATCTAAATATTTTTTAAATGCTTGAGACCTTAAGACAATGACGTGGCAGTCTTTTAGCCGCCTGTACGGAAATTATAAATATTTGTCTGGAAGATGGTGAAAAATTTGATTGAAAGAAGTTCACGTCACGATGACTATTTTGCCATTTTGTTTGTCAATGTCGACGCAAATATTTACTACTGTAATATGTCTGTTTGAGTGGTATGCACTCTGGACTATCTTTTATTAATCTAGACAGTTCCGGATTTACAATCTGCCCCCCCCTCCCCTTTTCCCACAGCCGTCCTGCAGGCTAGAAAAAAACTTCAAATCTGAAACTTGTATTTTTCCCTTGATACTTTGTCTTGCAGGTGGCTTGATCATAGGAAGTTGATAACTGCTAATATGTCTCAATGAGTTCATCTTTCAATTCTGTTGAATACTTTCATCTTTTAACAATCAATCAAATGGTTCATACGTATCTCATTATAACAACATATATTTATCTTTGACTGCCTTACTAAACCGGAATAATCAGACAATTAACCAAAAGCAGTCTTAAGGGTGAGATTTCTATCGTCTATAGTGTGTTTTGTCGATCCCGCTTTTAGTCAGGGGATTTCGATCAAAACTTTTAAGTAATGAATTCATTAGGTAGGTATCAAATTTTGACATTCACATTTTCTTCTCCAAACTTTACGTCGGTGGGGACTAGGAACAGCCCAATGCGCATACCACACGACCAGGCAGCCATCCGAATATCGCCCTAATTCTTTAATCAATACTGTTAAGTAAAGTAAAGTTCCCCTTTCAGACCTTGTGGTCTATAGGGCAGCTGATGTAAATGTCATCTGTTTCTGTGGCCTACGGTTAACGAGGGTGTCTTGCGCCAGCACAATGACCAACCGCCTTTACTTTACCGCACCTAATGTCAGGTACCCATTAGCGCTGAGTGGATTTGGAGACGCCCGAGGATCCCGAAATTTAAAAATCCCAGTCTTCACCAGGATTCGAACCCCCGTCCCCGGTTCGGAAGCCAAGCGCTTTACCGCTCAGCCACCGCGCTTCAATCAATACTGTTGTGACACAATAAATTGCATTTACCGATGATGCTATTACTTTTATGGATAAAAACGCTAAGTATTTACATCATATTTACCATGGAACAGAGAATCTATATTTTAAATATATTCTATTTTTATTTTTACAAGTAGGGAGTTAACGTCTATATAAAAAAAAGGTCAAAATTAGCCAAAATGTTCCGTTACAGATCTATTTTAAATTGACATGTAAATTTTGTCTATCCTCTCTTGAATACGCTCTTGGAATTAGTTGACTTTACTTTGCTTTAAGTTTTATATTGAAAAGGGAAGTTTTATCGTCAAAATCATCTGTTGGGGGTTTTAAACTAAAAAATCTCTGGAGTTTTTTTTTTTTTTTTTTTAAATTCAAAACCCTATTTAGCTACAATCATAGAATTTGGCATCTGTAGTTTGCTTTAGAATAATATTGAAGATAGAGGTTTTCCACCTCAAAACGCTCTTTAGGGGGATTTTAAACTCAAAACCATCTGGAGAGATTTTAAACTTAAAAAAAAAAAGCCATCTGCAGGAGAGGGGTTTAAACTCAAAACCCCCATTTGGCTTGGCTAAGCTCATAGATTTTAGAACAGACACAACATAAAGAGTTAATTCAGCGACTACAAACAGTCATCTTGGTCCTTTCCATGTTTCCTGGTCAACGAGTGGCGTTGATATAGTCTGACCGAGTGAGGTACGAACGAGTTTTGTACCGCTCTGTTTTTGTTTTCATTGACATCAGTCGCCCACTTCGCGACGACCTGGCGTGTAGGTCTGATGGAGCGGGTGGCCGTTTTTATTTTTATTTTTCTTAGACACTTTTGTTCAAAATTTCTTTTAAATAAAGTAATGTTGTGAGAGTGATTTTTGATGCCCTTTTTATGATGTTTTCTAGACGTTGCAATAGTTTAGATTTTAGATGAAGCTTTGCCTAGCCAACAAGTTATTCCGTATGTTAGCAGATTTTGCATAGTTGAACTAAAGAACTAAGAACGAAAGATTAAAATGTCGAGAAAAATGTTTATCACAAAAGCATTTCAATTTAAAGAACAAAGTAATGACATATTGATTTTTAACTGACTATTTTCATACATGACATTATACATTTTCCCCAGAAGAAAATCAAAGTCTCAGCACTTAGAGAAAGGTGAGTAGTTCATTTAGGTTTCGATTCAATAAACTATGTTATGTACGATGTGTTTAACACGTAGACAATGTCTCGTTTTGAAATTCATTTTATGATAAAATGGTAAGGAAAATTTGTGTAATCAAATGATCAAAGGTTAAAGCTTAAGTTTTTAATAAGTACAATCTATTAATTTATTTATATTATTAGGATGTCCAAAGCAGCTTTGATATTTTTATCGTGTTTAAAAGATACGCTTCGTAACCCAATCAGTTCTTATAGACGATGGCACTTTATGTCGTAACAAGAACGTGAGTTTTATAAATCTTTGTGGTGGGCGAGTGGTAAAAGCTCTTGGCTTTCGAAATGAGGAGTCTCTAATTTGAATTTCGGTAAAAGGTAGGATTTGAACCTCGGTTGTTGTTTTTTTGTACGCCTCCCCCTTGAGTCCACCCAACTCTAATGTGTACCTTGGAACTGAAAGAGGTTAGTAGTTGTGCTGGCCACATGACACTATCGTCAACCAGTTTATGATTTTTGTTTGGCGCTAGAGTGCAAAATTTGACATTATGAACATGTGTGGCATAAAACACATGGTGTTTCAGATGAACCTAATTACAGTAAAAATTTAAAAAAATATTCTAAGACAACATGTAGTAACTTAATATAGAATACTCGGGAAGCATGCCTCTTTTCAAGTTTTTATTGAACTAGAATGTTAAAACAATTCACAACAACACAGTGCACACACACATAACTGAACTGTAAGCCAGCTTGGCACACCAGTGCAAAACAGTTAACTATACACTGTCACGGTTGTGTTTTTAAGCCATGGTTCATTTTCCCGTGCCTCTGACATTCTATGAAATAGCACGTGACAAATGGGTTTCAATAAAACGATGGATATTGTGAGATTTATTTCGAGGATGATAATGAAGGTATTAATCGAAGTTAATGATATGAATAATTAATAAGAAGTATGTAAGTTTAGTTCGTCCATCGTGGTTCGATGATGACCACTGTCATCCAGGGGGGCTGAGGGCTTTGCACTGGGGTTTTATACCTCCTCATGTGGCTGTTGAGACCTATGTGGGCCCGGAATGGGCAGGTTATTCCAGCTGGAGCTAGTGTTGTGGGCCTTGCTTTTCTTCTCTGGCGTTTTTCTTCAGAATACATGGCAATGATATAATAAGAAGTACTGTTAATGTCAACAAATCTTGATAAAATGAACAACCAACTCTCCTTGCGTCCAACAAACCAATCCTGCCACACATGTAAGGCGAAGAGTGTACCTCAACTGATCCACAACTGGCATAAACTCTTCTGTACTGTACTGACACTCAACGCCAACAATGAGCGTCAATACTCTCAATAACACTCAAAGACTGTAACAGAAACGTCTGAGCAGAAAATGCAACGCCGACACTTGCAAAGAAATGTTAGTCCAGAAACAACTCCAACCGTGGCAGCTCAAAAGAAATACACACAAGAATCAAAGTCTATTATAAGACTAGAAATAGTAAAACCATTTTAGAAAATATAATGAAGATAAAACAAACGAATCAACTCAACCTTAAAAGGGGTCCACAAATTTTACAGAACAATAAGTCCATGGCAGCAGTAATAATACAGCTATACAGCCCTCAAGTTTAAACAAGCAGAGAATCTTTTACGGGCCAAACACACCATCCGTTTCATTTAAACTATGTGGGTGAACTGCCTCGTGAACAAAGAATGACCAATAAATCTTACCGGACTTTATGACGTAGCGAACAAAATCAAAAAAATATAGAAGGCGCCTCTCTCCCAGTAGTACAAGTTTAAGAGTAAAAAAAAAAAAAATTTTAGAAACTAGTCGTGACATAAACATGAAACATAAACATCTTTATAAAAATTTGAATGTCTTTTTTTCTATTAATTCTTCTTTATACGTTGTTGTTGTTGTTTTTATAGATTATTCTTGATTGCAGCAGTAACATCATTTGTAATAGCTCTTGTTGCACTGTTACTAGTGACACTGACCATTAAAAATGAACAAGCGGTGAGTCACTGACAAATACTTGAACTACTAATTGTGTTGTAAAATAAATAATTTCATGTCAATAGTATATAATCACCAACGAAATAGTAAGCAGCAAGTCTTTCAACTCAACTCATTCAGAACACTACATTTCTTAAGAATATTTCCATGCGGCGTATTATGGGCATAAATGAAGGCATTTGCCTGACATGTGCAGAAACAATGCTCGATGTGTGTAGCTAAATATGTGACGTATAGAAGAAATATGTAACATGTGCAGAAGATATGTGTGACGGGTGCAGAAAGTATGTGTGACGGGTGCAGAGAATATGTGTGACGGGTGCAGAGAATATGTGTGATGGGTGCAGAAGATATGTGTGACGGGTGCAGTTGATTAAGCCTATATGTCGTATACAAGAAATTTTCGTCGCGTGTTATAGTCATGTGATCTATTGTGAACATTAAATTGATCTAGTTTCAAGAATGACGACAAATGTGTATGAGCTTGGAAAGAATTCTTTCTACTATTAAAGTCGCTATAAAGTGAGAATCACAAACGATGAAGCCCTGCAAAGAGAAGTGTGCCCTAACCGAATCTCTTCCAGATTGATACCAAAAGTTGGGGGGGGGGGGGGGTGGGGGGAGGGGGGGATGTACAGGATAGGCCCTCACGGAGGACAAACATAAAAGGAGGTTCTGAATCGAAGATGGTGACCACTCCAGAAGTAGGATAAAGGCTAAAACGTTGCATAGTCTGGCCATTACAAATGCCTAACCTATGATCATGTGTGTGTAGTAAGGATCGGCCTTTTTAGTTTCATGAGAATCTGCATAGGGAAAAAATGTGTCTCTCGGGACGTCGTAGATAGCAGCACGTGAAACATGAAAACAAAACAAATCCTGCTGTGGATGGCGTTGAAAGAGGGAATCCACTCTCACACCTCTACGTTTTATGTTGTGCCATTCAAGGAAAAACCTTTCATCTTGAAATTTGATTCCTTCTAAAAGAAACAAAATGGTGTGCCGAGATATATATTAGGGTGAGGGTATGGAAACCTGTTTTTTTTTTGTTTTGTTATTTTGCTAAGCAAGGTTTTAACTAAAATCTCCATTTATTGTGAATATTTTAATAACCTATTATCTATGAATGTCATCCCATGGAGGCTAGAGCGCTATGGTCCAATCTCATTTGTGGATCAGTTGGGGTGGGGGAGGGGGTATCTGGGAGAAGGTTTTCCGTGCTGCCATTAGGCGATAAGTAAACACAACTATGCTCGAATCGGGTATCGAACCTCAGACCCCCTACATAGATAAGCCAAGTTCAAGCATACTTAGCCTTTCAACACACACACATACACAAAGATTGATATTATTATGTGAATAGAGAATGTCCAAATATTTCTGTCCGAGATTCACTCCTTAGGTGTACATTAGTTTTAGAATACTAGCGTTTTAATATCGTACGACAAAGGTGCTTTCCCGGCTCTGAATAATACTTGTTTGGTTTTATACATAATGCTAACAGTGTTAAATTACGTTTTCTATTAACGTAGAATACAGTCTCGTCAAAGTCAAGATTTGAGATCTGTTTAAATTGTTCACTGCTGGTCTTACCAACTGGACATCCTGTAGAAAGAAAGATAACAATCACATATTCAAATGATGCCAGAGATAAATGTTGTGCTGAAAATGAACAAGAGTTATCCACTCTTATGGAACTGGTTGGTTTAAAACATTATCCCATTAATATTTAGTAAACATAAGTATAACTATCCCACACATTGGTGACAATATCGTAATGATAAGTTCCCTTAAAATTATATATATATATATATTGTTATGTAGGCATTTGTACTTATAACTAGAAAAATTGAACAAACCTAGTATGTACGAGAAACCCAATAATTTTAAAAAGCTGTTTGAATTAATAAAGAATTTTATTTATACATGCCTAAATAATTATGACAATGGTCTTTGGGGTTGGGGGAGCGATATTAGTTCTTATCGCTTTATACACCTGTCTTCAACAATTTGCCTATGGGTCTCCAATTCTGTTTATAATGCTTGATAACTTATTAAAAATAGACACTACTGACAAATGCTTTGTCTACTTCAGAGAGGCAAAATATGTGGATCACAGATGGGTCTCACATCCACGTACAATGCTGCACTCTTCTTTAAACGCATTTCTCCTTTGTTTTTTATGCTCGATTGACAGACTTGCCTTATTATTATATTAGTATTATATTATTGTTCACAAGTTCATAACAAGTATTCTATTTTGTAAACGTTTTATTATGCGCCACAAAAAAAAAGAATTTCTGCTTTCAAAAGGCAATTAGAGAGTTTATAGATATCAATCGACTATGATGACTATATCTGCACATTCCTTCGTAACGCAATAATTTGCTTAGTATGCTTCATTAACCAAATCATAAATATTTTTTAAAGCTGCATATAAATCTTAAATAAATATTTCAACATTTGATTTATTAAGATAACCCAAGCTACACTGAGTTAGTAATAGTTAAAAGCTTAGACAAGCATCAGAATGAGTAAAATAACAGTTATATTATATTTATATTATATACGTATTTAACGACACTAAATTTAACAGATTTTGAATGCAAGCCAAGTACTCACAAATGAAGAGCGTAAGTCATTTTTTTATGCAAGAAGTTTATTAGCTAAAACTGAACTAAAAACAAAAGGTTAAACTGTAACGAGATTTGTTACTGTTCACTAAGCTCATCTTTTTTACATAATTTAAATTCCAACCGACATGATATCTACCATGATGATGTACCAATATGTTTCCAGTTTTCAGTTTCAAAAAAGAAAAATTGCCGATATCAGCTCACAAAAGACTTATGCAGACGAATGTACCAGGTCAAGGTAAAGACAAAAATCTACTATAAATGCATTTCTTATGGGTTATCTTACTATGCCAGTGATATTTAGTCTCATAAGGTGGCAACGGAGAGGACTCAGCATATCCACAAAACTGAAAGTCTACAGTGCTGTAGTGCTCCCTTCACTCTTATGTGCATTAGTGTCCTTGACCTTACAATACCCCCCACTTCAAAAGCTTAACATCTTCCAGCTACGATGTCTAAGGAAAAAACATAAGGTGCATTGGTCTGACCACATATCAGATACTGAAATACTAAAGTTGTCTAGCATGAACAGTATCAATGCTACAGTAAAAAAGTCCCAGTTTCGTTAGGAGGGACATGCCAGGCCTTCCCAAACGACTTCTGTACGGGGAGTTGTGTGCTTAAAAGCGCTTTCAGAGGGGGGGGGGTCAATACAAGCGCTATTAAGACACCCTTAAGAGCTCGTTCAAGGAATGTGATATTGACATTCACGGCAGGGAAGTACTAGCTCTCGATCGCTCCTCATGGCGTGACCCTGAGAGTGTCGGAGTCACGAGATATGAAGCAAGGAGAGTGGCATGAAAGACCAACAAAAAGCTGAGAGAATAAGCAGGCCTATCGGCAACTGACCAAACCTACCCATGCCAGAGCAAACCTACCCTTTCAAAGTAAATATTGGACTTAACAGTCATCTTTGAGTCCATATGATATGAGATATGTGCTTATCTTCGACCACGAAGGAGGATATATATATATATATATATTATAGCTTTTTTTTTATATCGCTATTTACATGCTTATAGCATACTCAGAGCGCTTTTGGTCCAATCTCATTTGTGGACCGGGGGGGGGGGGGGGGTATATAGGAGTTGGTTTTTCTTGCTGCCTTTAGGCACTCAGTAAACGCAACCCTTCCAAGCCAAGTTCAAGCGCACTTGGCCTCTCGACCACGCTTCCCATATATATATATATATATATATAAGTAAAAAGAATACATTGATTAGGAATAACATACTCTTTAAAGTTGCTTATATTTTTTTTCTAGATTCCAACGACACACACTTTGTGTTAGAAGTTGACCCAATGTATAATGACCCAGATATAGAACACAATAGTGGAGTGGACTTAGTACCTGATGGTTTAAAAATTATTTACACTGGTAAGTTATTTCAAAAGCTGTTCATTAATTTAAAGCGATTTTTGATGCATAAGCTTTTTCCTTATTCATTTTATTAAACCTCCGTTTTTCATTTTAGGTTATAAAATAACATAATAAAAAAAGATATAAAAACAAACATGCTTATCTCAATACTGCAAAAATAAGCTCCCTTCTTATATTGTACAAGACAAATAGACAGACAGATAGAGTGAGTAGATGTAAGCTGTGTAAAAAATACACATTTACTCTGCTTTTAAAGTCATTGTATTGTTTCTGAATACTACACAAAGCTTATATCAACTTACTCTGTCTGTCTGTCTGTCTGTCTGTCTGGTCAAACGTTTGTTCACCTTATTTCTTCCACACCCAAATCTCAGATCAAGTTGAAATTTCCCACAATTATTTCTTGTAGTTGACAAAATAAGAATCAATTTAAAAAAAAAAAAACAATTACTTAATTAAGTTAATTAAGTTTTAAAAATTAATCCTTTTGTTTTATCAAACAAAGGAAAGAAATCGTACCTGTCAGATGTAGAGGTGTAAGTTGAATTATCCCCCCCCCTCCCTTTTCCCAACTGGTCCAAATAAGTGATAGCAACACATAGCGCATTGAAAAAGCTAAAAGCATGAAAGCGCGTTAAACAAAAACAAGCGCCCAGTTTTATTATTGCTAGTGTTGATCAAATGCAAATTTAATGGACCTCATTCACCAATCGTAAACAAACAACATTGAGTCACGCACTTCTCTATCTCTCCTATACAAATCACGATCTACTTTTAATCAACAACGGTTATCACGTGACATTTTTGGGGTTGTTTTATCAATATTATCACGTGACCGTTCGTATTGGTGAAAGATGTCCATTGCATGGCTGATC
The DNA here is from genome assembly GCA_030265305.1 of Biomphalaria pfeifferi. Lineage (NCBI taxonomy): Eukaryota > Metazoa > Mollusca > Gastropoda > Planorbidae > Biomphalaria > Biomphalaria pfeifferi. The sequence continues at coordinate 703,783 of JASAOG010000049.1, forward strand.
CAAACTAATTGATACAATTACACTAAATATAAGTTTTGTTGGGGGTTTTTTTGTCCAGCGTGTCAGAATGTCATGTGACACGAGTCGAGTGTCACTAGTCCTTAGACAAAAGTCATATGAATCTAGTCATGTGACATGAAAAAAAAAAAAGTTGTCGGTCTCCGAAAAATGTGAAATGTATCTTAAACACATAATTTTGAATGATTGGCTAAAAAATTGTGACAAAAAAGTGTTAGTTAATATCTTAAGATTTTTACAAAGCTTGTATCTGCTGTCTGTCTGTCTGGTAGAAAGTTTGTACACGTTATTTTTCCGACACACAATCTTGGATCAAACTGAAATTTTGTTTTTATTATTTCTTTAAAATGACAATACAAAAATCAATTTAAAAAAATATTTGTTTGGTATCTCGAACAACGGAAAGAAACTGTACTTGACTAAAGTGGAGGTGTGTCATTGACACAAAGATCACAAAGATCTATGTCCTCTACACGTCCTAAAGAGCAGAGAACGTTAAACCCCGTTGGTGAAACTAGAATAGAAGATACGTTGACAGAAATGTGCAATGAGTATTTAAAATCCTATCTATAGATAGTGGAGGCGCGGTGGCTGAGCGGTAAAGCGCTTGACTTCCGAGCAGAGGATCCCGGGTTCGAATCTCGTTGAAGACTGGTATTTTTAATTTCGATATGATTGGGCGCCTCTGAGAAAAAGTAAAGGCGATCGGTCGTTGTGCTGGACACATGACACCCTCGTAAACCAAAACAGAAGACCTTTACATCATCTGCCCTATAGACCGAAAGGTCTGAAACGGAAACTTACTTTCCTTTATCTATAAAGTATATAAGAAAATATCTAAATTTATTGTCGATAGATTTTATTTTCATTTTTTATTTCTTTTTATATAATCTAGAGTTTTTTTCTATTCCAATTAGGCATATACTACGTATATAGTAGCATTGAGTTCCAAAATCAGACTGTACCTGTCAGCTCTGTAAGTTTTGTGATAAAAAATTACATTTAAATATTTTGTTTTGTGTTAGATGTTTCAGATTGTACTTTAGAATTGAAGATTATTACATCTTAGCCCAAACCTCCCAGAAGACGGCGGGGGAGGCGGTGAGTAAGGTGCGAACTCGGCACCATCTGACGACCATCCAGAGCACATACCTCATGTTTTATTTTTTTAGGTATAAACATTTTCAATGAAGGGGGGATTTTTAAAAAAAATAATTTGTAAGTAATAGAAAGACAAGATTTAGACATGTTAAATGTTTTAAAATTAATTCATTTTTATAGCTTTTATTAAAAATCATATTCTTTGTTTTGGCTTATTTCAGACCAAATACCACTATATACACAGAATCAGTCCTGGCAATCCAAGTTTGTCTGGTGTTCTTTTAAGAATGGTTCTAACTGTCGATACAAGTTCTTCACCAATTCGAGAAACAACATATACAGGTAAAAATATGAATTTGTTTCAAAGGTAAAACAAAAGTTTCAATTACCTTCTCCATAACTTAAATTATGGAAAACACAATTGAAAATGATAAATATTTGCTTGCATATTATGTTAATTATCTTTATTAAGTGTAAGTAATTATTATATCCCTTATTTCAGGAGGTGCTTTCTATTTACAGAGTGGTGACCTGATCCAGATTTGTTTGTCATCTTCAACCAAAATCAATAAAAGCCCTTCTTCCTTCATGGGCTTAATATTACTGTCAACAAGTTAATTTTCTCACACATTGAAGAGTTTGTTTTTCGTGAGGGAAGCGAATCATAATCTAAACTTTTTGTGAGGGAGAGTTCAATGAGGTGGTATGGGTGGAGCTTTGTTTCAGTACATTTTTAAAAATGTATATAGATCTAGCTTTAGAAAAATCTTTGCTTTAAACCAGTGATGCCTAAAATACGGCCTGCGGGCCAGATCCGGAACGTCGGCACTAAGTGTAGAAATACCACCCTCCTTTTTTTTTTTCAAATAAAAAAAGGTTGAATGAATGTATCTTGACCTACACTTTTTCTCTCATTAATTGGTGCCATGACCTTTAACATTTGTATGTTTACAAAATAGGAAAGCGGAATAAAACTACAAGTACACTCTGAATTTAGAATGTATCAGGAATGTTGAACGCATCTTTACTTTTTTGTCGAACATGATAATAAGCCAACATATTTGATTTGTAAAGAAAGTATAGCTGTTTAAAAAAAACAAACAACAACAACATATAAACGGCATTATATAACAAATATGTGCGACATTCTTGGATTGAGCCGCGGAATAAAAGATTAACTACGCATAGAGATGGGAGGGTCGATGGGAATATTTACCAAAAAGGGTCCTTTATGGCGCTGCTCGTGTTTCATTATGTATTTTATTTCATTTTATGAAATATTAAGGACATGCATTGTTTCGTTGGAGGTGCGGTGGCCGAGCGGTAAAGTGCTTGGCTACTGAACCGGGGTTCGAATCCTGGTGAAGACTGGGATTTTTAATTTCGGGCGCCTCTGAGTCCACCCAGTTCTAATGGATAATTGACATTAGTTGGGGAAATGTAAAGGTGGTTGGTCGTTGTGCTGGCCACATTACACCCTCGTTAACCGTAGGCCACAGAAATAGATTACCTTTACATCATCTGCCCTATTGATCATAAGGTCTGAAAGAGGAACTTTACTATTATATTTTTACTATTGTTTCGTTACTTAATACTATGTTAGATCAGTTTTGCAATATTGCTATGGCAACACTTAGAAAGTAGACTCTAGCATTGTAATAATATTAATATTAGTAGTAGTAGTAGTATAACCATTGTTATGTTGTTACCATTTTGTGAAGAAGAGTTCAGTATCTATTTTATTCAGGTAACTTTATGCAAAATTATTTTTGTTGCGCACATCGGTTGAACTTAAAACAAACCAAAACATTTTTTTTTTTTTTTTAAATTTACCGCCTGACAAGGACTTAGACAAAGAAAATATCGCACATCGTAAAATGTTTTTAGCATTATTGTTTATACTAGTTGATTCTGTGCTAAGCTATTGAAGTAAACTAGTAATAACTGTTGACATATGTTTTTAAATATTAAACACAAATAGTTGGTATTTTTACAAAGCTTATATCTACTTATTCTGACTGTCTGGTACAATTTTTTTTCACGCTGTTTCTTCCACATTCATTCTCGGATCAAACTGAATCTTGATACATTTATTGTACCTAACAAAATATGAATCAATAAAAATGTACCAATTTTATTTTTTTTTTTGCCTTTCGATATAAAAAGGAAAATAAATCATACAGTTTTGAGATATATTGCCGTTAATGTTGGGGGTTTTCCCCGTAGATAAGCTTTGATTTTATTGAAAATGTATATTTTTTATTTTGCTTGTTTTAAAGACTGGCTCTATTTCATTGCTTTTCATATATTAGTTGATTCTCGGCGTATACTTTAAACATTTATAATATAATCAGTGTATTCATTTTAAGAGCTATGCTTTAATTTTTTTTCAAGCCTTTTTCAGACAACCATTGTATGTACTTTTTTTTTAAACTGTAATTTTGTGTAAAAAATTACATAAGAACACGAAATTCAATAAATATTTTTATACTATATTGTTTCGAATCTTATTTTATGTCAATTCTTCATCATTTATCAAATTAATGCTCCTGCTCTTCCTCCAGGCTCCAATGATGGTATCAATTACATCCCTTGATTTAGTATATAGGCCTATTAACTTTCCCAATTAAAAAAAAATGGACTACTGACCTGTGAACTATAAAAGAACGTATCTTGACACATGGTAACAGTACAAAAAAAACAACATATGAATCTCTAAACCCACTAACCAACACAAGTTAGACTCACGGCAATTGAAAACATTAAATGAACTCTTCAGATGTGCTTGGAAGGTGAACAGAGTACTGTAGAAATCTAAGAAATAAATGTCAACATTCTAATCAACAAATCTCCTTGGACCTTTAAGACCCGGGGGGGGGCGTCTCTGCTATAGTAAGATGTAGAGGAAGCTATCATTTAAAGTCGCCAAGTAGCATGGAATAGATAACATACTATCAGGTATTTTAAATCATAACTTTTTTTTTTTGAAACAATATACCAGAAAAAGGGGACGAAATAACCTAAAAGAATAGACCCAAATTTTAATTATTCCAGTTACCCCAAAAAAGGAAAGTTAAAACAATGCAAAACTACCAAAAGATGCCCCAATAATTCAGTACTTCTCAACAACAAAATCGGAGAAAGATTTAGGACATAGATAGGAGTGCATTTCCGGTCATCTGATCATTCAAACTAGCTAATTAAAGTAAAACTTCTAATATAAATTCACAAAATAGTTTGTGTTTTTCTCAGTTATAATTTTCATGACAACTGTATAGTGAGAGCGGTTACAATATTATATAAGCCTCAAAGAAGAAAATATGACAATGTATAATATCTTTCATTAAAACTGATGGGTCGGCATTGATGGATTCTGGAAGAGCAGGCTATGGATCCTACACCGACTTTCTTGGCTCTTACTCAGTATAAATCTTTGGACCATGTGGTAGTTATGCAGTTTTGATGCAGAGACCATGGCAGTCTGTGAAGCCCTAAAGGTCATTGACTCTCAACTCGGCGAGGGACATTTGAGGGCAACACAGATTGCTGTGGTCACTGACTCAAAATCTGTACTACAGGCTTTGCAAAGCCCTGGACCATGGCAACCCAATATCGACACTGTAATCATGGCCTCACACAACATAAAGCAACGCTATGGCACCCCTGTAATAAGGCAGTGGGTACCGAGTCACTGAACAGGCTGTAAGTTTTCATCATGCCCTCAAAAAAACAGAAAAGGAAAAAAGTGGTTTGAGTGCTGCGACAAGTCCCAAAAAGTCCGTGGAGTCTGGGAGCGCACGAGGCGCCCTGACCCGTGACCTCCGTGACCCCTGAGGCTGTCCAGGCCTGAGCAGGCTATTATAGTACCGTACAGGACAGGCCACTGTCCTGTTGGCTCATATTTCTCACGGCTATGGCCAAATTTCGATTCATGCTGCGGGAAAGAAGAGGAAACCGTGCCTCATATTCAGTTTGACTGCCCCAGACTTGCTGATCTCCGTCTCGACAGGTCTGGGAAACCAAAAATTCTCTACCTGTATGGTGACATGTACGCACTACGCAAGACAGCAGGGTTTCTGTCCAGGGCTTTTGCAAGAGAGGATTTAAACCTCTCAAGCCCTCACTGAAATGGAGTTTGATGATGATAATTATTATATTTATTTTTACAAAAAAATGCACTATATATATATATATATATATATATATATATATATATATATATATTTCTATTATTCAATTAAATCTCGCTTTAACGTTTGAAAATGCATTCGCAGTCAAAACAATGACCGTTGTCAATAAATGGCAAATACACATTAAATTACAGATTGTAACCTAAAAGTAAACTTGTGTTGTTTTGTATTTGATGAAACTAACACGAAAGTAGATCAGGTTCAAAGGTAACAGGTGTTTCTTTGTTGTTGTTTTTTTTTCTTTTATTTATTTGTACTTTATGTAATAGAATTACGTAGGTATCCCATTGCGGTGTTTTGGTCATACAATGTTTCCTGAAAACTTTGGAAGAAGAGAGGGCATTTGCCAACTGACCACTATCCCTTACCCGTTGAACTGTTGAGGTACCACACAAGATCTGTCGACCGTCTTTCTCAATCCCTGTCTGTCTTTTGCCTTGGATAGAATTTCATTCAACGAAAGGCCTGTCCATTCTTATATGTGGTCTTCTCTTCTCTTTCGCTGTCTGCCTCTTCTTTTTTTCCTGGAACTGTCCCCTGAGGACCTTGTGATGTGACATAGATTAGAGTTAGCAGGTCATCGAGGGTTTCAATTGCTGTTAATCCTGTCTCTAACCTCTTCATTTGTGATGATATCTTTGTAAGTGAAACGTATGATCTTTCAGTAGCATCTTAATTCTATTACTAGGATCCTCTTCTCGTGATCTGCAGTCAGCGTCTAAGATTCGCAAGCTTATAAAAATGTGGCCGAGACCTTAGAGCGCATCAGTCTGATTTTAGTATAGAGGGCTATGCCTCTGTCTGTCCATATTGTTTTGAGTTTTTCGAGTGCTGTTGTGGACTGTGTAATTTCTGGCTAATAATTCAGGTTTGGTTCCTTTATCTGAGACAATAGCTTCAAGTTATTTAATACTACTGACACTTGTCAGCTTTTCGCCTCCAATTCATTTATGTTTAATATATGTATGTATCATTTGTTTCAGCAACTAGCTTCAACTCTATGTTTACAATGCCGAAATAACACAGGTTATGACCATTAGATGACAGGACTTTAAAAGGGACAATGCAACAACAGGTGAAACAGGTGCTGGTTTCTGCTGCTGTTATTCATTTATGTTTAATATATGTATGTATCATTTGTTTCAGCACCTAGCTTCAACTCTATGTTTACGTTTACAGCATTATTGCTCGTACCCACTGAAGCTTCTATATGTAATGTGTTTATGTTGTCCACTTGTCTTTGTGAGAGATATACAATTAAATAGTGCCATCGTTTGTCTAATACATGCCTAACGGCTGTCTGTGTCGGCTCTATCGAAGTTGTTAGTGAACGGATGCTGCGAGGGTGGGGGAGGGGCTAGCTGGGGCTTGTGACCTTTGACCACTGGGGTGGTTATTTGCATACGGGCGAAATGACTCTGGATCAGAAGAATGTTTTCTTGGACATTCCGATGGTCTAGAGGTTAGTTTCGCTTGGTGCGTTATCGCTAGGCGGTGGTGTCGAATCCAGAGTCACAGGTGCGAGCCTCGGTCGGCGCATTTATTTTCGTTGCATTTTAATTCACTACTTTCTCTCTTAAAAACTTGGTCCCTGGTGCTGTTATTCATTTATGTTTAATATATGTATATTTCGGCATTGATTTGCATATCGGAAGTCTTGTCTATAAAAAAGGACTCAAAGCATAGAAGCACAACCACAATACAAGACAAAAATAATAGATGTCTAATTCAGGAAATAGAGTTTTACAACTTTAAGAGCCCGAGTTACTAAAAGTCAGTATCCAACATCGAGGAATATTCTATTCTTCGCTCGGAAGTAGCTTCAGCCTTGAAAGCACTGGAAAAGGGTAAATCAACCAAACAAACTTCCAGGTGAACTTCTAAAGGCTGGATGATAAACGCACTTTTAAAGTTTTGCAGCAAAATTTGGCGATCAGGAGAATGACCCAAGTTTTGGACCCAGTAACTCATAACCACTCTTTTTTAAAAAAAGGCAAAACTACCGGATCCCTTCCCCCCCCCCCCCCTTTCGAACGGCGAATGAGGGTTTAAGTCATTATGAAAAGCACATTAGGTTTTTGAAATAAAACATTGTAATAGCAAGGTAATGCACTGTAGATACCTTAGAATATGCATTTTGTTGGCTTTCAATACCGGAAATAGTGCTTGACGGAGGGGCTCCGCCCCGCGCTGGGTGAACTCCCGGCGCTCTCCTAGACCCCCTTGCTGGCAAGGGCGGGGAGTCTTCAATTTTTCCACGAACTCCAGGAAGAACATATTTTTGAGCACAATAAATTTATTCCGAAAGAATGAATGGTTAGAATGTTAAAAATATTAATTATGTACACAAAAACACACACACACACACACACACACGCACGCGCGCGCACGCACACACACACACACACACACACACACACACACACACATATATATATATATATATATATATATATATATATACATATATCATTCAATCATTGGCCTCTTTCAGTCGTGAAACGACTATGGTTCATCTTGAACATTTTTTTCATATTGCGGTAGAGCCCTATTTCGGAGAGACACTCCCATCCACATATATTGCATGTCACGGTGGTCTAAGGCTATGTCTTCCCAATGGTTACTATTAATGTTCACTGATTTTAAATCCCTTTTATCACATCAACGTAACGGAGGTCGGGGCGACCAGTTTTTCTTGAGCCAGACGCAAGTTGCCCGTAAAGAATGATTATATATATATATATTCGCGGAGGGGGGCTGGGGGGAATCATTCCAGCCCCTCCCAACCCAACCCGAAAAAAAATCCTGGCTACGCCCATGAATGCTACGCACTGGTTAGGACTCTTGTTTTCACGTTAAGTACTGCACAATGTAAGACTTTTTATTATATAGGTCTGTGTTTTTAAATGAATGATACTAAAAATAGCTTAGAGAATATCCAAAGTTTTTAATTTTCAAATTTGTTTTCCTCTGTCTTGTAAGTCATTAATGAATTTAATGTAGATCTATTCTTATCTCCCATGTTCACATATACATTTTGATCTATAAAGACTCTATATAGACCTAGTCTAGTTCTACATCTAAATGTTACAGCTTCAACGTAAAGTACCGTAAATCTATATTAGAAGTGTGCCTTTTTTTTAAAATAGGCCTACTGACCTGACTTACTTGACTTAATCTTGTGCACTCCCAGGGGAGCATAGGGCCGCAACCTTCCTCTCCACCGAACTAGGTTCTGAGCAGCTTTCATCATCTGCTCCCGTGTCATTCCAGTGCCCTCAGCTTCGCTGATGACTGACCTTTTCCAGGTTTGCTTGGGTCTGCCCACTTTCCTCTTTCCTTGTGGGTTCCAGTCAAGTGCCTGCTTTGCAACATTGGTAGCTGGTTTTCATAGGGTGTGTCCTATCCAGCTCCATATGCCTACTAATAAGTCGAATTTATACTAGACTAGATTACTAGATAATACTAGATCTACTATCTAGTATCTAGATGTAGCTGACAGATCTAACTAAACTAACTTAGTATTTTAAGCTAGATCTAGACTAGTTTTTACAATTTTAGTATAAAGTTTAAATATTTAAGTTAGAGCTAATGTATAACTTTGTATTTCAGATCATGAGACCCGCTAAACAAGTTAAAGTTATTGCTTCACAGCTGGAAGTATTTCAGGACATGCAAATCCAACTTCAAAATCTTTTATCTTATATCAGTGATGTAAATGCTCAGTGATTATAACTTTTGATATACATTATCTTCTTATCTTATATAATACAGATGTTACTTCAAAAAAGATGATTACGTCCTACGCGTCATGCATTTAGTCATGCATATTAACCAATGACTTAAATTCTGCCAAGTCATTGAAACGTTCTCTTACTAAACTTTACTCTTGATAGTCTAACACTTCATAATATCCAACACAATCAGTAATCTAAAAGGCTGCAATGATGAGATACTTTAAAAGAGAATACCAATCTTTTTTAGTGTGAAATCTTGAAAAAGATGATTTATATGCTAGTACTGAAGATACTGGAATGAGATGGGAACAGATGAAGAAAGCTGCTTAGAACTGAGTTTGGTAGAGAGGTGTGGTTGCGGCCCTGTGCTCCCCATTAGTAGTAAATATGTGTACAATGATGTCAAACTAACTTAAATTGGCGAAAAACTTCCAGAGCCAACATCAACATTTACAAGAATAGAGGAAAATAAATCTGGAATAAAACTTTAAAAATCTATAATAACTTTAATGGCTCTGACAGAAGTCATATGTTAAAGTAATCATCCCCAGGCATTAAATAACACCAAAATGGAATCTCTTGCATGGGTTTATAAGAATCAAAGTCAAGGGTGGGTAATTTAAAAAAATTATGTGACTGGTTTACCAACTATTCTGTTCCAGAAGTCAAACAAGGTTTGAAGGGTAATAAGCTGGACATTTAGATATGATGGAATTGAGTTAAGACAGCTGATGATTACATAGAGGTGTTGTATTTACCAAAATTTTTAACTGCCTTGATTCAGCCAATGGATCAAAATGTTATCTAGACTATAAAGACACTGTAATCATGTAATGGATATTGTCAGCCAACTTGTGGCAAACATCATATCCCTTTTGAATGTCAACACACACAAACAACACTGAATACACAAACACACACACACATTCTGCACATATACATAACATATAACATGTTAAATTCTTTTTTGTACAGCTAACCTTATTAATCTGACAATTTCTGAAATGGGACCCCTCCTGACGATTTTGGCAAGTTGGACCTCTCCATCCTAGTCCAGTAACTGTCAGACTATCTAGAGTCAATTGTAATATAATTTTTAGTATGCATTTCATGTATAATTCCTACTTTCAGCATACTGTTATATTCATCTGGCTAGAATTCATCTTAGTATAAAGGCAGTTTAGGGCTGTTAATTTAAAATATCGGGATGTCAATCTAATACACACTACAATACTATAACTTTTGAATACTTATTTAAATTACCTGATATAGGTTTAAAATTTTGTTTTGGGTGTAATTTTATGTACTATAATTTTTTTTTTAAAATTGAAAATAAACCTGTGAGGCTTACTCTCTATAAAGTAAATCTATTTCTTGTCAGTATTTTATTATTTCATTTCTTTATACTAAGTGTGAATTATAATTTTAAGTGGAAAGTCTCTTTATTTGCATTTACTTTGTTTCAATTTGACAAAAGTTTAATAGCACCAAATTTAACATTTACTTTTATCAACATTTTTTGCCTTATAATAATAATAATAATAATCTTTATTATCCGTATGGAAATTCGTCTTACAATTTGTGCATTACACCAAACAAAAAAACATTATAACTATAAGAAACCAAAGTGTACATTCACAAGAACTATCAGATTGAAAATCATTGGTGTACAAAATGAACCACAATGGCGATGTCACAGCCCCCTGGGGCACCCCTGTGTTAACTATGCGTTATGAAGTAATTAAGAATTTTCAAACTTCTTTTAGTTTCACTAAATATTTTCAAATACTTTCAGATTATACAGAAAGGTGTATCCTGGATTGAAGGCTTAAGAAATGAAAGTTATGTGGAAATAAATCAGTATCTGGCCAGTGAAACATCTGAATGCATCAAAAGATGTTCAGCTATACCTGGTAAGTCTAAGTAAGTAGAGACTGGACTTTGTGTAGAAGAATTTATAACTGAACCTGCCACATGGAAAGTAGCCATGAGTGTGACGCGTGACACAGGCTAGTTTTGCTGGGATGGTAGAGTGATAGATCTTTATAAATGTGCTGGTGTGAACATACCTCATGAATAGCACCCATGATATGGTCATTATGTGTGTCTAGAAAGAAGTTTGTATCATTTCTGTCATTTTAGAGAAGGTCTTAGTGGACCCTTTATAAAGAGAAAGTAGTAGAGTAAAGTACAGTGAGTCTAAAGTGGAGTTTAGGTCCTGTACATTGAGTCAGTCCCATATGGTAGAGTCCAGTACAATTTCAGTACACAAGTACAGTTATCTACTGCTAGTGTTTTATGTTGCTTATAGTGCAGAATCTGGCTGTTAATTTAATAGACTTAAAGTATTGTGCTACTTATTTATATATAAAGTGTGCCTATTCTTCACCAAATATTTTAATTTTGATTATTTTAATTGCTTTCTTTTTACACATTCTTTTCTGTTCTCTTTGTCTTTGCTGCTATCAATGTGATGATCAGTCTGGTGAAATTATGAATTGCTTTCTTTAACTTTTTCTACATGATTTTAATTATTTATGAAACTGTTCAGAAGTATAAAAACATTTTTTTTTAGATAGTGATGAAGCTTTGTTACATGATTCAGCATCTAATGAAAATGCAAGCAAAGAGTATACATTAAAATCATTTTCTAACCTACCAGGTAATGTAGTTTTATTATGTAAAAATGTGTTTTCCTGATAGTTCATACATTACAAAAGTATTATTATAAATAAGAACACACAGTATTATCATAATTGCTATTTGGTTTACCTGCTTTATTTACAAAAGGAATACAAGAGTATCTCTGTAAATCTAATTAGTTTTTTTTTTATCCACTTGCTAGTTGTAACCATCATTAGAATTTGTTTTGATTTCTTAATATAAACAATTACACAATTTTAATCATTTTGCAGAAACCAAAGATTATGTGCTGCTTACAGAAAAAATGGAAATATTAGAAAAAACTATTAGTTCATATTCCAAAAAAATGAAAGTCATGCAACAAAAGTTCCTAGACAATGAAGAAGAAATAAATATCAAAATTTGTAGACAAGTAGGAGAAACAGAAAACAAGTATGATTTGAAATTGCAAGAAATTATGAAAGAACTTCATTCTGCCAGTGATTTTATGTTGCATCTACAGGGTCAGAATGAGATTTTGTCAGGTCAAGTTAATAAGAATGAGAAACAAATGACAGATATCTTAACAAGTGTAGAAAGTGTACAAGAAAAGCTTTCACAAATAGAGCAAGAATCAGCATCAGGTTGTAATCAGAACGTATCTGAAGAGAATGTTAGATCAAGTGAAGCTGATGAAATGTCTGCAGTCAATACAAAGCTCAAAGCATTAAGTTCTCATTATGAAATGTTGTCCAATAAAATTATGGAACATTCTCAGGAACTTCAAAACATAAGTGCTGCTAATAGAGTAATGCAAAATCTAGAGAGAGATATCAAACTATTTGAAGAAAAATATAATCAGTCCAATGAGGAAATGAAGCTAAAACTTCAGACTGCAGATAAAAAAATTTTAGGTCATCAATCAGCATCTGAAGCTTTGACAACTACTGTGGAAGAATTTAGGAAAACTTTGAATAAAACTACGGAAATGCTGAATTATTTGAAGAAAGATCATTTAGAGCTATCACTTCAGTTGTCAGCATTAAAATTCTTTACTGATAAAAGTATTAACAAGCAAGGAAATAAGACTAACATCTTAGAAAATAAAATGACTTCCCTTGACAGCAAGGTCAGTACTCATATTATTTAGGACATTTATATAAAATTTTTTTTTTTTATATTTTGATTACTGCTGCTTGGCTAAAACAAAATTTCCCTTAACTTGGCCGTTTCTCAGGACCTGCACTTGCAATACAAGCTAAATAAAAACAGCTAAATGGCTGCTTGGTTGTGTGTTATGCACTTTGGACTATCTTTACAATGGCTTGAAGTTAAAACCCTGCCTTAATCTTTTCCCTTGGCATTCTGCAGGAGGTTTGCATTGCTGTGTAATAGTCTTCATTCCTGAAGGAATGTCCTAAAGTTATAAATAAGACAAAAAAAAACAGGTGTTAATGCTACAACTGGGTTTTCTGTGTGTCCTAGAGACCAGATACAGGAGTGTTAAAATTAATCTAATTAACAAAACAATAGGTCAAAAAGGGGTTGGATCGGTGGTGAGCAACTCTTAAGTCCTAGTTTAGTCTTTTATGACAGGAACACAGAAACATCTAACAATAAATGAAATGCTATCATGGAATCACCATATTCATGAAATTATTTTAAAAATCAAGCAAAATATTAGGGTTTATTAAAAGACATTTTTACAAATCAAACAAGAACATAAAACTAAAAAGTTATCTAATCTTAGATAGGCCAGTATAAGAATATTCATCCTCTGTTTGGGATCCCTCTTATCAAGAAAGCTTAAAGAACAAATACAAAATAGAGCTGTGAGATTTATAACAAATGAATATTCCAATTTCATTAGTGTAACACCATTAGTAAAATCACTAAACTTAGAGACACTTTAGGACAGAAGAATAATAAGTAAAGTAGCTATAATACATAAAAAACTAAACCATACTTTACAAATAGAAAACCAAAACCTAATGAAATACTTAGAAAGACATAAAGATAGAGGCATATTTTATATTCCATGCGCTAGAACAATTCATACAATTGCTCCTTCTTCCCTGGCGCCATTAGTGAATGAAATGGGTTTCCTGAATCAGCCAGGAAAACCAGCGACTTAGCAGAGTGAAGTCATTAACATGCATGACTAGATTGACACATGAAATAATTATCTTCTTTTTTGAAGTAATGTTTGTTAAGAAGATTAGTGGCATACTATCACACTCTTTAAGAAGACTCAACTCAATCGGATAGTTAATAAACAATTTATTGAACTACTTAACATATAGTTATAAACAATTTATTGAACTACTTAACATAATTGCATAGATTCAAAGTATATCAGCAGATCAATCTTAAACCAAGATAGTTAAATAGAAAAGTCAAATGAGACTACCTATCTTAGAAAAAAACTTCCTACTCTACCACAAAGAAAAACTAACTTCTCTTAATTAAAACAAGTCACATACTCTCACATTCAACTTTCTCTCAAAGCCCTCTCTCCATCTCTGGCTAACTCTCTCAGAGCCCTATCTCCCACTAATTTCAAATCTTACACACCTCATATACACCCCTCTTGTTATTGCCATGGTCAACACCTCAATAGCTAAGATCAAGTGACCCCCTAAAATTTAGTCCTACCATTAATAATAAAAAAGGTCAAGTGAACCCCTAAAATTTAGTCTTACCATTAATAATAACTAAGGTCAAGTGAACCCCTAAAATTTAGTCCTACCATTAATAATAACTAAGGTCAAGTGAACCCCTAAAATTTAGTCCTACCATTAATATAAACAAACTTGGTTTGTAGTATATACTCCCCTCAAAAAGGCTAAATTAAAATTTACAATCATAGTAAAAAATACAGTGTTATCAACAATTAAACACCTAACCCAAAAAGTAAGCAGACAGCTGCAGAGTGAATACATCAACAATGTAATATCTAAAGATAACAACAAAAACCTATGGTCATACATTAAGTCTAAGAAAATGGAAACAACAGGCATAGCGCCATTAAAAGATGAACATAACATAATACATAATGATAATGAAACTAAAGCAAACATCCTAAACAAATACTTTGCATCAGCATTCTCAGCCCCAGGAGACAAAGACATATTTCTTAATTTGAACCAAGTAGACAACATAGAAGATTTAGTAGTACAAGAAAATGGAATTAAAAAACTATTAGCCAACACCAAACCAAATAAAGCGTCTGGACCTGATGGTATTCCAGCTAGATTACTCAAAGAACTAAGCAATGAGCTAGCCCCAGTGTTCAAAATACTCTTTCAAGCATCGCTTAACCAGGGCAGAGTACCAAAGGACTGGAAAGAAGCTAATGTCACCCCCCTATTTAAAAAAGGAGAAAAATCTGATCCAGGAAACTACAGACCAGTATCACTTACCAGCATCACATGTAAAATACTAGAACACATAATATGTAGCAATATCATAAACCACTTAGACAAACATAATGTCCTCACCCCATACCAACATGGCTTTAGGAAATATAGATCATGTGAAACACAACTAATAGGACTAATTGATGATTTTTCAAAAGGTTTAGATAATAGTGAACAAATAGATGCTATCTTACTAGATTTTTCCAAGGCTTTTGACAAAGTTCACCACCATAGTTTGCTTAAAAAATTAAAATATTTCGGCATTAACGGTCCACTGCATCAGTGGATTAAAGATTTTCTGATAGGGAGAGAACAAACTGTAATAATAAATGGCTCTAAATCAACACCAATAACAGTAAACTCAGGTGTACCTCAAGGAACAGTTTTGGGTCCACTACTATTTTTAATTTACATAAATGATTTACCAAATTGCATTAGTTCAGGAACAAAAGTCAGATTATTTGCAGACGATTGCATAATATATAGAACAATAAAAACAAAACAAGACACAGATATTTTACAAAGAGAATTAGATGAATTACAGAAATGGGAATCAAATTGGAGCATGTCTTTCCACCCAGAAAAATGTCAGTTGTTAAGAGTAACAAAAAAACTAAAACAAATTAATTCCACTTATCTTATTCATGGCAAACCAGTAACACAGACTAAAAACTCAAAATACCTAGGTGTTATAATAAATGAAAAACTGTCATGGAATCCACATATTGATGAAACTATAAAAAAATCCAACAAAGCATTAGGGTTTATTAAAAGAAATTTCTATAAATCAAATAAGAACATAAAACTAAAATGTTATTTAACCTTGGTTAGGCCAATAATAGAATATGCATCCACCGTGTGGGACCCCTCAACTCAAGAAAACATTAAGAAACTGGAACAAACACAAAATAGAGCAGTGAGATTCATAACAAACGAATATTCACATTTGACTAGGGTAACACCATTAGTAAAATCACTAAATTTAGAAAGCCTTCAGGACAGAAGACTCAAAAGTAAAGTAGCAATTATACATAAAACACTGAACCATAATCTTCAAATACAAAAACAAAATTTAATAAAATACTCTGAAAGACACAAAAATAAAGGCACATTCCTCGTCCCATATGCTAGGACAAATTTGTACAAATACTCCTTCTTCCCTAGTGCTATTAGAGCATGGAATGGGTTGCCTGAGCTAGCCAGAAAAACCAGTGACTTGGCAGAATTTAAGTCATTGGTTAATATGCATGACTAAATGCATGACGCGTAGGACGTAATCATCTTCTTTTTTGAAGTAACGTCTGTATTATATAAGATAAGATAAGACACCCCACATTCTACACTATTTCAAACTAGAAATTCAAAATCATGGCTACACAAAACATGTCAACTGTCATGCGCATCTTCTTTTGGTGTTTTTCTTGTGTACCCTAAGAGATTGCGAGTTTTGGTTTCTAGGAACGCGCTTTTGTTGATGTCATCTCTGTTTACTTGTTTTGCTTCTGTTGGGTGATGAGGCTAGATCTCCTGTGAGTTTCTTATGGGTTTTCTTTCCCCAGTATTGGGTAAGTTATTTATTTACTGTATTGGGCTTCGTAGTGTAGCTCGAAATTCGTTGTTCCTACGATCGTGTGGACGGCGATCTTAAGAAATACGTATTTTCTGTAATAGGGACGCAAGCTTGGGACTCTGTTGGAGTCAAGCTTGATTCACAGTGTTGTTGAATGGCCCGTGTATCTAAGGCCTTGAGTGTAGGCTGTGTCGTGATTGAATTATGGCCTCGAGTGAAGGTGTGCTATGTTTCGTTGTCTAATATGTATACTTTGTGTTTCCTTTGAACATACTATTGACTTTTATTTGTCACTCATGTCATCATATCTCATACATTCATTAAATTGTTAAACGTGCAATCTTGTTGTTAAATACTGTACATTGCTGTTGCCGTTAGGTTTTGTCGTTACTCTGTTCAGGCTGGGGATATGGGACCGTAATATCATACCCTAGTTAATCGGCAAAACCCACCCTGACAGAAATGGGGGCTCGTCCGAACAATATGTATATGTCATCTTTGTGACCTGTGTCCTTGATTTGACATACGATATAACACATATGTGATGTTTATGTATTAAATAAAATTAAATATATTTAAGCCGTTTGAGCGGTCTGATGCTTTATGTATAGCGCACGATAGATTAGTTGGGCATCCCTTGTATTGTGCCTAATGTGAGTAGTTCCCATTTGTTCGGTAAACTTAGAGTGTGTAATTACTCTTTGAAACTATTGTAACTTGTTTTTGTAATTATTGTCACCAACGCCTGAACCCTCTAACTCTGAGCGGCAACGTGTGAGTGGATCGAGTGCCTGCCGACGGGATCGACCTGAAATTGTGTGTCTTGCTGGCTGGTGTACCGGAGCCGTCCTGAAGTTAGAACCGTTGGTCTGTTCCAGTGGCTGTGGTTGCCTGTGGCGTTTCTCTTCTGCGGAGCCTGGAGTGAGGCGATTTCTTCCGACGCGGGATACAGAGCAGATAAGTCCTTGGCCCTGTTTTTGTCGATGCGCCCGTGATTTCAGTTCGCCCATATAATTAAGTAATGATATATATTCTGTTTCTCTCTATGATCTGACTTTGGGTTTTGTTAGTGGTAGGTAGACTTTAATTATTAATTAAGGCTTAATAGTCTATGTAATGGAGACGAGGTTGACTCTAACCGCCCAGTTCATCAGTGACGGCCGTGCTCTCGGGTATGATGGTGAGAGGTTGGAGAGGTATGTGGCAGAGCAGAAGGTTGACTACGAGAGAGCCAAGAAGGAGGAGTTTGAACGAGAGACGGCTAGGCTTGAGCGAGAAGAGAGGTTGAGAAAAGAGGCGAAGGCAGAGGAAGAGAGGTTGAGAAGAGAGGCGAAGGCAGATGAGGCCGCTAGACATGAACGGGAGGAGAAGGCTAGGCGTGACGAACACGAGAGGTGGAAGGAGAGAGAGGCTAGAGAGGAGCTCAAGAGAAAAGATGAACTGGAGTTGGCACGGCTTAAAGAGAAGTCGGCGCCAGAGGCGGGTGCAGTGGCAGGTCAGGCAGTTGAGGTGCGACAAAGGAGCGTCTTGGACAGGCTAGACAAGAACTTCCAAGGCATGAAGGAAGACGATGATCTTCTGGCGTACCTGACGCACTTTGAGGCCGTGGCAGCAAGGTGTAAGATTGAGAGTAAGGAGTGGTCCCTGCTATTGTCGTACAGGTTGACGACATCGCTCAAAAACTTTATGTTGAGGGACAGTCTGTTCCTTAGCGACAAGTATGAGGATGTCAAAACGGCACTTCTCCGCCACGCAGACATCAATGCGGAGACATGCCGCAAAAGGTTTCACCGGGTCAAACCACGGCAGAATGACTTCCGTGGGTATGTGACTGAGCGGAGGACCGCACTGGACAACTGGTGCAAAATGGCTGAGGTAGGAAAGACAGTAGATGAGATCAAAGATCTCTTCATTAAAGACGGGATACTTGAAAATGTTTCAGGGGAGGTCTATCGACAACTTGTTCTAAACAAGCAAAATACTGTAGAGAACATGCTGGAGGTCATCGAAGGTTTTAAGGTAGCTGATTCGAATGTATCAATTAGTAAAGAAGAAACTGTGTATGTGGCAGCAGCATGTTGTGAGCCTGTGATTAAGCAGAGCCCAGTGGTTAAAAGAAAGGTAATTGTTTGTTTCAGTTGTGGGGAGCAGGGTCATAAAGCAGCTGAGTGCCTTAATGAATTTGTTGCCCAAAATAATGAGATTGATGTTGAGGATGTAAATCCCAATGATATTGGCAATGACCAAGACCAGCGATCTAGACATAGATGACTAGAGGGTCGTCGCGATTCGGAAGGTCGCCGTAGGTATAAGTTAATGCCGGATCGCTATACAGTTACTATTAGGAATTTGCCATTCAATGTTAACTGGCAAAGGCTTAAGGATAGGTTTAGGGAGTTTGGTTTGTTTGGTTTTGTGGAGGTATTAGAGGCAAATGGGAAGTCGATGGGTATTGGACATGTAAGGTTTAAGAACTTAGCAGACGTTGCTAAGGCGGTTAGATATTTGGACAGGTCGAAATTTGGTAGTAGAAGTATTGTGGTGGTCCCTCATCGTGTGAGCTCGAGAGGTTGACGTGATGATTAAGCTAGTAATCTGGTCGTATCGGTAAATTTTGCGGGCGTGGTTTGAAAGGCTAGAACACACATGAAAGTATTGCGTACTATTTGGTTGAGTAATTGGTAGTAGAGTAAAAGGTACATGATGAAGCTCATGTAATAGAGCATATACCATCGTAATAGTACAATCTTATCCTGTTTGAATTTAGCAATTGGATCTGGGTTACGAATCTAGTTGCATTTTCTGTCGTATAGGATGAAGATACTAATGACATGCATAATTGTACCGCGGGTGATATAATATCAGCATTATCTTGTTCAACTGTTTTTCTTTTAAAGATATCTAAGGTAAAGGAATGTTTAAGGCTTTCAGTGGTCTAGAGGGTTGAAAAATTAATACCTGTAATCTTTAATCGCTTTGGAGGTTTTGCACAGTAGGTTCGCCAGAGTACGCGGAGTTCTTTCCTTTTGCTGATTTATTGTGTCGGGGTCGGTCTGTTAAGGTGCACTGGAATCATGAGTGCGCGGAGGCCTTAAGCAGGGTGCAGGCGTATCTGTGTAGGTACCCCATTCTTCGTTTGCCTGATCCTTCATTGCCATTTGTTCTTCAGACCGATGCTTCGGACAAAGGAATCTCCGGTATACTGAGCCAGTGCGTGAATGGTGTTCTGCATCCCGTCAAGTATGTGAGTCGCAAGTTGTTGCCTCGGGAGCAGAGGTATTCCATCATCGAGAGAGAAGGTTTGGCTATCGTATTTGCCATTAGAAAACTGGACAGATACCTGCGTGGAAATACGTTTCACCTTCAGACGGATCACAAGGCCTTGGCTTACCTTCGGAGCACGAACTTTACGAACCACCGTGTTACGAGGTGGGCGCTGATGCTTCAGGACTACACATTCGACGTGTGCCACATTAAAGGAGAGGACAACATACTAGCGGACTTGTGTTCGAGACTAGTGTGATGGCATAAAAAGACTATTTTAGTATAGTATTGATATGTATTTTGTAATATGCCTATATAAAATGTATGATTGTATTATAATGCATGTCATTGTTGTAGTACATTTAGGAGGGATGTTGGTCTTTGCTGTGTGACTAGATAGTTAGTATTGAGTATCGGAAGTTGTAGCTTTGGCTTCAGCTCTTGTCATGGTTCCTAAATTCCTTTGCTTATTCCAGTTGTTTAATAATTAAGTTTTCAATGTCTTTTTAAAGACTGGACATGTCTTCGCAAGATCCAGTTAGGGGGAGAGGGGGGATGTCATGCGCATCTTCTTTTGGTGTTTTTCTTGTGTACCCTAAGAGATTGCGAGTTTTGGTTTCTAGGAACGCGCTTTTGTTGATGTCATCTCTGTTTACTTGTTTTGCTTCTGTTGGGTGATGAGGCTAGATCTCCTGTGAGTTTCTTATGGGTTTTCTTTCCCCAGTATTGGGTAAGTTATTTATTTACTGTATTGGGCTTCGTAGTGTAGCTCGAAATTCGTTGTTCCTACGATCGTGTGGACGGCGATCTTAAGAAATACGTATTTTCTGTAATAGGGACGCAAGCTTGGGACTCTGTTGGAGTCAAGCTCGAGTTACAGTGTTGTTGAATGGCCCGTGTATCTAAGGCCTTGAGTGTAGGCTGTGTCGTGATTGAATTATGGCCTCGAGTGAAGGTGTGCTATGTTTCGTTGCCTAATATGTATACTTTGTGTTTCCTTTGAACATTCTATTGACTTTTATTTGTCACTCATGTCATCATATCTCATACATTCATTAAATTGTTAAACGTGCAATCTTGTTGTTAAATACTGTACATTGCTGTTGCCGTTAGGTTTTGTCGTTACTCTGTTCAGGCTGGGGATATGGGACCGTAATATCATACCCTAGTTAATCGGCAAAACCCACCCTGACATCAACCATAAAAGGAAGGGTGGTATCATTTGTACATTCTTCAAATTTATGACTGCCTGCTTGTCTTTTAGATTTATTGATGGTCCTAGGTTCAAACACTGCCTACTCTTCAACTCTGAAGGAATATCTGAAATATGTAAAAGATTTACAAACAAACAAACTTAACAAAAGTCAATAATAATCAAACCAGAAAAATATGTACTGTCAGTAAATACACACAAAATACTACATCTACAAGGCTCTATAACAAGTCATGAAAAATATGCACTACATAATAGCGTCCATGACAACAATGTATTGGTCAATGTAAACACTCCAAAAAGAAACTCTTACAAGTAGGCAAAATGAAATACATCATTTCCTCTTTATAACAATGTTTATACTCCAACATAAGTGTGAAGTCCAAACAAAGTGCATAGATTTCCAAAAGAGCTCAACAGTTGGGAATACATTTGTCTCATTAGAAACACTAATATCTTAGAGCAGTGAATGTTGTAATAAACAAACAATGACTTAAGTCTACATGTAAGATCATCCCATAGAACTCCAGAATATACAATACAATATGCAAATATAATAAATAAATACAAATACAACTTAGAGTAAGTTCTTCTTCTTCTTCATCGTTCTCATTGTTATGTTGGAGTGTTCATATGACTAGACCAATACATGAGATGAACTGCGCAGTGGTTTCCAAATCATATAGTTTTCTTTCTATTGGGGTGATTTGGGGCCAATGTCTTATACGGGCCTCTTGGTAAAGAGAGCAGTTTTGGAGGACGTGGTCGGCATTTTCTGTTGATACTCCACATGGGGAGATTTCACTGGTTCCAATTTTGAGCTTCAGGTGCATGTGTTGTCGCATTCTGTTGTGTCCGGTCCTGAGTCGAAAGATTAGACGTTGGTCTTGTCGGGATAGCTTATAGTAAGCGTCATCTTTTTTGTGATTTGGATGGGAGCTCATCCATTTCTCATTTATTTTATCTACTAATTTCTTCATTTTTTCTGGATAGAGTGCAGAGTTTACTTGTAAGTTTGTTCTCCCACTCTTGGCGAGTGTGTCAGCCTTCTCATTTCCTGCTAGTTGTATATGAGTTGGTATCCATTGAATAACAGTTTTTTTGCTGTTGTTGTTGAGCTTTGTAAGTGCTGTTCTGAGGTTTTTAATATAAGAGGAATCAGAGTTTTGCAGGCTTTGGAGGGTTGTTTTCGCGTCTGTTAGAAAGACAATCTGACTGTGAGGGGAATTTGGATGTAAGTGACTCCCTCTTAACATGACAACTAAATCTTAGTAACTAATTAGATGTAAATTAACTTACCATGAAATACAAAGAAAATTAGGGCATAATAAAATAGGACAACAATGATTTCATACCAACAAGACATGAATACTGTAAATACATTTCACTAACTGTGAAACAATATAGTCATCTAACAAAATTGTATGCATAATGTTTGTAAAAATCTGTAAAAATTTTCTTATTTTGTCAAGTGTATTACCTAGTTTATAAGTATTTTAATTATATTACAAATAAGTTTTTAAAATATTATATTGTTTTATAAATGGTGCATTTGTGTAAAAAAATGGTTGGCATATTTAAAAACAGAAGTGTTCAATTTCAGAACACTAAAAGTGGAAATTAATTGCATGAAAATGAACTATGCTACAAAATATGGTGAAATCATTATTTTAATAGCTCTTCTACATTTTGAGATCTTAACATGATAGACACCATAGTCAACTAATGGTAGATTTTCTCTGGTTTTTTTTTTTGTTTTTGACAAATAATATAACTTCTGCATATAAAATTTTACTTTTTATTTAAATGTAGAAGTAAAATAAGAAAACCCAAAGATATTTGAATACAGCTACTAGAAGACTAATTTAAATATTTTGAAGAAAACACCAATAAAAGAAATTAGCAAACAATATAAATATTCATATACCGGTACTGGCTTATGGTTTTTAGACAATTTGCCTTTCACTACCTGATGGCCTAAAGCAGTTATAATTAGCCTTGTGAAGATTTTTATGTTAGAAAGCACTGGGTATCAGACTTACAGACATATTAATGCTATGTTTGTTACATCCCTATACTAATTAGTATTTTAACACATAGTGTAAAATACTAAAAGCCTACTAAAATAATAGAAAAATGGATACATAGAATAGGATCAGAAATGGATAACAGTTATGTTTATTCTATTAATGAACCAAGCATTTTATAATAAGCCTACAAACATTGCTTGTTGACCTAAACATAAGTAACAGGCTATATTAAGCTGAGGGTCAATGGCCATGTTCAGCACAAGCCTGGATGGAAAAATGAACTAAATTAAAAATGCATTAGTTTGTGGCCTCTCACAGATATTCACAATATGATTCATATGTAAAAATACATTTTTCATTATCAATTTAAGTTGGTTAAGCTTGTATAATTTTTAATTTATAGATTTGCTTTAATTAGCTATAGCTTTTCTAAATATTTTTCAGAATTAAACTGTAATTTACCACAACTCTTGAGAAATTTTAATCTATATATTAATGCATGAAATACAGCAGACTCATTGATTCACTGATTGATCGTCACCATATGTCTCGAACCCCCAAATGGATTTGTATGAAATGTAGTACTTATTTTATGGCATTTAGTGTAGGCTGGTGTTTCCTCAGGCGTATTTATATAATCCATGCATATTTAGGAAGTTTTTGGTCTTGACAAGTTAGGTTTGTTTTACTTCTTAGGTGCTCACTTAGAAACAATTATAATAGATTTTCAAATTTTTCTATATTCACAGCATCGATATACAAAAAAAAAATATAAATAAATTGGAATCTAAAATATTTTATATTAATATATATATAATAAATATTTACTATATATTTTCAAAGCTTATATCAACTCACTCTGCCTGTCTTTCAATCTGGTAAAAATGTGAATACATTATTTCTCCCACATCCATTCTTAGATCAAGTTGAAACTTAACATAGTTTAAATAAATAAATAAATGAAAAATTAACCATTTATATAGTCAATCAATTACTAGTATTAAATTTTTTTTATTTGATACCAACAAGGGAAATTAATCCTTCAATATTCACAGATACAGCTACATCTGTTTTTGTGGCCCACGGTTAACGAGCTTGTCATTAGGCCAGCTTTCCTCAACTAATGTCAGGTATCCATTATAGCTGGGTGGACTTAGAGGCACCCTTAAGATCCCAAAAGTAAAAATCCCAGTCTTTACTAGAATTCGAACCTGGAACCCCCGATTCGGAAGCCAAGCACTTTACTTTACCTCTCAGCCACGCACCTCCTTTATGTATGACTCAAAAAATGTAGCTATACTTTTGATTTAAAAAAACCAACAACATTAATTCAATTTATCTACTATCAAATTTACAAACCACTAATGATTCAGAAAGCCATTTAATTGTTTTTTATATTTTTTGTGGTCAACTTTTGTTATACATTTTCTTTTTTTTTTTTTGTTTTTGTTTTTATAGAGTCTCAATGTTTCTAGTCAAGTAGATAAATTGTCAAAAGAAATTGTTGAATTGCGTAAGTTTTTATATTTTTTTCTTTTTTCTGTCATTGTGTAACTTATTAATAGAGTTATTATTATATTAATATAGGAGTATAAAGACTACTAGCAAAGAATACAGCGTTAATTTTAGTAGGAAGCTAATTTTACTCTTCCAGATGACATGCTTGAACTTCCTTTTATCTCTTTGATTGACCCTCCCTCTCTTGTTATGTTAGATCCTAGGTATTTAAATGAGTCAACTTCTTCTAATGTTTCACCATTCTATTGTATCCAACATCTACATATACTTTATACTATATTCACCACAAACTAGAATTTTGTTCTATTCAGCGCTGATTCCCATGCCAACTGCTCTAGCTGCAGCATCCAGTTTTGAGATAAGATCTTGTACCTGGTCTGCATTTTGTCCAATGAGGTCTATAACATCTTCAAGCCTGAGATTAGAAATAGACTGCCCATTTAATCCTTTCATAGCTTCCATCATAATATGTTCCAGAAGTAAGTTAAAAAGAGCTCGACAGAGAATGCATCCTCGGCTGCTCTGCTAGGATGTCCTAAAACATTCTCAGATTTTGTTGTTCAGAAGTACTGAGCTATATGCATTTTGATATAGGGCTTTGATAACATTGATTATGTTTTTATCTATGTTGAACTCCCTCATCACTTGCCACATACCATCACACAAAACCCAGTCAATGTGTACCAATTTCTTTTAGTGTTCTATAATTTTGCCACTGACTCAACTTTCCTTTTTTTTTTGACAGTGGAATAATTAATGATTTGGTCCATCCTTTTGGTCATGTTTTTTCATCCCACCTTTTCTGGCATATTGTCCTAAAACATTTAGTTATATGTGAGTCATCATGTTTTAAAAGTTCAGTTATCAATTCCAGGCGACTTGCCACCTTCAAGTGATGTTATTGCTTCCTCTACTTTTGACTAGTATCAGAGCCTTGCAAAATTCTCTGTCGTCCGAATGTGTTTTGTCACTTATTCATTTTTCTTTTGCCAAAATCATTTTTGTGCGTATTTCTGCGTTCGTAATGCAGTATTCTTCTGCCAGCAAGGGATTCACTTTCTTTGTCTTTTTTAGTTCTCTTCTTGCATCCCATACATCAAGGATTGTCATTTGTGATCCCCCCCATTGCTTAATTTTCCTTCCCTTTTTTGCCTAGGACTTCATTAACAGACTTTTTGTTATACTGTTCAGTGAGTCAATGTCCTTGTGTATAAGGTTGAGAGATGCGAATTTCTCTCCCACAGTGGCCTCAAACAATACAACAATTTGAGTTGGTAGAAGCTTTGTAAACAAGCGAAACAAAACAAAAAATACTTAAAACAAACAAAATAATAAAAAAAATACTTTATTAAAAAGCAAAGCTTATAATAATGTGTATCAAATAGTTTGGATCAGTCATGTAGTTAAATTTGTAATATATCTAGACTAATAATTAACAATCTGTGCGATTAGAAATATTTTATTTACCAATTGTTTTTGTTTAGCACAGTTTCATGCTTTTAGCGTTCTCAATACGCTATGTTCCTATCACTTGTCTGGACCGGTTGGAAAGGGGGAGAAAGAACGGGGTATCTGGGTGATCGCTTTTTAAATGTATTTTTTTTAAAGGAATGACCTGAATTTATACTTGTGGCTCAGGCTTCTCGAAGCAACGCAGTAATTATTCTGCTAGTGAAGAGTCTATGAACATGGAAGATTTTAAAGTTATCTAAGATAAGATAAATTTTATTGATCCAATCAAATGGAAATTCAGTTTGACAACAACTGACAACCTCAGCCTAACTACTGTGCAATAACAATATAGATGCAAATACGAACAAAATTCACACACGAAACAGATACACACTCATAACCAGCGCTTTATAAATAGACTTCTATGTACTTCTCGATGCCGACAGATGATCTTGTAACACTCTGACCGACAGTGGGATGAAGGAGTTTTTAAATCTTTCTGTGGAAAGAAGACGACCACTCTGTTCAGGTCTTATGTAACAGTGGTTAAATGGGTGCAGGTTATTTTTAAGAATCGTGAGTGTTTTGGAAAGGCATCTTTCATGAAAAAGCTCTTCAAGAGATGGTAGCTGTGTTCGAGTGATATACGATGCTTTTTTAATTAGTCTATTTAGTCTTTGTCTTTGTGCCAGTGAAGTATTGCCATACCAGCAGGTGATGGCAAAGTTAATTGGACTGCTGATGGTTGCTGTATAAAAAAAAAAGTTTAATTATTGTTTTGTCGATGTTAAAGATAGTAGAGTCGTTGATGAATTTAGGTGTAAAGGTTTTGACAGTGTTCACTCCATTTCAGTTTGTTGTTGATGAATTTCTGCAAGATGGCCTTTATGTTTCCTAAAATCTATTATCATTTCTTTAGTTTTCTGAACATTTAAAATTAGAAAGTTACACACCATTGGTAAAAGGTGTTAATTGTTGAATGGTACAGATTTTCGTCACCTGCAATAAGGCCAATGAATGCTGTGTCGTCAGCAAATTTTATGATGGGAGTGTCAGCTGATAGGCTCTGAATGTTATTTGTGTATATGGTATACACTACTGGTGACAGAACGCACCCCTGCGGCTCTCCATTGCTAAGCTCTCTCGTGCCTGACACATGCCCGTTCACTTTTACATATTGTGGGCGTTTGATAAGAAAGTTTAGAATCCAAACTTGTATATTTTCCTAACGTTCAATTCAGATAGTTTTTGTATCATGCCATGTGGTGATGGTGTTCAATGCAGATGAAAAATCTGCGAATAATACTCTGGGGAATTGTATCTAAGTATAAAGATGATGGTATAGACGATTCAGCATGAATAGTATTGCATCTTCTGTACTTCTTCACGTTTGTAACCGAACTGGTGCGGGTAAGTATGTATTTTAAAATCGTTTTCTCCAAGCACTTCATAGGATTTGATTAAGTGCTACGGGACGTAGGTTGTTGTTGGACTCGGCGTTCCAGTACCACCTCACCGTGGTCGCCGAGTGAACATCCTGCTCTTTAGAAGGGTGGCCAAAGGGTACTGGTTGCTTGCTACTAATGAATGAGCAGTCAGCGAGTGTAAAAGTCATCAAAGTGGTTATGTCCAGCTCCCCCCCCCCTCCGTGGGGCCCAGGGGCAACGGTGAGTAATAGACCTAACGGGATCTCTGTCTACAGAATAAACACAGTCCGCCAACCCTCTTACACATTGGCAACGGTTCTCGATAGACACCCGATTTAACACGTATTTCCGCTGATCTAGAAAGAAAAACAACAATCAAGTGCTTGAGGGTGTCAGAAGCGATCATAGGCCCATTGAAATTACTATTGTCCTCTCAGTGGCCAGGGGTGTAGACACTAAACAGCCCATAAAATGTATCTACACCAAGGCTGACTGGCCAGCGTACGGGGCGGAAGTCGACAACGCCCTGTCGAATATCGCGGTGGAGGAAGGGACTGTCGACTCCACATACTGCGAAATCACTGCAGCGATTTTGAGTGCGGCTAGGAAACATATCCCGCGGACCTATCCCGGCACACGTCATAGATACGCCTGGTCCCGAGAATTAGATGTCGAGTGTCTAAAGATTGAAAAATGCCGACTTGCTTAATAAACATTTCACTTCAATAAGCAAGTCCGAGAAGAAGACAGCCACGTCTATAGCCCTCAACAAGGAACAGGCTCGAGAGAAAGTCGAATGGATCAGAAGACTTGGACACTTGCAATGAGCCCTTCTGTCGTGCAGAGCTAGACAGAGCGATAGCAAAGTGTAAAAAATCCAAATGTCACATTTTTAATAAACTTTTACTTTTTGAATAACTGATGGTTAGCATATATAAATACAATTAGGTTGCAATAGTGATGTTAATTACAAATTCAACAAATTCGCAGTGGATGGTTCTCTCGAGCTACAATATTTAGCCTTTTTATCTGCACCTCTTTTATCACATTACTATATGACTTAATAGCTCTTTTCTATTTTTTTTTTTTTTTTTTTTTTTTTTTTGGACCCCCATTAGGGAACAAAACGCCTCCAGAAGCTTTCTGCGTTCAACTAGACGACCTTAAACGAAGAAATCTTAAAAAAACTGAGATAGTGACGTTTTTTAAAAGAGTTGTTTGCGGGACTGGACTATTTGCCGCCAACTACGACACATCTACAGGAATATATACAGCACCTTACGATGGGGTGTACCTAGTTGGTCTGATGGTGGAAACTTTGAATGATGCTAACATTGTGTTCCAGGTGTACAGAAAAATACCTGCAGCAACAGAAGAGTTACAATTCTTTTGTTCATGTTCCATCAAAAACAAATTTGCCTGTGCAGTTGCCCCTGTATATTTGGTAAAGGGTAACCAACTCTATGTAAAACCCCAGGAGAACTTTTCTAATGTACAATTTGGGTTGAATTCTTTTTTTATGTGCGTTTTAGTAAATACACTTTAGTCTATATAATTTTAGTTTTCCGTTTAAAGTTTTACATTTTAAATAATCTAATGAATGTTCTAAATATATATAAAGGTTGCTACTACAATTTTAATTCACTTCATTAATTTTCAAAGCCTTTGGTAGCATTTATGGACATAGGTAATTATTCCAATTTGTTTAGTAAAATAATTCAAGTGTTATCATCATCTTTAAACTTAATGTGCAAGAAGTGCTTGAGAGGCCCAAGCACTCTCTTCCAAAAGCCCTGGACTAAAACCCAGAATTGTGGGTAGTGCATGTATATATCTTCATACAAGTCAAGAGTATGTGTCTGCCCAGACCTCTTGATAAGGAGTTTGTCACTTCTTGGACACCCCAAGTGAATATGAGTCAATGTTTGGCTTCAATCATGCAAAATAAAAAGCTGTACTGTGCTTTAATAAAAATCTTTATTGTCATTTGACATTTGTCTTACAATTTGTGCATTACACCAAACAAAAAACATTATAACTATAAGAAACATAAAATAGCTTGTTTATGCATGTGTAATTTTAACCACCATGAGACTATGTAAGGGTACCTCATGTTCTCCAGACTCTGTGGGATTGTCCCAGCACAAACTATTTTTCTATTTATATCTTTCGAGTTCTTACTAGAGCATGATGAAGGTTCTCAGGCTGGTGTTTTCCCTCCTTAGCAGGCCAATTAACTGCAATGGCATTACTAATCAAACCTATGTAACTGCATTATTGCTTCATTGTTGCCAAATAGTCAACAGTCATATGCTTACTTTTGAAAAAAAAAAGTCTTCTTTCAATATTTTGTTTATGAAGTTTCATTATCTTATCTTAACGTTGAAATACATTCCTTTTAAAATCACTATGACCTCTGTGTATTTATCTTGTTCATGCTAAAACTTTCTCTTTCACTGTGAAAGTTGACTTGCAATACATTTTAGAGTTTAGAAAAATTCTGTTCTAGTTTTTTTGTGTGTTTGTGATTTCTGAAGTTAAGAAAAGCAGAGAATGCATACTCTAGTTTTAGTTTAATGCTCTTGTGACGTAAGAAACAAATAATTGAGTACCCCCCCCCCCCTTTGTGATCTGTTGGGCAGATGATGTAAAGGCCATCTGTTTCTAAGGTCGACGGTTAACAAGTGTTTCATGTGGCCAGCACAACGACCAAATGCATTTTCTTTCCCCAAGTAATATCAGGTATCCATTATAGTTAGGTTGACTCAGGAGTTTCTCTTGAAATTCAAATCCAAGTCTTCTTTGAGAATTAAGCCTGAGACCCTGCAGTCCTAAGCTTAGCATTTCATCACTCTGCAACCTCCCCCTTATGATAATGCACCAGGGTACATTAAGATTTCTTTTAGTAACACCCTAATGTTTTTTTAAATTATCGTTAAATCTGATAATATTATTGGCGCTCATTAGGCCATAAAATAGCCAGAGGCAAAGCCAGTGGCGTCACTAGGGGGTGCGGTTCGCACCGGGTGACACCCAAGTAAAGTAAATGTACTTTGGGAATAACTGAAAATTTAAAAAAAATAAACGACGGTGGCTAGATATTGGAACATGTTATTCACAAGTAATAAATACATCTAGATACTTTTTTTCCTGTCGACTAAACATATTTTAATTGTTTGATGAAATTCTATCAAAATGTCTAAAATGCTAAATCATCTATATTATAAAGTAGAATGTGAGGTGTATGTATGTATGTTACTTAGAGACATCAAAACCGCTTGACCAATCTTGATAAAACTAGGCATGAATGTTTCTTGGGTACCAACTTAGACCGTAGTGTATGTATTGTAGCCCTAAAACAAACTTAAGACCCTCAAAAAAAATAAAGTTGTCCGACTCTATTACAGCTATAGTATTTTATGGATCTAGGCCATGGTTAACAATGTTGACATGAGAAAAGATCGAAAGGATTTAGACCTAGATCTAATTTTAAGAAATACACTTTGCGCACATAGTTTTTTACTTTGACACATGAAAATACAAAAGAAGATCCATTGATTTCCTTATATAATAAAACTAACCTTCAATTTTGTGTTTCAAAAGCATTTTTTACATAAATTAGTTCCTGATATCTATGACTACAGATTTCATTACACTTTCATTAGACATTACCAATTGGTTACACATTAACACGAATTTAGGCACCGGATATTTAGGCACAGCATATTTACGGATATTTAGGCACCCGGAAATTTAGGCACCCGGATAATTAGGCACTCTTTAATAAGCGACCTTAATTTTGAAAATCATTTTAAAATGTTAATGTATATTTTATCCTTAGGCTATGGGCTATCGGTGACGTTATAATAAATGGAAACTATAACGATTGTAGCTAAAGAAATGCTGACAAAATGGGGAAAAATGACAATCATGAGAATGTGTGAAAAAAAATGACATTTGAGTCATTATATAATATAGACATCACAGGATTCAGGGGAGGGGAGGTAGAGATGATTCTCCGCTCATTGCTTCCCTCCATCACCAACCCCTAAGGTTGACTGGTGAGTTTTTTAAATTGATGATTATGCAATTTGTGTAAATATGTAGTTACTAATGTAAATACTTTAGATTTAAAAGTATTATAAAATATTTTTATAATGTCGGGGAGTGTTGGCGATAAATACAATCGCAATCGCCCTCTGCTTGTGGAAAAGGAGGGGTTGTACGCTTAAAACGGGGTGGTGGTTGGGGGGGGGGGGGCACACACTCCCAGTTAATGGAGAAAATCTCGCAGGTAGATGTAAACTTGGTCGTAAAAGTTACGTAGTGAGTCTTAAGCCTACGGGCGGAGGTCAAGGGTATGGTACAGCATAGGTGCTAAATTTGAAGTCTGGAGAAACTTGTCTCCTTACAGTGGGTATGGGAATGAGGAGGGCTTTGCTCTAGTTACTTATAGGGATTCAATGTGTTCATAAATTAAAGTAGTATTCATTTTTTTATAACTGCATTAATCTCTATTATCAACACCCCTTTTTATATTATTAATGGGTAACCCTTTTAGGAAGATTTATTGTGTGAGTGTATAGGTGTGTTACCTCCTTCAAATTTTTTTTGTGTGGTAATTAATTTGTACCTATACCTACGCATATATTTAATATATATGTACGTTTATGTAATATAATATTTATATAAAATATATATGGTTGGACATTGCAAAATTGCTAGAAATCACGATAAAATATGATGTTTTGAAAATAAAAAAATAAAGAGTTTATGGAAAAGACAGATGAGTTGAAAGTTTCTATATTAATTTTTGGAATATTGGTCTCTTTTCATTTTTTATAAACAGAATACTTATTCTGCTTATAACAAATGAAAATCTTTAAAGTTCTTAATATGATGATTATGTTCACAGTTTATGAAGCAGGCTCCTTTACACGGGCGGGTATCTAAGGAGAAATTGAGTCCCCCTGACCCCCTGTTGATCCTATAAGACTCCTGGGCTCAAAATGTATCAAGGCTTTTCCGCGACATGCGAAATATCATGCTGATGCTATAAACGTATTTATCCAGCTACATCAAAGTCGATTTGTGGTGTTAGTGTTAGTGGCCTGTTTCAGCCGGCCACTGTATAAAATCAGCTTCTGTGACAACTATAAGTCTCAATGTTTGAAAGCTCTTGATACAGACTACTAAAGTGTTTGTTCCTGTCCGTTAATTTGTTCTTTCTGCAACCAAGTGGTGCTCACAGTTGTTAGCCAGAAAGTTTAATGTAAGTACATTTTATTAATTTTATTAGTGAGCATTATAGACTGTTATTATTTTGAATTTTATTTAGCATAAGTTAGATAAACATTTTAGTAAACTGCTATTTAGATTATAAAGCAATAATTAAATAAACCTAATTTAACAGTTGTAATGGCATAGGTCTACTTATATGTAGACCAAACACAGTAAATTGATACATTCAGAGCATGAAAGCCATTATCTAAAAGCTCATAACATCATTTTTACATTATTTATTGTATACAGCTTATAATATAGATTTACAAAAATGTTATTACACAAACGCTTGAAAATACTATTATATAAGGAAACATTCTGAAACTCAGTCCTCTTATGCTAAAGATGAAGGATAATAATGACATAAAGGGTAGGATTCGTTTCTCATTTTTTAATTTTGCAATGTTCAAGGCGATAACTTAGTCTACTTGTGCCTCCCATAGATGATCATAATTTATAAACATAATTTTTGAACCTGAATAGCACAAAAGTAAAGGTCTTTATACAATATAAATTAATATTGAACGAGGAAACCGAAGTTCACCATGTACATGCATTTCTGCATGTAGGTATTATTTATCCAAGAGTTGAATCAATTCATGTTCAGGAACATTTTGCTGACCGTTTTCTAAGTCACGATCTAAAGGGCTATTAATAAAATATTATAAAGTTTATTAGATTTATACATTCGCTTAAAAATGTTTTTTTCTGGAGGGGGGGGGGGGGGAAGAGGGGGTAAAAAAAAGTTCCTTTTTAACAAATAATATTTAGCATTTATTTTATTGAGGGCAAAATAGTCGCGCTTTAAGAAATATATAGGATGTATTTTTCTTAAAGTTTTTTTTTTTTATGTTTTCTTGTTTTTTCTGATACATTTTCATAGCTAAATGCTGATTATAAAGGAAATAAGTATATTTAATGTCTTATTATATTTTTCTATATTGATATGTTAATTAATTATTTTTTTCTGCATAGATGGAAATCTTACCTACTACCAGAGGAAAGCATAAAATTGGCTACCAAGGCTACATGTATACAAAACAGATCTCCAAAGTATCTCATGTACGATGGAGATGCGTGCAAGGAAATAATGGTTGCAAAGGAACTATGACTACTAGTCTAGACCTGACTCAGCCTGAACTTAGGAATAGCCACAACCACGCTCCTGACCCAGCTACTATTTCTATAGCGAAATGCCTTGACACCATGAAAAAAAAAGCGAGTACAACAGAGGAGAAACCCGGCCAGATATATCGAAATTGTTTGGAACATCTGACACCCGAAGAAAGGTCTTCTCTACCTTGTGAACATTCCGTCAAGCGAAACCTGAGGTATCAGAGAACTAGTCAATGTCCACGGGTCCCAGAGTATCTTACTGATCTATTTATAGATGGCCCATGGGCTATGACTTTGGGGCCTGAGCCAAAACAGTTTTTGATTTTCGATAATGGGCCAGATACAGATAATCAGATAATTGTTTTTGGTTCTGACGAGTCGCTAAGATTACTTGTATCAAGTGATACTTGGCTGATGGATGGCAACTATAAAATGGCTCCAAATGGCTTCCTACAGCTTTATGTCATATGTGTTCCACTAGGCAATACAGCGGTTTCGACTGTGTTTGCCTGTCTACAATCCAAAACAGAAGAAACATACGAAACTATGTTTCAAGCAATTGTTAATCGTTGCCATGAACTAGACTTAAATCCAGACCCATCGACAGTTGTCGTAGATTTTGAAAAGTCTGTTATTAACTCCATTCAAAGTGTATTTGGGCATTATATACACATACAGGGGTGTTTTTATCACCTTGCCCAAAATACGTGGCGGAAAATTCAAGAACTTGGTCTCGTTACCAAGTATAAGGAAAGTGAAGAATTCAGACAATTCTGTGGCCAGATCAATTCCTTAGCATTTCTACCAGTAAATGACGTTCCAGCAGGAATGGCTTTGCTTTAGAGCCTTTGTCCAGAAGAAGCACTTCCACTTTTGAACTATTTTGATGAGACATATGTTTCTGGTTCAATAGTGCGAAGAAACCCACGCACACAAACAAATATTCTGTCTCTTCGTTTTCGACGTGTACCTCCCATCTTCCCTCCGCAAGTGTGGAGCGTCCATTTGGCTACATTAAACAGTTCACCCAGAACTAACAACATTTGTGAAGGATGGAACAACAAATGTTTCCATTTAGTGGGCTATCAACACCCTTCAATTTGGAAATTATTTAAAACTTTACAAAAAGAAGAGGCAGCAGTTAGTGCATTAATTGCAAAGGACTCCATTGGCAATCCGCCATTAAAGAAATACAAAAAGGTTTTCATTGACCAACAAAAAAGACTACAAAATTTGTGTACTCAATATACGGAAAAAAACAACAACATTAGAACAATTCTTAAAGGGAATTGGCCACAACATAAGATTTCACTAGACTATATAAAACTTCAATCAACTTTGTTTTGAAAATGACTTTGTTTTGTAAATTAGAGTGAGCTTTAAGTATTACATCTTACCTAAAACATTTTTCTTTGGTTTTATTTTTTCTTTGTAAGTTTTGTAAATAAATTTGCTTATAAATTTTAGTATCAATTTATGATTTGAAGTGTTCTTAATACAATAACAATATTCATAGAATAAAGATTAGTAGCAAGCATAAAAAAATTTAATCAGCTATAGCTAATATATACTATATATACAAACACAAAACCTAATAAAATACACTAAAAGACAAAAAAAAATAGAGACAGATTTTCTGTTACTTCATTAGTGTGTTCCTTCTATTCCCTAGTGCCGTTAGAGCAGGAAGATGGGTTGCCTGAATTAATAAATCTTCCAAAAAAAAGGGAATTATTTATGTAAAGAAATAAGACTAAATAAGTTCCATATCAAAATAAATTCTTTTGTTACCTCATTACAATATTTAAACCGAAACCATACTAAGATAAATATTAGTCCCAAAGACAAATAAAATAACCATCTCCCCATCAAACTTAATTTGCTTCTTTTTAAAGTATGTCGTACTTTTCGAAAAGGATGGGATGGGGCGGTGAAAATGTTGATGTTCCAAATCAACCTCTGCGCCTTCTCTATCATAAACTAAATATATTTATTATGATTTTCGCGATCAAATGATTCCCTCTTCCTTTTGTTTTCAGTACCAATTGTTTGCTCTTCTCAATAAAAAAAAAGTTAGAATTAAAAAAAAAGAAAATAGTCTCATACATGCATTATTAAACACACACACACACAAACACATAATTAAAACATCACTGGTTTCCCTAACTTTCAACACTGCCCAATGAAATTAAACTATCTGCATTTCCCTTGTATAATAAGTTTTATTACTGTATTAATATTATGATGGTTTTAACAGAAATGTGTCTACCGAAGTTTTTGGAAGGCCTATAAAATATAATCCCCAACCTTCCATTTAAACACCTTTGTACTATGCTGATCTTATTTCTCTACCCTGACCCCCGCATGTAGGCTTAAGATTCGCTACGTAACTTTTACGACCAAGTTTACATCTACCTGCGAGAAATCATTTCCTTTAAGTGGGAGCGTGTGCCCCCCCCCCCCCCCACACGCCCATCCCATTTGAAAAGTACAACCCCTCCCTTTTCCACAAGCAGAGGGCGATTGCGATTGTATTTATCGCCAACACTCCCCGACATTATAAAAATATTTTATAATACTTTTAAATCTAAAGTATTTACATACAGTAGAACGTCGTTTATCCGAACGTTTATTATCCGGAGCGTCAAATATCCGGACCAGTTTTTTTTTTTTTTTTATCAACCACATGTACTGTAATGCACATATACTGTATGAATACGAAAAATAAGTGATTATTTTCCACAATAAAGGTAAAATTGCGACATTTGTCACCTATTTTGCTCGTTCTTCACGCACGTGTCCCGCATGTGATGATTTTCAATATTCGTATAGTGTCCGGTTGCATATACTGCATGGATCGCTTCGGTTTTCGGTTATCCGAACAATCGCGTATCCGAACGGTGTCCGGTCCCAATTGAGTCGGATAAACGACGTTCTACTGTAAGTAACTAAATATTTACACAAATTGCATAATCATCAATTTAAAAAACTCACCAGTCAACCTTAGGGGTTGGTGATGGACGGAAGCAATGAGCGGAGAATCCTCTCTACCTCCCCTCCCCTGAATCCTGTGATGTCTATATTATATAATGACTCAAATGTCATTTTTTTCCACACATTCTCATGATTGTCATTTTTCCCCATTTTGTCAGCATTTCTTTAGCTAAAATCGTTATAGTTTCCATTTATTATAACGTCACCGATAGCCCATAGCCTAAGGATAAAATATACGTTAACATTTTAAAATTATTTTCAAAATTAAGGTCGCTAATTAAAGAGTGCCTAATTATCCGGTGCCTAAATTTCCGGGTGCCTAAATTTCCGGGTGCCTAATTATCCGGTGCGTAAATTTCCAGATACCCATTAATACATCTCTCTACTGAGTCTATTCCTAGGTCTAGGTCTAAAACTCTTATTGAACTCTAAGACGATAAAACTTCTTTTCGCTAAGATAGTTTTGTGCTTTAACACATAAACATACTAATTATTGTCCATTCATTTGATATTTTAATCAATTTAACATTCAAATTCGTTTTTCTAAAGCATTTTTAATACATTCGTTCGCTGTTCGCTAAAGTTGCGTAGCCGTGTTGAGATAGGCCTATATTTATTCATGAAAAAAGGTCACGCATGCGCAACACAGAATGAACTCTAAACAAGCCAATTTTTAACTCTAGATTAGTGTAGATTTAGATCTATGTCTACCTCAAGATCTACTTTATCTTTTAAGACATGAACATACAAAATTAAGTCTATTCATCTCAAATTTTAATCAAATATATGTAGGCCTACAAGCAAATGTTTTAATTTGTGTCACGTATTACAAATTGAATTCTACTTTTAAATGGCTTGCCTAGGGGAACGTGACAATAGAAAAAGGTAGTTGTGTCACTTATCTTAAGTCTGAATTTAATCAAAGACTTACAATGAATAACAAAAAAAACAAAAACAAATGACACAAGAAATCGGAAGGTAAAATATCAACTTAATGTTTAATCATAATATAACTCAATACAAAATGGAAGGGTTGACCAAAACCCTTTTACAAAAATGGCATGTAAAAATATTACAATACAAGAGTTTGAAAATATAATTACAAATACAAGCAAGGCCTTGAAAAAAGAAAAATCTTAACTTACACGATCAATTGGTATACCACGCACGGGTCACGCAATGTCTCCGCTATTCTGTCTCACGGCTGTCTCCGTATGTCTGTCCGTCAACGTTACGCGAGCGGTCTTTATATAATCTACCGCGCGTCGATATCTAGTAATTTCTAGAACAGAAAGTCATCAACACTCAGATCTAGAACGCTCTTCAAAGAGACAGAAGAAAAGAAAAAAAAAAACCACCCTCCTTTCAACCAGAGGTACACACATAGGTCAAGGACCGGTCACTGTCTGTGTGGCTTGACTCTTGAAGAATAAAATAAAAAAAAAACTTATTACACAAAGGGGCAGACAACCTACAGGTCAAGAAAAAAAAAACAATAGTATCTAGGCATTGTTACCTAGATACGTAACAATTTGAAAAAATGGATTTAAGCCTATTAGCTATTTTTATTTGATAGCTTCATTGACACTATTTTTACATTGACACATTCGCTTTACTTAGTACATTATTATTTCGTTTAATTGTGACTATATCGACAGTAATGCGCAAATAAAGACTCGCGGGTCGCGGGTAACATATGTCTAGTACTTAATATATCAAGGAAAACGTGAAACCTTACTTTCAGATGTATACCAGCTGCATGCATGGATATGAACACTGCTTTGAATAAAAAAAATGTTTATAATCGAATCTATTGAAATTGTACCTAGGATGCCAACCAACAGTCACGGTTTAACAAATATTATTGATCTCACATGTACTTAATGTAAATTTTGTAGAATTTGTAAGTAAATAAGTTGCCGTTGAGATTTATGAAGATGTTATTTCATTTTTCTGTAAAACAAGCTCTAGCCAAGATGAAGGAAATGTTACAATGTGTCAGTCGAATGATATACTTGAATATTTTAGGGAATTTTTCTTCTTGGCTAGTGCCAATAATGGTTAATGATGTTTCCTAATAGGGACGATTTAACAAAAAAAACTTTATTCTTTTGTTGTCGACTATTTTCAAATAATTATATTGAAATGAAATAGAAATTTGTTAAATAATTTCATGTGTGGTTTAAATGAAGTCCGATATTGGATTATTACAAGATGTATAAAGAATTCAACAGGATTGGGAAATTGGACAACAAGAACATCCGGCTACAAATACAGTTAACAAAGAAGTCGTTGCTATGATTGATGTAAAGAAGAAAAACAATGGAAAGCTATATAACACGAACTGTTTCTATAAAAGCAGAATATTTGACATTTTGTGACCATATTAGCAACTAACACGAGATGATGGAAATTCGACACATATAGAACCCATAACTGAAAATACACCTGTCATGTTAAAAAGTTTATAAATGTTTTAGCAAACGACGTAAACGATATTAGAGTCAGTATGGCTGTAAGCACCTTTCTATCGTGTTTGACAACACACCTGACATAGCACACACACTGACCAGATTATATGATTTTAAGGGAGACCAAAACAGCTGGTGAGATCAACTTAATATCTTGAAATGTCTAGAAAATAATGACTTTGAATTTATCTGTGGAGCTCAAAGATATGAAAATGCAGCTTTAATGTCCGGAACCATGGAGGAGTACAGCATGGAAACCAACAGAATAGCTATTTAATCGATGTGTACAACATACACTCAATCTATCTGGTCAACATTCTTTTTCAGAAAATAGCCTTTTGCCTAGCATTTTTTGATACGACTGAAATACTTTTTTTCATTCTGAAATATTTTTCTCTAGAAGCCAGCTTAAGATCTTTTATTTTACCTATCTTTATTTTTTTTTTTGGGGGGGGGGGGGGGGGGGGAACGTACTAGAAGTCCAAAGATACACAAGAGTAGGCCTATCTCTAAAACATTGACAATGTGTATTGACTAATTAAACCTTTTCTTAAAAAAAAAAGCATAACACATTAGCGAAAAGTATTATATCAAAACTCATTGTGATTCAGAAGTAAAAAAAATATTAAAAACCAGAAGAAAATGTCAGGCGAGCGATCACAAGATGCCGGACTCGATATTTAAGAAGAGAAAAAAGGTTCATTTATATTTGCATAGATAGTTTTTTAGCTCTGAGCTTCAACTCCTACTGGAAGTAATCATTGATGTAGCAGATACACTTGGAGCTATCCAACCGAAAAATTCTTTAGTTCAACAACCGACGAAGTATTGTAGATGTCAGTTTCAAAATGTTGGCGTATATGTTGATTTTTCATAAGACAACATTCAAACAGAAATACCATGTATGAGAAGGGATCTAAAGGCAGTAAAAATTATTCTTGACGAAATTATTTCTTGAAAATACCTAAGTGCAGTATTTCAGTTTTTAGTCAGATAGACATTACCTAATATTTAGTCTAAACCAAAGTATGCATATATAGGGTGGTGTCCAGTTCACAATTGCTGGTTGTTGTGACTTTTTTATCAAAATGCCACACAAAAGCTTTACCGGAGACTTCCAAGATTTTACCCTTTCTGTTTTTTAGATGTAGAAGATTTAACAAATTTGTAAATTTAACAAGAGTGGATTTAGCAAGGGGTTGGTAGACTTGATTTGAGTTGCTCTTTAAGATGTGTTATCTACAAGGGCCTGCATCAATGCAATCCTGATGTAAACTGAGGTAACCCTAACTGTGCGCAGTGCCAAGATGCATCTTTATTACCCAATGCACAATATAATATCGTTCTGGAATAAATTCTACAGGCTGTTTTTTTTTTTATTTATTCTGCCAATCAATAATTACTGAACAGTTTTGGGGGAATAAATTGCTCCACTTGTCTACAAAAATCTTTCTACCAAGCAGTGGTTCTCTCAACCTTACTATATAGATCTAAGGCATGGGTACTATACAGAAAGTAACTACTTCTTGAACGCTTTCACCAAAGATGTTGGCACCCTATCATGGTCATACAATGGCAAGACTGCACTACAAACAGCGATGTTCTTGCAAACGCTGGTATGGACAGTTTAGAGGGCCTTCTTATGGTCTGACAGTTATGCTAGGCCGTGCATGTATCCTATATGGGGGACGAGCGTATGCCAAAGGCAGTCTTTTATTGGTAAGCTGCAAGATGGTCAATGTAACAGAGGTACCACAAAGAAACAAGAACAGCTTAGACGCCAACTTGCTTTAACTGCCATAGAAGAAAGCATCTGGCTGCAAACAGCTTCAGAACGAGACAGGCGAAGATCATTTACAAAATCTGCAAGGTAAACATTTGAGACAAAAGAAAATCCACTGCTGAGGACAAACATACATCAAAAAGAGAATCTAAATCGACCAATGGTGGAAAATATTTATGTCTGTGCTGGGTGTGGCAAAATATGTAGGTCAGGGTAAGAGCTTGGGGCTGCGCAGCCAAGTGAAATACTACACTTATATCTATATATGTATAGATATAGATATAGATAGATATGTATAGATATATATATAATTAAAACTATACATGCAAAAATTAACCTTATGGAGACAATTATAACCTGATACACCTTAGCTATGAGCCAAAAACCTATTTATTTACTTATTTATAACTACAACATGCAGCTTTTTAAAGCTATCAAAAGTGATGGTTATGGAATATCATATGAGGACAAACAGACACCAAAAAGAGAATCTAAATCGACCAATGGTGGAAAATAGTTATGTCTGTGCTGGAAGTGGCAAAATATGTAGGTCAGGGTCAGAGCTGGGGCTGCGCAGCCAAGTGAAATACTACACGTATATCTATATATATCAATGAGAATAGCTTAATAGTCGAAGAATTAATCAATTCTTTTTCAGCTAACTAATATTTCTTTCACGATAATATCAAGATATTATATTTTTATTTTATACTGGATTGAACTATGGTGCACAAAACACAACAACAGAACCAGAGTGTACTGAGTATAAAAGACACGGCCAGTCTAAGCCGTTTCCGGGGTATTGCCGCTGCGCTGTGACATTGGAATCGTTCCTCTTGTAACGTATAGTGTAATATATTCAACATGCTGCCCTTGCTTTCCGAAGAGATGCAAGGCTATTGTTAATTAAAATCAGTGGAACATTTGGGAAAAAATGTAAAGGATAACTTTCATATTATTTATCTTGTTATATTTTGAAAATAAATATTATAGTTAGGCCTATACAAGTCTAAGTATAATTCAAAGTTTTATTTAATGTAAAGTTAGTTAAACTTAGATGTATTTTGCTCGACATTGGAGGCGCGGTGGCTGAGCGGTAAAGCACTTGGCTACATAACCGGGGGTCCTGGGTTCGAATCCTGGCGAAAATTGGCTTTTTTTTTTCGGGATCTTTGGGCACCTCTGAGTCCACTTAGCTCTAATGGGTATCTGACATTAGTTAAGGGAAAAGTAAAGGCGGTTGGTCTTTGTTCTGGCCACATGACTACCTCGTTGACCGTAGGCCACAGAAACAGGTAATCTTTACATCATATGCCCTATAGACAACGAGGTCTATAGGCGGACAAGCTAAATGTTATATATTGCAATTCATATTCAACAGCTTATAAACAAGTACAAGATACAAAAATGTAGAGAAAAACAAACTTTGTTAATGTTCATTGATATAGTATACTCTAGTTAGCATATTTTGTAAAAATAAAATAACACACTGATCTACCTTTAGATCTAACGTTTTCCGCTTGATCAAAACTTTCCGATGTATCAGAACTTAGGCCGCAGTCATCATCTGCATTTGATAGTAAAATAATTGACATTTTAAAATTAAACACTGTATAAAATCAGTCTAAAGAAAACGAATAAATTTTTGTATCCAGGACTGATAAGGTAAATCACTTTCCCAATTAATTCCAGGTATCTAATGGTGTAAACTGCTTCGATAAACTATTAAAAACTGTATAAATCTCCACGTATTTAAACTACTTACATCTTTTTTTCTACAAAACATGCTACAACTTTGTCTGTCTGGTAAAAAGTTTGTACACGTTATATCTCCGACACCCATTATTGGATCAAGCTGAAAGTTTGCACAAGGGGAAGAAATTTTCCTTGATTCATAAAATGGTATAAGTTGAGTTAGTCCCCTTTATTTATTTATATTTTTTTTTTGTTAACTATAAAGAGGCACGATGGTTACCGTTTCAGCTTGAAGAGCCTAGGAGGCCTTAGCCCTCGAGTTCGATTTTTTTTTAAAGAATAATTACATTTAAAAAGCGGATGACCCAGAATCCAGATACCTTTTTCTTCCTCACCTTTATTCCACTTTTCAAGTGCTCCCAACAATTGATAGCGTATTGAGAAAGCTAAATGCATAACATAGCGCTGAACAAAAACAATCGTTCAACATATTGTCAACC
This sequence comes from Biomphalaria pfeifferi, assembly GCA_030265305.1. Classification (NCBI taxonomy): domain Eukaryota; kingdom Metazoa; phylum Mollusca; class Gastropoda; family Planorbidae; genus Biomphalaria; species Biomphalaria pfeifferi. Next base: position 747,186 of record JASAOG010000049.1, read on the forward strand.
ACACAGATTTATTGTTGTTGGTCTAGATCTATAACAAATTGAATTACATTGACTGATCCAAACTAATTGAAACAACTTAATAGAGGCCTATGATTTTTATTTTCATAGTTTATTTTTGTATTTTGCTTGTTTTCTTACTTTAATAGATTTAATAAAGCGAACGTTCACAATAGGCAGCCAAGCCGAGCTCAAGAGTCTTTAGTCTCACATCTCAACTTGATAATCTTATTTTTTGTTAGCTACAAAAGAAATACCTACTAGTGAGATCATAACATCGTAATAAACATCTGGATGTTTCATTAATTAAGTATTGATTCATCTCTAAAAAAATTTGGCTGTCTGAATCATCAATCCATGATTTTCCTTTGGAAGTTACCTTAAAAAAAGTTATTAGTCTAAGAATGTGTATATTGTATTACAACATTCAGACATCTTGTAACATATATATATATATATAGTGGTAGTGTGACGTTTCTTACACTATTCAGGTTTTTTGCAAACTGCTCCACACGACACCACCAACTCAAAGAGCTTAACAACTCAGGGCTTCGAAGTAACGAAACACTTTAAAATCCAAAAAATCTCAGCCAGTGCTGTACGATTGGCAACAAGTTATATTGATTGTGCGAATATTTCTCCGTTAACGATCGTACCGCCGTATCGACTCTTGCACTAGCCTCTCCGGCTCGTCCCGGACTTGCACTGGGTTTAAATGTTCAGACTTGACTTCACACAGTGGGCTTGTTGTGTCGGTCTTGATCGCAGATCAAAATCAAGACGTTGTCTTGAGAATACTTCGCAACGAACCGTCGTAAACCGAGACCAATATATGCATGTTAATTGACTGTTATTAAGAACCTGTAATAGTCAGATACATTGTGATACATTCAAACAGGATTTTTGAGATGCTCCCCATTCACGGGTGTACACTGAGAAACACATGTTACTGCTGAAGTATTTAGCACTATTTTTTTTTACCATAAAATTAATTTGTAGATGAAAAAATATAAATGTCTGCTATAGTGAACATAACTTATAACCAATAAGTGTTTTTGTAGGTGGTTAAAATTCAGAGTCGAAGTCCGCTTCTAAATGTTCCTCAAACTTAACCATTTGTAAAAGACTAAAAAATATTTATATTTTACTACTTACTGTATTTATATCTGCAATAAGGGTTTCTAACTGTTCCTTCAACTCTTTTAAAACTTCTAGCTGTGAAGTGATCACTTTTATTTGCCTGGGAGTTTTCATCTGAAACAATTATAAATGTATAAATCAAGGTTTGTAAATTGTTTGACTATAAATTTAATCTAGAGAGCCTTACCAAGAAAATATTTTTAGGATCTATAGGTTGTTATATTTTCAATAGTCTTTTAATATATAAAAAAAAAGATCTATAAAGCAAATGATGTAAAAGTCATCAGTTTCAACAGTTAATAAGGGTGCCATATGGCCCGCACGACAATTAAACATTTTACTTTCCCCAAATAAATCATGTAACCACTAGACTTTAGGTGAACTAAAAATACGGAAAAAAATAATTTTAAATAGAGTTTTGAACCCGGGATCCCTCGGTTTGGAAGCCAAGCACTTTACAAGTCAGCCACCATGACTACTTTTAGTACAAAAAAAATAATATTAATATAATAATTATTATATGTTGGAACTCAAAAACATATTTTGCTTGTATCGCTAGATTTTGTTCTTTTTATATCAACATTTATCAAAGACTAGTTGCCTAAGTGCCGTAGAATTCCTATTCTGAAAGCGCCTAAATTCCGCGAGTGGTAAGAAGACTGGCTTCTGAACCCGAGGTACTGGGCTCGAAACTCGGAGAAGACTTGGATTTTGCATTCGGGATCTTAATTAGAGGCACCTCTGAGTCCACCCAGCTCTAATGGGAACCCTACATTAGTTGGGGAAAAGTAAATGCGGTTGGTCTTTGAGCTGGCACATGACACCCTTGTTAACCTTGGGCCACATAAGAAGATAACCTTAACATAGTCTGCCCTGAATATCACAAGAACTGAAAGCGGAGCTTTACCTTTTTGAGTAGCCAAAGTAGACTTAACTCTATTTCATAAATGTGGGTCGTAGGCTACATACCTTGCTAGTCGTTCTGCTATCACAGGTTTGAATAAAGAAAAACAAAAACAAAACTGGAATTCAAATAGATTGAAATTAATTATTAAAACATAAATGTCGATTCCAAGAACTTTAAAAAATCAGATTACAAATGTAGAACTACATGTGAATGAATGGAAAACAAAATCAAGAAAAATGTGTCTGTTTACATTAATTTTTAAAGTTTATACGGAGAAAAAAATACTTTATTTCTTAACAGTGGTTAAAGAAAGGGAAAAACCCTATTAATTTGTGTAGTCTATATGCCCGTTGTTCTAAGAATTCTCCTTTTGAAAAGTCTAGCTAATCCAATTCAACTATGCTAAAAACGGGTGCATCGGCTACTTATGGTCATTTCTTTTAAATTTAATACGAATTTTTTTCATACAAATTATAAAAGCATGTGTATGGATCTGAGTTATTCCATGTCTAGTCATAGCCAAACATCTCTCAGTGTATCTCTCAGTATATATTTTTAATAAAATATAAATGCAAAAATAAAACAAACCTTAATTGAAGTGTTACTGTATCCATTTCAATACAATGTAGTTTGAAACCTAAACTAATAATAACGGGCGTTCCCGTTGAAGTTATATAAACATTTATAAATATAGCCATAGAAACAAATAACCTACATCTGCCCTATAGATCGCACTGTCTGAATGGAGAATATATATATATTGTTACGAATCTCACCATCCAGGCTCTCTGCAAACTGCACCTTACACCACCAACTTAAAGAACTTGACAACTCAGGACTCCAAAGTAACGTAACACTTTAATAGTTGAATAAATAACAGCCAATACTGTACAATTGGCAACACGTACACTGTACAAATATCTCTCCGATAACACCGTACCGCCGTATCAACTCTTGCACTGACTTCTCCGTCTCGTTCCGGGCTTGCACTGGGTTCAACAGTTCAGGACTGACTTCACACACTAGGCTCGTTGTGTCGGACTCGATCGCAGACCAAGATCAAGACGCCGTTCGTCTCAACTGTACTTGATAGTACTCCGCACTGAACCGTCGTAATGCTCCGTACAGAACCACACCGCTGAACTGTGCTGTAGTCGACCGACCTGTAGTGGACCTTCTGTCGTGAACCTCCTTTCTGAACCTCGCTGTAGTGAGCCTCTTTTCTCCACCGTCTTGACTGCCATACCTCCGCTCTTATATAGGGTCCCTTCTGGCCTACTCCAACCGGACAGAACGCCGCTCGACGTTTTTAGGTGGTCAGATGACTACAACTCTCGTGACGCTCCTGAGCTCTGTTCACGACGGCGATCCTTCCCGAACCGTCTTGTTGACACTCGACTCGGCTGACCGTCATAACTCGTCACGGTTGACCGCTCGTCTAGCGCTGGCCTGGGGCGATTTGCGTCGGCTGACTACACTCACACAACTACCCCTCTCTGTGCCACCACCAGGTTTAAAACAATATAATATATATAATTATTAATTGACTGATTGATAGATTGATTGATTTAAATAATTGGACAGTTGATTATTTGTTGCTAGTCGAGATTAAAAGAATTCTATCTTTCTGGCCCACTTATGAACCCTTACCTGTAATAGTACGGGTACCACTACAACCATTAAAAGAGAAGTTTTTGTCGTTGTTTTTGAGGCTTTCAATAAGAGATTAACCTTTACCAAAATAATTAGATCAATTAGATTCAATAACATCAGCGAGGCCAGGTTCACATTTAACTTCACCTTCACTTTCACTATTGCTTAGACTGTTAACCGTTGGGGCACCAAACAAGATCTGTCAACCGTCCATTGCCTTTAATAGAATCATTTGAACTAACAATACAATAGTATCGACAACACTTTCGACTCGAGTACGTCTTTTTTGTATCTATCTATTTTATGTCTGTAAGCGACACATGAGAACCACGGGCATCAAACAAAGTATGTGGGAGAAGATAGCCCAAGACCAGACAGCATGGAGACAGACTGTGACCTGCTGGGACAAACTTCTCCGAGTGCAAAAGAAACGAAGCCTGCATCAAGAGAAACAAAAAGAAAGTTGCCTCCCTGTCAGCTAGCTCTAGGACAGATACATATACATGCACGAACTGTGGCAAACTCTGCCGCTCCAGAATTGACTTGATCAGTCTCACCAGATTCTGACCCGTCTTAAGACAAAACCAAAGCCAGTGACTCACGTGGGGGCATCCATTGTCATCCGAGACAGAAGAAGCCATATATAGTTCCCTGATTATATTTTCTCAGTTAATAAATGGGGAAGTGACATTAGCTCCCTTTAGCAATGGCTGAAGGATCCGTGACGATGCCAAAAGGATATGGTGAAATTATGGGGATAGTGGAGCTTCAGACAAAGATTTAATGAATGGCCTCTCATTTTTTGTTCTTTGGAAAAAGTCCTTCTTTTTGTTTGATGTCGGGGAGTAGTATCAGTAGATACTACTATAATTAAAACACTTACCAAATTCTATTAACATATATGTCTGTTTTAAAAATGTGTAAAGTTAACTGCATACAGAATGCATTATTATGTGTTTTTTTCAGCAAAAATGAATGCTTTCGTTCAACACTAATAGCTTTTACATCAGAAAACACATAAGTACTATACGCTTTGTTATAACTTTATTTTGACAAATAAAACTTTTTTAAACATGTTTAAACAAGAAAATCATATTAAAAAAACACACATTTTTTTTTTGAAAAGCAAAGTTTATTTTAATATTAATTGTATCAATTAGTTTTGATCAGTTGTGTAATTATATGTGTGGCGGAACTAGACATAATAAATCTGAGCGATTAGAAATATTTTTAACCAATTGAGTTTGTTTATCTTTTAGCTTTCTCAATGCGCTATGATCCTATCACTTGTCTGGGCCAGTTGTGAAAGGGGTAGGGAAGAAGGGGGTTATCTTGGTGAATGTTTGCATGATCTTTTTTTAAATGCATTATCAGCGCTCAAGAGTATCTAAGGACAAATAAAACTTACACGATTTAATTTCATTGCTCAAGTTACCAAACAAAATAATTATTACCAATATTATTTGATAGCAAAGACATACTACCTAACCATCCTAACCATTGAACCCACTAAAGACAGAAAAAAAAACATTTACACATTTTAAAAAATGTTCACGAAAATGAAGTTTAGAAGATTAGTTTTCGTTTTAATTTAGGTCTAACTTATAATGTATACTAATTAGCTTTTTCTCTATAAAAAACTGCTTGCATAACTGATTAAAAAAATTAGATTTTTCGTTTTCGGAAGAAAAAAAAAGTAGCCGTTGCATCAGAACTTTGAATGGTCTAAAATATTGTGATGTCGGATTTTCACTATCTTTTCTAGTTTACGAGATCTAAAAGGGGACAGACGGACAGACATTTCGCACAAAACTAATAGCGTCTTTTCCCCTTTCGGGGGCCGCTAAAAACAACCATTGATCTTTTTGGAAAATAATATTTAAAAATGTCAACAAAGTCAACGTTGTGATAGAACTAGATCTAGGTTTAGTGTTTGTTATAAATTTAATCCATAAATGTTGAAAAAGAATACCCCTCATCCCCCCTTAGCTATGCCACTGTGTGTGACAAAAAAAAAGTGAGTATAGTTCTACGCCCATTACTTAACAGTAAATAAATCTAACATTTATTTCCTACAACTGCATTTTTCTAACCTTCTAAGTAGTCAGAAACCAGTGCATCTAAATTAAATTTTACTGCAAATACTGATTATATCAGCAAAAAAGGGCAGCAAAGATTACGATTACTAAAAAAACTGTCCTCGTTTAATGTTAGCGAAAAGGCCTTGGCTATGTTTTATCACGCGCACATCTGCAATATTTTAAGTTTCAATATCACTGCCTGGTATGGCAATCTGAGCATTAAAAATAAAAATAAACTTTATAGAATCCTATATGCTGCTGGTAAAATCATTGGCAAAAAAACAACAAACCCTTTTTGGGGAGTTGTTTGAGACAAACATCTATAAAAAAGCTAACAAGATCCTCGACGTAAAGAATCACCCTTTGTGTCAGGATTTTTTATTTTACCATCACAAAAGAGATACAAGACACCGATGGCAAAGACAAACAGACACAAACACTCTTTTGTTCCCCTATGGCAATCAAATCATTAAACAAGAACAATCTGATATAAACTTTGTCACTCGTAAATTATGAGTGCGTCTGGTGTGAATGTACATTTTGGTTTCTTATAGTTATAATGTTTTTGTTTGATGTAATGCACAAATTGTAAGACAAATTTCCATACGGACAATAAAGATTATTATTATTAATATTTCTAAACTTTTGGCTGTTTCTCGCTCAAATGAAAGAACAGCAAGTGAATTAAAGTCAGCCTGCTCTGTGCCATAGAACTTCTTAAATAATAAAGTGAGAGAAATAACATGCATGCCGTGACAAAGTTTCGAAAACTTGATAATAAAATGTAGTTTTCTAAGAGGAAAAAAAAACAAATGAAAGCTAAAAGATGAGGTGTAGCCTGCGTAAGATGCCTCTTTGAAGGATTGCATCTCTGAACAATATTTTGATGACAACATCATCTGGTTCAGATGAGACTAGAAGAATGGTGGCATCATGACAACATGACATTTTTTTTCTATTCACATGAAATCTGTCAAGTATTTAAGAAACAATAACATTGATAGTTATAAAGTAAAATAAATTTTCTCTTCGCGGTTGTTAGTCGTAGGCTTGTTAAATTGCCTTTCCGCAACTAAATACATGTAGAGCAAAATAAAACAAACTGGATTATCACCTCCTTTTTTAACACCCTCAAATTATTTTTCAATCGACTCTCCTTGCTCAAAGTTTCAAAAGATATCTTGAGGTTTACTTTATGCAGAAAAAAATTTGAAACAGATTGAGTTTTGAAAAAGTTGAATAATTAGCAGCTGTGTCCCCAAATTTTAATTCTTAACCTCCAGGGTTATAAATATAGATTTAGAATCTAGACCATTGACGCCCCCTCTTTTTTTCTGTGCAATGCATCCATATTTTCTCAGCCAAACTCTCCCCTATCCCTAATTCCTGTAATATTATCAATGGTTTAATTAACATACAGGGACAAAAAAAGAATGAAACTATCGGGCCACAACAGTGTTCAGAAACGCATGACTTAGGGCTAGCATGAATATAGCATCATTCTCTCTAATTCTGCAGTTAGCGTCTCAGATTCGAAAGCATATAAGAATGTCGCCATAACCAGTAAGCGCATCAGGGATCAGGCAGACTTTAATCCGAGCTATTCTTTTCTTATTGCGAATTGTCCTGAGCTCCGCAAAGCTGCTGTGGACGGTGAAATTCTAGCAAGTAGTTCAGGTTTAGTTTCTTCATCTGAGACGATAGTAATGTTCCGGAACTGTGTAACTAGCTTACTAGTTATTATACTTGTGACTGCTGTCAAAATATAGTCATTTACCATCAACCTGTGATTACACTTGTTTTTTTTTTGTTTTTTTTTAAATGCTTGTTCACATATGTATGTGTACCCAAATAAAGTTAAAACTTAGCAGCAAAGATTTTAAAGTGTTGGCTTCTGGCACCCATTAAGCTACCGTGGAAGTACAAACTGGAACTTCTCTTACAGGTCATAATTTGCATGGCGTTATGTTCTCTGGAGCTGAATCAGCTTCTGCGCTAAATGGTGAGCTGATGGTATTGAAAACTGGTTCTCGACGTCAATTCCATAATTCAGGAAGCCAAATAAGTCTGGTAATTTTAACCATTTCACTATAAATATTTTCACCTTTCAACAAAGTAAAATGACAAAACCTGTTTTCATTTGCTGAGCTGGAGAAACTGGAAAGCCTTGTTTGAAAAGATTTAACATGCACTTGCCTTTCAATGCAAGCAGCCCATTGTAATAACAAACGTGAAAACATGAAATTTGTCTCCCACTCTTCATTAGAAATATTAGTAACAAGGTCACAGTCAATGTCCTTCAAAGAACATAGAAATTTCTTCCTTGAAATTTTATAATCATTACCTTGCCCATGCTATAAACTAGCGGATACATCGGAATATATAGTTTCTAATTCTTAATTTTTTTTTTCTAAACTGCCTGCAGTTAAGACCACCTAGCTCTGATGACTTAGGTCATTATGGTGCTTTTAACTAAAATGTATAAATATATCATGCAGCTATGTGCAAGCTTTTCTGTTTATATTCTTTAAAACTGATTTTCTTAGGCAAAGATCGAGCTCCATCAGTTGTAACACGCCATCTTGTTCCAAGCAGACCCAACACTCAACACAGTCCTTCATAGCATTTAATAAATATTGGCCTAAGATGTACAGCCAATAAAAGCAATCTTCGTTGACAGGAAACTTTTTATAATGAGAACGTTGTAATAATATAAAAAGATATTTAGAATTATTTTTAATATATTAGCATTTTTATATGTATATACTGTTGGCATACAGCGGGCCGCATGTGGCACGCGGGTCGTAATCTGCGTACCACTGGCCTAGACGAAGATATAGAATTAAAGGAATATTTATGCTTTTAAAGAAGAAGATTAAACACTTTTGGGTAGAAGTGTAGACCTAAAAATGTAACTGTAATGTGACCCAAATTAATTTGTAATCTGAGAGGTTAAAACCTGTGAACTAGTGTGAACTAAATGGACACAGCGCCGACGTCTCATAGTAACACTGAACATTATTTATACTGTAGATATAAAAAAAAATCTATAGTATTAAAATGTAAGTATTTGAAAAAAACTTATATATATATATGCTTGTTTTCGAGTCCTAAGATGGATGACGAGTTCAGAATTTAGCGTTGCTACACAGTCGCAGTCAAGGCCTACATATTTTGCAAAATCCAGAGCAGATAAAATCATTATTCGGTGGTTGATTTAGATTGTCTTTTCGCCGTCTACATCTGTCCTCGGCAGTGTATTTTCTTTTGGTCTCAAATGTGTATCCCGCTGCTTGAGAATACACGACGTCAAGCGTTTTCTTACATTCTTCACTGCAGAAACGCATTCTCCTGAAATCTACAGCTCATTATTTATCCAATTAAAAAAGGCAGGTCAAATTAAGTAAAATAAAGTAACGTGAGGATGGGGGCAAAGGCCGATCCTCTAGTATGACTGACAAGTAGCCATAAGTATATCATGATTAAAAGTGAGTCTGGTGTGAATGTACACTTTGGTTTCTTATTGTTATAATGTTTTTTGTTTGGTGTAATGCACAAATTGTAAGACAAATTCCAAACGGACAATAAAGATTATTATTATTATTATTATTTTTATAATCTATCTTTCATAAAAATACACCGTTTTTACAAGGGAGGCCAATTAGTAAGGGAGATGACTATTTACAAAAAAAAATGTTTTTTTCTTTTTAAAGAGAAAAAAATCTATTTAATATACTTATAAGTATAAAACAACAATTAATAAGTAGTTTTTCATATTATTGCGTGAACTGTGGTGCTCTCTCTACACATTAAACGCTTAACTAAAGGATTTTTTTTTTCTTTAGGCTTTGTACATGAGACTGATCCTTTTCAAAACAATTAAATCAATTACATAACTAATCATTTTATGAAATCTGTTAGGCCTCTAATATCTATCATTCATCAGTATACTGGACAGTTGGGGCACCACATAAGATCGGTAAACCTTCTTTCTCCTTCTTCTCTGTTATTTACCTTTATTAGACCACTTCGGGGACCGATTTTGAGTTTGTGTTTCCACAAAAACTGGCTTTTGTAACCTTGTTATTCTTCTGTCCAGAAGTGTCTCCAAGTTTTGTGATTTAACTAAAGGTACTACTCTAATCAAATTGGACTATTCTTTTGTTTTAAATATCACTGCTCTATTTTGTAATTGTTGTAGATTGTTTAGGTTTTCTTCAGTTGAGAGATCCCAAACTAAATAGTATTTAGTTTTATGTTCTTGTTTGATTTGTAAAAATTTCCTTTAATAAACCCTCATGTTTTGCTTGATTTTTTTAAAAATAGGTACCAGGTGACAGAGCCTTGCTCGGTTGAATAATTTGTTGATGAAAGATATTTACTTATTTTGGAAACAATTTTGTAATGACAAAAATGAGCAATCGAGTAAAGACTCTTAATCCGAAGAGTAGCTTTCGTGTTCTTTTAGTTCTAAATGTCAATGTACATGGCGATTAAAATAGAAAGACTCTAAAGTCCACATACAGAGCACGCGTAGGACTTAATCATCTTCTTTCATACAATAATTGCTTGTGTTCTGACATGATTAGGATTTAGTTATTTGTTTCGGGAATAAACTTAGCGACAAGTCACGTGACAGATCTTTAAAAAACAAGAACGCTCTAAGTGACGCTAAAAAGAAGACGCTTCGTATAGACCAGTAGAATAGATATACGGATTTACGGACGAGCTGACATCGGACGATTCCCTTCTTGATTAATAAATATATTTGTAAAACAACATCAGCGTCGACTACATATTTTGATTGTTTCGGCTTTTCGCCGGTGTTACTGAAGTAGTTTGAGTTCAGTGTTACTTCCAGTCAGACGTCGATCTACCCTAGTTATATTTCGAGGAATCAACACCGCGCGGAAGCCTTAACACTTGCTTAAGAGTATACTATTTCATTACTATGGGGACTCTATGATAACATTTATTACAACACCTAGATATTATGAGTTTTTAGTCTCTGTGACGTGTTTACCAAAAATAAAATAAGTAGATTTTTATTTGTTTCAGTTTTTTGTTACTCTTGAAAGCTGGACTTTTTTGGGTGGAAAAACATGCTCCAATTCGATTCCCATTTCTGTTATTCTTCTAATTCTTTTTGTAAAATTTCAGAATCTTGTATTGTTTTTATTATTACATTTATTATGTAATCGTCTGGAAATAATCTGACTTTTGTTCCTGTACTAATGCAATTTGGTAGGTCATTTATGTAAATTAGAAACAGTAGAGGGCCTAATACTGTTCCATTAGGTACATCTGAATTTACTATTGGTGTTGCTATTTATTATTACAGTTCGTTCTCATCCTATTAGAAAATCCTAAATCTAATGATTTAATGAACCATTAATTCCAAATTATTTTAGCTCTTAAAGCAGGCTATGGTGGTCTCCGGTGGTGAACTTTGTCAATGCCTTAGAAAAGTCTAATGAAATGTCATTTATTTGCTCATTATTATCTAATCCCTTTGAAAAAACATCAACTTATCCTATTAGTTTCACATGATCTATATTTCCTAAAGCCATGTGGGTATGGAGTAAGGGTAGTATGTTTGTCTACGTGATTTATGGTGTTACTACGTATTAGGTGTTCTAGTATTTTACGTGTGGTGCTGGTGAGTGATATACTAGTCTCTAGTTATCGGCAAAAAAAATAGGAAAGTCTTCTGCAGCAATGGCAAAACTATTCAAGCGCGTGGGGGAAAATACCAAACTGACCACGGCAACAAAAATCCTGGTCTACAATGCCTGCATTCTGATCACACTTCTCTATGGTAAAGAGAGCTGAACACCTTACACGCGTCACGAACACAGATTAAATAGCTTCCACTTACGCATCCTGCAACGCATAATGTGCATCTCCTGGAGGGATCATGTCTCCAGCCAGGACGTTCTGAAACAGGCCAATATGCAGAATCTTTGCTCTTCTTACACAGAGAAGACTACACTGGCTCGGTCATGTCACTCGCATGCCAGATGGAAGAATCCCTAAAGACATCCTATACGCTGAACTTGCATGGGGGAGTCAGACTCAAGGGTCGCCCAAGACTAACCTACAGAGACTTCGGTAAGCGACACATGAGAACCACGGGCATCAAACAAAGTATGTGGGAGAAGATAGCCCAAGACCAGACAGCATGGAGACAGACTGTGACCTGCTGGGACAAACTTCTCCGAGTGCAAAAGAAACGAAGCCTGCATCAAGAGAAACAAAAAGAAAGTTGCCTCCCTGTCAGCTAGCTCTAGGACAGATACATATACATGCACGAACTGTGGCAAACTCTGCCGCTCCAGAATTGACTTGATCAGTCTCACCAGATTCTGACCCGTCTCAAGGCGAAACCAAAGCCAGTGACTCACCTGGGGGCATCCATTGTCTTTCGAGACAGAAGAAGCCAAATATAGTTCCCGAATTAAATTTTTCTCATTTTATAAATGGAGGAGTGACATTAGCTCCCACAGCAATGGCTGACCGTGACCAAGCAAAACGGATATGATGAAATTATGGGGATGGTGGAGCTTCAGACACATGTAATGAATGGCCTCTCATTCCTGTTCTTTGGAAAAAGTCCTTCCTTTTTGTCTGAAGTCTGGGAATTGTGTCAGTAGATACTATTAATAAATACGCAAACCACTTTCTATTAAACTATCTTTCTGTTTTAAAAATGTGTAAAGTTAACTGCACACAGAATGCATTATTAATTTTTTTAAGCAAAAATAAATGTTTTAGGTTAACACTAATAGATTTTACACCAGAAAACACATAAGTACAATACGCTTTGTTATAACTTTATTTAGACAAATAAAACTTTTTATATACATGTTAAAACTCGAAAATCATTAAAAATACTTTTTTTTAGAAAAGCAATGTTCATATTAATTTTAATTGTATCAATTAGTTTGGATCAGTTATGCAATTATATGTGTGACGAAACTAGACATAATAAATATGTGTGATTAGAAATATTTTTATAACCAATTGTGTTTGTTTAGCTTTTAGCTTTCTCGATGCCCTATGATCCTATCACTTGTCTGGACCAGTTAAGAAAAGGGGAGGGAAGAAGGGGAGAATCTTGGTGAATGTTTACATGATCGTTTTTTAAATGCATAAAAAAATGTTCACTCAGCGCTTAAGGACTAATTTAACTTATACAATGTCTTTTCCTTGTTTAAGATACCAAACAAAATAATTATTACCAATAGTTAATTAACTAATTGGTTTTTTTTTTTTAGTGATTTTTGTGTAGTCAGACAAAAGAGATAATTGTGCAAAATTTAAACTTGATCCGAGTTAGGGTACTGGGGGTGAACATTACACAATGCACCTACCATACAGACAGAGGGTTGATGTAAGCTTTGTACAAATAAAAAACAAAATATCTTTTTTTTTTCGTAAATGAGATATAACAATTCAGTAAACCTACTATTTAAAGGTTACAAGTACTAATAAAAATTATTATAATAATTACTATCAAGAAGGAAAAATTGAGATGTCAATAATTAGAGTAAAATATAAGTTCAGTAGAATGGAAGGTTTAAAAGTAGCGAAGTAACACATTTGAATTCATTTGTGTAAAGTTTCAACTCGGAAACGATTTGATTAATACACATGCAAAATATGAAAGACTGCTGATTTTTAAATTGAAACAATCCTTATCTGGTCTAATATACATCTTATCATGTTTATGTAAATCTATGGGGAAAACCACAGAAGCAATAGTATCTTTATTTCTAAGATGAGTTATACATTTAATAGTTTCTTTTTCAAACTTTGGTTTCACGTGGATATTAAATTCTATGTCGTTATCTTGGTTTATTTCCAATATCAAGCTGCACAAATATAAACCACTGCATGGAACAAAAAAAATTCCACTCTTTAGATTAAAGTGCTTGCCTTCATTAAACAGCTCATGATCAAAGCAGGTTAAATTTCTTCTGGCTCTTAGATTCATTGTTTTATTGGAATCAACGTCTACATAAAAACTGACATGCTGTTCTGTTAAAAAAACAAAAAAAAACAATGGTGATATATATACTTAAAGCTTTTTTATAGCGCTACTTTCATGCTAATAGCATGCTCAGAGCGCTTTGGTCCAATCTCTTTGGGGGGGGGGGGGGAGGGGGTATCTAGTTGGTTTTCCGTGCTGCCTTTAGGCGCTCAGTAAACACAACTCTGCCCGAGTCGGGTGTCGAACCTCGAGCCCCCTTCTAGGTAGCCAAGCCAAGCCAAGTTCAAGTGCACTTAGCCTCTCGACCACGCTTAAGGACTAATTTAACTTATACGATGTCTTTCCCTTGTTCAAGATACCAAACAAAATAATTATTACCAAAAGTTAATTAACTAATTAGTTATTTTTTTAGTGATTTTTGTGTTGTCAGACAAAAGAGATAACTGTGCAAAATTGAAACTTGATCCGAGTTAGGGTACGGGAGGTACTGATCATGAGAGACGTGAACAGCAGCATTGTAGGTGGAATGATAGAGAGAATATTTATCCAGTAGTTTTGGTCTTGTCTTAAATAGTGCTACACTGTTACTTTCGTACGTTTTTAGTTTTTTATACAAATATCAAAGGAACTCTTTTTACGGGGACAAAGTTTCCAAGCTGCATTTAGACGTTTATCAACACAGCTCAAGAGGGTGTGATGACTGAGTGGCAAAGCTTGGCTTCCGAACCGGGGTCCCAGGTTCGAATCATGGTGAAGGCTTAGATTTTTTATTTTATTTTGGGATCTTTAGGGCACCTTCGGGTTCCCCAGCCTGAAGTAAGTTAGAGAAAAGTAAAGGCGGTTGGTCGTTGTGCTGGCCACATGACACTCTCGTTAACTATGCGCCACAGAAACAGAAGACCTTTAGATCATCTTCACTACAGACCGCATGGTGTGAAAAGGGAATAATACAACTCAGCTAGAGAAAACTAAAATGATGTGTGCTCTATCAGGATTTGTATCAGCCTCTCGATGGAGTTCGCATAACCCACCATGTCCCGTATATAGCAGGGTTTTTTTATATTTAAATATTGGATTATCTAATCATCGATTTTTTAAAAGAAGTTCTTCAATCGACAATAAGAATTGTCACGCAACATATATTAATTTTAATAGGAAATAAATAATAATATAAAAAAACTACTTAAAACACTCACGTAAGTCCTTTATCTCCTGTGACAGTTGAACAAAGTGCCCGTATACCTTGATAACAATACATTTTTAAAAAAATACAATTTTAAAAAAAAATTAAACATTAAATAATTAGGCTAATCATTAAAAAAGAATACGTTTAACATATTAGATTTCTAATGATAATAATTAGTCCATGTCATTTAAGGTATTCCAGCTAGATTAATCAAAGGACTAAGTAATGAGCTAGCACCAGTGTTCAAAATACTTTTTCAGGCATCTCTTAACCACGGCAGAGTACCAAGGGAGTGAAAGAAGCTAGGGTCACCCTACTATTTAACAAGGAGTCAAATCTGACCCAGGAAACAACTGACCAGTATCACTTACCAGCATCACATGTAAAACCCTAGAACACATAATATGTAGCAATACATTAAAACCATTTAGACAAACATAATGTTCTTACTCAAAACCAACATAGCTTTAGAAAGTATAGATCATGTGAAACACAACTAATAGGACTGAGTGAGGATTTTTTAAAGGGATTAGATAATAGTGAGCAAATAGATGCTCTCTTATTAGATTTTTCTAAGGCTTTCGATAAAGTTCACCACCATAGAGAAATACCTAAATGTTAAAATAAATGAAAAAAACTATCATGGAATCCCAATATTGATAAAACACTAAACCAAAATCTTCAAATACAAAATAAACTAATAAAATAATCAGAAAGACACAAAGATAAAGACACATTCCTTGTTCCATTTCCTAGGACAAATCTGTACAAATGCTCCTTCCCTGATGCTATTAGAGAATGGAATGAGTTGCCTGAGCCAGCAAGGAAAACCAATAATTTGGCAGAATTTAAATCATTGGTTATCATGCATGATTAGATGCATGACCCTTAGGGCGTAATCATTTTCTTTTTTGAAGTAACGTCTTTTTTTAAAAGATAAGAAAATAAGGTTGTTTTTTTTTAAATTATAGAACAACCCATTCAAAGGATTCACGAAGAAAGAACGTGAGGAAAAGAAAATATAAAAACGATATTTTACAGTAATGGTTTTACTTCAATAGTTCAAACGGAAGTTGCAAAACTCCTATGCTTCTATTAAAGCTCTCTCAGCCGAGTCTATGAAGTCGAACAAATATTTCATTTTGATAGCGATTATCAGAGATTAGCCGACAGAAATACATTACATTATGTAAGCTCCTTCAAGGAATGCGATATCGACATTCACGGCTGGGAAGCACTAGTTCTCGATCGCTCCTCATGGCGTGAAGCTGTGAGTCTCGGAGTCTCAAGATTTGAAGCAAGAAGAGTGGCCAGGGTGAAAGAGCGCCGAGCCAACAAAAAGCTGAGAGAAGAAGCAGGCCTATCTGCAACTGACCTAACCCACCCATGCCACGTATGCGGCCGGCTTTTTAAAGCGAGGATTGGACTTAAGTCATCTTTGAGTCCATAAGAAATGAGAAATGTGCTCATCTTCGACTACGAAGGAGGAGCTATAAAATAATGTAAAGGAAAGAAATTCAGACCTGACGCTGATGGCAAATGATAATAATAAGGCTTGTCTTCGAGTCCAAGAACGGCAGTTTTTTACCTCCCATGCAGACTTAACCGTTGTCCGCCTATGGTTTTCTTTTTGACGTCTACGCCTGTCCACGGTACTGGGTTGTATTTTGGTCTCAAGAAGTCTAATTGCTTTCTATATGGTAGGTCTACCCATGTGGAAAGTAGCGATTAGCATAAATATAATGTAGGAGCTGTTCAAACTTCTTATTGGATAGCTTTTAGAATTGACAGAGTTATGCCATCTGTGTAGGTAGTGTTGCCAGCGGCCAAAAGCTTTGTTTAAATAATGATTGATACCAAATTCACTATACTAAATTAATTGCAAAGTCATTATCTAATGACTGTTTAGTGGAGAATAGCTTGGGTAATCAATTTTTTTTATACGAATTTTGTGTGGAGCGATGTCTTTTTTGTTTGAACCGGTATGTTTCTTTGTTTTATGTGATTGAATGCAATAAATAGTTTCGCCACTTTTCTCCTAGCTCAACCACAGTAATTCTTGATTCTATATTTCTGAAACAGATCTTCAAATCTTCAAATACAAAATTTAATAAAATAGTCTGAAAGACACAAAAATAAAGGCACATTCCTCATCCCATATGCTAGGACAAATTTGTACAAATACTCCTTCTTCCCTAGTGCTATTAGAGCATGGAATGGGTTGCCTGAGCTAGCCAGGAAAACCAGTGACTTGGCAGAATTTAAGTCATTAGTTAATATGCATGACGCGTAGGACGTAATCATCTTCTTTTTTGATGTAACGTCTGTATTATATAAGATAAGATAAGAAGAAGATCAAGCTGTGTCTACTGAAAAAAAGTGGGGGGGGGGGGGGAGGTGTTGGAGCAATAAGATTTTTTAGGAATATGTTTTAAACTGCATATTATGATTTATTTATATTGCTGTTTTTCCTTTTGTATTTAGTAGAGTGTATTGATAACTTGCATCTACATTATACATACCTTATCTTCATGGTCACTTAGTTTTTTCCCTTGCTCAACAACAAAACTATCCAGAGACGCTTTCAATTTTGTGACGACAGTTGACATATCAGAAACGTCTTGTTTTAATGGATCTATCATCTGATTTGTTAGATAGAAGTTCTTCTGTAATTCTTGCACTTGGCATGTCATTGCCGGCATATCTAAAGTGAAAGCATTAGCAGAATGAAGTTTTTCCTCAATATCTTTCAGCTGATCATTACATTTGCTCTCCATTTCCGTGTCGATTTTTACAGTATTTTGAGCAGAGCTTAGCTCACTTTTCAATAGAGTTTGATTCTCTAAAGAAATGCATAATTCAGATATTCTCTTTTCATTTCCAATCACTTTATTTGATAATTTTTCATTAAGAGTTCTTAAAAGAGTTAATTCTTTAGCAGTTCTTGATATTTCAGCTTTCATTTCATCAAGTTCAACAACACTATTTCTCTCTTCTTGCTCTTGCTTACTATCAGTTATTGCCCTTTCAGGAATGTGTTGAGACAATGACTCTGTTTCTTTTTGTAAATTTAACATAAAACTGCTAGCAGCGTGAAGCTCTTCCATTATCTTTTCGTATTTCTCAGCGGATTTTCGTTCCGTTTCTTCTGCCTTTGCAAAATTTTCTTTTGTGTTTTTTTCGCGCTCTTTAAACTTTTGATTCAAGTTTTAATTCTTTTGGAATTAGTTGTAATAGAATTCTCCATGCTTTCAATTCTAAGTAAAATTTGACTTGGTTCTTTGTCGTCTGTGAAATACGAATATATTTCATAAATGTAACAAAAGAATTAATTTAAAATGTGTAATTAGTTAAAGTGCCATAAGCTTAAATTGAATGATCAATAAATCTTTGTAGTGATTTTATTTTTACAATAAATACAACTAAGCTAACGCTTAACAATGATTGGTACTACTGTTCTTCATTCACACATAATAAAAAATAAAATGCCTTTATAGTATTTTTTATTTTTTCAATAAAATTTTTGTAAGGCTGCACGCTTTAAATCAAGTGCATTTTCAAACGCTATTTTATTGTACTGTATGGAAAAAAAAAAACAACCTTTCAAAATTGGAATCGTTACTGGAGTATCACATGGTTCAGTTGTGTCAGCTGCTTGGCAGAAGTCTTCGCTTCCATCTTCGTGAAAAAAAAACAAATTCATTTTTTAAAAAACGAAATCAATAACTAGAAAAGACAAAAAACTTTAAACGTAAAAATACCTTTTCTAATTTACTTCTTGTTTACTCTAATTAAATCTAAATTTGTTGCCCTTTTAATAGAGGAAAAATTAGAGTAGCCGGTGACTCTTTTGCAATTTCAGTTTACAGAACGTAGTACAACTTTCTGCCAGAGCATGCGATGTCACTGTTTTCAAACTGTAACATGCCGTTCCTTCAGACCGAACCATTGGGTTGAGAGGGGTGTTAAAACTCCGTCGTTGGATTGTACCTTCAAACAGTTTGTACGACTAAATCGATGTAGGTGTATTCTGTTTGTATACATAGTAGAACCTCATATAATTTAAAAAGACTTCTGTTTGGATAATATCTTAATATAAATTTTATTAACAATATGCAAAGATTTAACTTGCGGCGACCAAAACATAACAAAAACAAAATAAAATTATATTTAAACCAAATTCCTATTCAGAAAAAATGCACATAGTCATACTATTACGACTCTAATTAGTCTCTCCCTTTCAACTATTAAACCAGTCTTTTTATTCCATTTAAATTACAATACAGACAATGTACAATCATCACCATAGCCTACCCACTGGCGGATCCGAGGGTGGGGCGGTAGGGGCAATCGGCCCACTCCAATCGCTCCTCTTACCACAACCTGACAGCAAGTGTTTTCATTTTTAACTGCAGAAACGCATTCTCCTGAAAAAAAAATTATATATATACCTCCAGTCCTCGCAGTGTGTGTTCGCTTATACGTAGGGTTAGGGTTTACTGGGCGTCAGGATTAGGGCTTGGAACAAAATCGGATCCGCTAGTTAGGGTCCAACAAAATCAGGCAGCATTTGCGTCACGCAAACCGAGGCGATCTATGGTGGAGGCTGAAAAGGCCGGAACAACAAATATTGCGCAGTGTAAGACGGGCCACTGCCCTGTTGGAGCATACTTTGCCAGGTTCCGCCCAATTTGATGCCCGATGCGACACTGTGAGAGTCGGTGGAAACAGTGGCGCACATCTTACATAAGTTTCCGTAGCTCCCTGAGCTGCGGATGAGGGGGAAGGGTCTGCAGAGTCACTTGACCTGTATCGGAGCTATGAGACAATACGTCGAACAGCAGAGTTTCTCGCCAAGGCTCTACGGGAGGACTGATCCTTCCAGCCTTGCTACCAAATGGAGTTCATCTCAGAATCCGCTAGTGAACATGAAACTTACCAAACCGACCACTTCCTTTCCGCGTCGTTACCTTGGAAACACACACTTACACTCCATAAAAAGAGGGGAACTACTGTTTGGACGACATTGTTGCAACTAAACCCAATATCCAGCTCTTATCTTGCCATACAAGACGAGCCAATCAGAGCCATAATAGTTTTACAAATGAAGACGGTCAGCACACCTAATAAAGTACATTTTTGCGCTAAAATGAATAGTATGACATTAAATAGACACCTCTTGTTGTCATGACTTTGCACTGTCCCTTTTCTAACTTTAACGTGCCAATTATTATAATTTAAATCAGGGACGTAAATTAAGCCACTAGGTAGGTAGCGTTACTCCTTTCGGACATTGAGATCTAACAGGCCAGATGATATAAAGCGCACATATTTCTGTCATCTCATCTTATTTCTGCTTGTGGTGCCGCTTTCTCCAAGTGTCTCGGTTCTGGGCAAGTCTCTCCAGCAGTCCCAACGTTGTAGTTTTTTTGATCTGTTTGGCATATGCTTCCAAATCACGACACCGTGGATTTCTGGGCCGTCCAGTCTCTCTTTTTCCTTGGGGTCTTGCATTGTAATGTCTCTATGACCGACGGTTAGTATGTTGTTAGATGGCCAGCACAACAGCCTTTACGTCCCCAAAAATATATATGTCAGGTACCCAATTAAGTTGGACCCAAAACCCTAACCTTAAGCATGATGTTCAAAATCTAAGTCTTTAACGGGATTCGATACCCCTCAGGTTGGAGGCTTTTCGGTTTAGCAATCGGTCATCACATCTCTATACAAAAGCAGTCACCAGTCTACACTTAATACTATAAAATGAGATCATTATATTTACTATCTGTATATTAAAATTATTTAAACAAAATCATATTAAAGAATAAAATTTTAAAACCTTTACCCCGTTATAGTGCTAATACTTCGACATTATTCTAATCTCACCAAGAAAATACTTCGACATTATTCTAATCTCACCAAGAAAATACTTCGACATTATTCTAATCTCACCAAGAAAATACTTCGACATTATTCTAATCTCACCAAGAAAATACTTCGACATTATTCTAATCTCACCAAGAAAATACTTCGACATTATTCTAATCTCACCAAGAAAATGTATGTACTATACTTATAACATTCTTGATAAAGCGCCAAGTCTGCAGATGAATTGTTTTTATAAATGGAATATGATATTAATAGAAAAAAAAAACACACGAACTGAACGTTAAACCAGTTTGTTTTTTCCCTGCACACTTCTGAAGTTAAAATTCAGAATCATTCAACATCATAATTGAACACTTACATGGAATAGAGGAACATTTGCTAATGCATTCGGCTGTTTGATTGGTCAGAAACTGATAAATGTCAGTGAAAGTTTTATTGTCTCTTTCTTCTAGCCAGGATTCTCCGACTTGAATAACCTGAAATGTGTACAGCGTTTTGATGTTACATTCTCAACGTAAAACAAACTTTTTAAAAAAGTGTCAACAAATAACATTGTAACACAAACTATTGTTTATTAAATGGGAAGCGTGGTCGAGAGGCTAAGCACGCTTGAACTTGGCTTGGCTTAGCCCCCTCTGAAGGGGGCTCGAGGTTCGATACCCGACTCGAGCAGAGTTGTGTTTACTGAACGCCGGAAAACCTTCTCCCAGATACCTACTGCTCCCCGTTAAGATTGCACCATAGCGCTCTGAGCAGGAATGTAGCGCTAAATAAAAGCTATAATTTAATTTTGATTCATTTTAAATAACAGCAAGAAAGCTGTCTCATAAAGTAAAGTTCCCTATTCAGACCTTGCGATCTATAGAACAGATGATGTATAGGTAATGTTTCTGTGGCACACGCTTAACGAGGGTGTCATGTAGCTAGCACAACGACCAACCGCCTTTACCTTTACCCAAATATTGGGTATTTTAGAGCTGGGTGGACTCAAGAGATCCCGAAATAAAAATTACCCCTCTTCACAAGGATTCGAACCTAGGCTCTCCGGTTTGAAAGCTAAGCACTTTACCACTCAGCCACCTTGCCTTCAAACCACAGTGTAGATTTATGTAAATAATTGTATATTTGTATGTCAAAATAGATCCGAAACACATAGAGATAGTCTAGTACAGCCTGTTTTGTGTTTTTGGAGTAGATGTACAAGTTGTATAGCTGAACTGGGAGATAATCATGCTGAAGTAGAGAATTAATTATAAAAAGCATATAATAAAAAAAAATTGCTTTACTTTATTATTGCCCCATGACCTTTCTCAATTGTATTGACTTCATTTGATCAGCATTTTTTTTTCAGTGTCAATAATAAGCTGTAGACGTCAGAAAGGCGCACATTTGAGTAGTTCAGAATTCTGAGGGGTGCATGTTTCTTGCTAAGAGTAGCGCAATTTTTTTATATTATTTTTTTTGCCTTGGGACGTGGCGCTACAAGTTAAGGTTAAGAAACAATGCTTTAAATATATAAATAGGGTTACGTCTCTACTGGTTTTTGAGAATCATTTTTTGCCTCGTTCAGCCAGGGCATTTCCCATGGTCGGAGCAATGTCGCCCACACAGCATGGTAACCGGTTCCTGATATTTTCTTTGCTCTCATGCTTTGGTATAGCCGGAAGGTATAAGAGGTTGGTATTTAGAGTTCAGAGCCAATGAACCTTTACTGCCTGAAACTTACTGGCTTATGCCCTAGTTCCTCGCCTTTTACCATTCTCCTGTCAGTGAGAACAGTTCCGTCGGACTTAATAACTTAGCCACACGCGAAGGTCAGGTGTTGGACTGATTGTGAGAGGCTTTTGAGACGCAAGCCATTGGAAGCATTTCATAGGTAGTGGAGGGCTTACACTCATTACCACATCCAATCACTATTCACTAGATTTAGTTAATTATATTTGTTGTAATGCTCAAACATTGAAACTAAATTAACTACCAACACACTCATTTTTATCCTAAATATGCATATCTAATAGATCTTTTTTTAAAACATTTATTAGACATAAACAGATACATATTTTATAAATAAGCATCCTACCGTACATATGCATCTAAGGAGATCATCAACCTGGTCTTTAAAGTCCCCTAATACTTCCAACTGTGATCTTATAACTTTGATTTGTTTAGCAGGCATCATCTAAATATCCAATGAAAGTTTTAAAAAAATACATATTTTGAGTTTTAGTCATTTGTTTTCTTTGAAGGAAGTGTGTAAAAAGGTTTTTAAACGTTTGGCAAATTGGAAATGGAAGGGGGGGGGGGGTGGAATATCTGACCATGTTTCCAACGCATTTCTTATCTCTTCAATACATTTGATAATCTCAGATCGCAAAGGATCAATTTGTGTGCACAACTCTGCCATAAACAAAAAAAATGGTGTAGGGTTGAATGCATGCCTTTCAGTTTTCTATTAGCTATCATCACTCTAAAGTCGAACATTTTCTCAGTGAACAGGGAGGGGCCGCATTGCGAACAGATTGAGTCAATATAATGTTGGAGAACGAAGCAAAGCTTAAACAAAGTGTCCAGCATGACAGAGAAATGGCAGAAATGTCGAAATACGTCCACCAGCGATTGAGAGAGTTTCTACTTACCTTAGCACATACCATTAGACTCTTTGACAGTCCATTGTGTAATTACCCAAAATGCATTCATTATCATTATGGAACTATTACACTTTACGCTACTTTGTAGGTTTCTGGGATTGATTCTAGAGTAGAAAACAAAAACGTAAAGATCCCCTTTCGGATTTTGCTCCTCCCGAGACTAATTCTAGGAATATAAATTTACAATACAAATTTAGTTCGTACAATTTGGCATACTGTGAATTGTGTTTTGTTAATTTGCATATTTATATTTTATAATATGTGAAATAATTGCTGAAAAATGAATGGAAATGTAGATAATTGGCATTGTAGCTTTTCGGCGATTTTTTTGTCATTACTCTGTTGATGGTTATATAACTTTCTTAATTAGTGCTATTTTGACATAGTGCTGCTATTGTGTATGTAATAAAGAGGGTGATAAACTATATGAATGATCATGATCAGAAATCACAATTAACTACCCTTTGTTTACAACTTAATTTCAAACATACCTTGAAGCAATAGAATACAATTTAATAGAGAACTAAAAGACATGGGGAATATTTTAGGGTGATAAAATACCAAAAGAAAAATGTAAGAACTTATTTTAAAACAGGTGAGCCACTGTCGCGTGATAAATGTACCGATACACATAGATTACTCGATTTTTTTTATCAGCCCTAAATTTGATTACTGGAAGGGGAGGCCACCACAATATTATTGAACAGGGAAAGAACTCACTTACAAAAATATCACTAGATAATTCCTAAATTTAGAAAATCTTCAGGAGAGAAAACTCAAAAGTAAAGTAGCAAATAATACAACAAAAAACACAAAACCACAATCTTCAAATACAAAAAGAAAATCGAATGAAATACTCAGAAAGACACAAAGAGGCACATTCCTCGTTCCACATGCTTGGACACATTTGTACAAATGCTCCTTCTTCCCTAGCGCTATTAGAGCATGGAATGGGTTGCCTGATCCAGCCATGAATACCAGTGACTTGGCAGAATTTAAAATTATTGGTTAAAATGCATGACGTAATCATCTTCTTTTTCTGAAGTAACGTCTGTATTATATAAGCTAAGATAAGATAATGTAGAAGTTACTTTTCTTATTCGATATCAAACAAAATTACACCCATAAATAATTAAATGACTAGTTTGTTATTATTTTATATTTTTTTACATTTAAAGTCAAATCCCATTTTTGGATTTCGGTGATTGCAGTTTTATGAAGGTTTTTTTTTTATTGAAGAGGGTTTTTTAATCATTAAATCAAACTGAATATATTAGGCCTAGAATATATATGGCTTAGTGTGTGTTTGTGTATGATAGGGTAGAGGATTACCGGGAGAACGTTTTAATAAAATTTTCGACCTCCTTCAAAAGTCCTAAGTTAGACCTTAACTAAACAGACCTAAATATTTACAAGTAAATTATTTGAACATTTTTATTATAAAACAGACATAGAAATAGAACAAACCTCAACTGATAAGATCAACTGTATTTATTTCTATACAACATACGCCATACCACAGAAAACTGAAAGTAAAACAAATAAAATCGGGAATTCCAGTTGAACAGCTGTTTCTTTTCTTTTGCTAGCCTAGATTTTAAAACTGCGTGTTATCGACAACGTTGTTATTTCTGCTGCTACAAGCATCATCCATTTATGACATCATCTTTTGAATAAATGCAACGTTGGAAAAACTTTTTTTTTCTTCTTTTTTAATATATTGATGATGGTAAAAAGTAAAAAAAAAGTTAACCTTTTCAGACATTGCGATCTATGGGGTAGATGGTGTTAAGGTCGTCTGTTTCTTTGGCCAACGGTTAACGAGCAGGGTGTTATGTGTCCAGCAAAACGGTGTTGTTTTTTTCTCCAACTAAAGTCAGGTGCCCATAAGAGTTGGGTGGACTTAGAGGCGCCCTAAAGATGCTGAAAGTAAAAATCCCAGTCTTCACCAGGATTCGAAACCGGGACACCTGGTTCGGAACTCAAGCCCTTTACCACTCAGCCATCGCGCCTCCCCGTGGATGATGGATCCATATAATTTGAATCTTAGGCCTCAAAAACAAAAGCAATAGTTTTAAAAATTATGATAATAATATAAATAATCACAAAATT
This sequence comes from Biomphalaria pfeifferi, assembly GCA_030265305.1. NCBI lineage: Eukaryota > Metazoa > Mollusca > Gastropoda > Planorbidae > Biomphalaria > Biomphalaria pfeifferi. The sequence goes on from JASAOG010000049.1 coordinate 772,792, forward strand.
TTTAAAACACCATGTTGTTTGGGTACGCTGATTATCTTCTAAATTAGGAATCTTCCTTTAAAATAAAGATATTTAGTTTTCAATTAATTTAAGAAAAGTACCCCTTTCAGACCTTGCTATCTACACGGCTGACGATGTAAAGGTGATCTGTTGCTAAGGCTGTTATGTTGCCAGCACAGCGACCAGCCAATTCTAATTTCCACATCTAATGTCAGGTACTCAGTGGCGTCCTAAAATTCCGTAATGTTAAAATGTTCAGTCTTCACTGACATTTTAACCCGAGACCCTCGGTTTTGAAGACAAGTGTTTTATCACTCAGCCACCACGTACGTTTCAATTCGTGTGTGAACGTACAATTTCGGCTGACATCTTTTTTTTTTTCTACGAGCCTTTTACATCCACGTCGTAACCCAACTTTTGCTAATCTCTGCGGGGCGACGTCATATGTGGATCACCCCTTGGAATAACGATTTTCTAATGGTTAGCTTATCAGGAACTTATCAGGATCTGTAAAGACCTTACCCAAAATATCACCAGCTCAACATTTTCTATCAACTAATGTGAGTATTCTGTGTATTGAATTTGAGATTTATTTAATAATGAAAAAAAAAAAAAAAAGGTAAGCACGATAAATCTTAATAGTCACACAAAAAGTTAATGTACGTTTTTCTTCGTATGTACGCTTAAAAATAGCTATGGTATCACTTCATGTAGTCCAACCTATATACATACGGATTTGAAATGCTAAACAATGAGTAATACCAGTGGCGTACCTATCAAAGGATTTGGGGGCTCGGGTGGCTTGTTCTCAGCATTTTGACATTCGACATCATGATATGAGATAATTTACTTAAAAATTAAATGTCTAATGTGTGGAATACATGCAACATGGTCAATAATGTACATAACAGCATGATAGCAAGATAACATTTCATTTGTTTAAAATTTAATGTAAAAAAAAACAACATTTCGGACACTCAATAAATGATGAGGGCCCGGGCGAATTTTAAATTTGGACACCCTCCTTCCCTCACCCTAGCTACGCCACTGAATAATTCCCACATATTATTACCATATTGCATTTGGAAAGGCAGCATTGAGTACCACCTTTTTTAAAAGGAAATAATAATTATAGGCTTGACTTCGTTCTGAGGCCGCATGCAACCAGGTGCTCACTTGCTTTATAGCTAACAGAAAAAAAAAACCGAATCAATGGATGGTTCTGACCTGGGCACAAACTATGGACTCAATATATATTGTAACTAGTGATGGAAACTAAACTAAAAAGAGTTTTCAACTAAAATAAAGTAGTTCAACTATTAGTTTATCATGGATTTCAAAATATAGTTAAACTAAACTAAAGGAAATTAATTAAACTATAACAAACTTTTCATAACTTTTTTGGGGGGAGGGGGCTGGGTTGAACTAGAAATATTTATCCATAATAAAATCAGTAATAAGAAATATGTTTCTTACATAAACGTTACTGCACAATAAAATTTAAAAAAAAAAGATGTCTCAATAAATATGTGTGCTTGTATTTTTGCCTTCAATTAAAACCTTGAGAAAAGAATGGTACTCTTTTTTAAAATTATATTTATTATATTATTAACGAAAATTTTAATTACTTATACCGGTAAAGTTTAAAATCTCATTAATTAACATACAACTACAGTTTTCAATAAAATAGAAATGAAATTGTTGGAGTTTTAAGAAACATTTTACCTGCATAACTATTTTATAGTGTAAAATACATGCTTGACTAACCATGCCGATGTGCTATTTATTTTTGTCTGACCACTAAAACTACAAACTAACACTACTGCATAACCGTTAAACGCGCAAGGGGGAAAAAAAAGGGCGGTCTTGTCATTATGGACTGCACACTCAGTACACTATATAGACCTACACGGCCAGGTTGTTAAAATCAGTCGGACACACCGTCTATTTACTTTCTGGGCTTGGAGGTTGTGTAACTATTTTAGTGTAATGAACATGCTTGACTAGCCATGCCTCGTCTGGCCACTCCACATTAAGCAAACACTATTGCCTAACACGCAATGAAAAAACTGCAGGGTAGTCTTGTAGTATCATCGACTACACACGTACAGTACACTAGGCCTACATGTATATGTCTAGCTGACCAGGTTGTTAAAATCAGTTGGACACAATCTATTTACTTTATGGTCAGAGAGGGTGTGGCTTAAGATTTCTTTTTCTAGAGTTGGTTATCCTAATGCTTTTAGATCTATATAGGCATAGCTGTCGATTTAGACTTAGATCTCAATGACAAGTCTTTAGACTATAAAAAGGGTGTACTTGATGCCGCTAATGAATTGATTAAAACCACTAAATATTGACCTAACTCACTCATCAGATTCCCACTTGAAGCAGAAATTCAACACCACCACGTGGCTCATACAAAATTAGGAACAATCCCATTCAAAAGCTTTTAGCAAAAAATGTTTAACATTTTATTATACTGCTACTTTCAATAGCAAATATTTAATGCCATGACTTCTATCAGCATCTTACTTTACCCTCTTCAAATGCAGACTGACTATAAATAGCTGCATAATTTTTTTGATAATCAAAGTTATTGATATCACATGACCAGAAAACAGGGATGTGCGCGGCGCCTTCACGGAGGTCACGATGTGTGTCTCAACGCTGACCACATGTTGAAAAGTTGCACAACTCCAGTGGCGGACTGATAGCGTTAGTGTGTTTGCGGCCTACGACTCAGGTCAACGGACAAGGGGCAGTACTAGTACACACAACCATGACCCGAGTTATGGTAATGTAATCGAAAGCCTCCACGGACGAGAGACAGCGTGTAACAAAAGCAGTCCAGTCCTAGGCAGCAAACAGAGAGACTATAGAGTAGTGTTTAGTGTGCAGTTCTGTTAAGCACAAGAAAGCATTTCAAGTTAGTGTAGCTAATTGTGTTCTATTGGCTGTTAATGTATCTGTGATTAAACCGACATATTTCTTATTTGAAAATGTTACCAAGTTCTTGTGTTTGATGTGTTGTATTGACCAGTGTTTACAGAAGGCCTGATAGAGGAAAACTAACGTGTATATATATTTATATTGTGGTGACAGTTATTGTACGATATGAATGAGTTATCGTGACCTCCGTGTCGAAGGCCAGAAAAACCAGTGACTTGGCAGAATTTAAGTCATTGGTTAATATGCATGACGCGTAGGACGTAATCATCTTCTTTTTTGAAGTAACGTCTGTATTATATAAGATAAGAAGGCGCCGCTGTGACACACGGTCAAGAGACGTGTTCCTGTGTGCACTGACGAAATATATGGTGTACCTGTCCCGTTGGTAGACTGGACAGTTAGTCACGTGGGTGTGTTTGTTGACAAGGTGTAACTTGAAAGACTTTAATAGTGAACTTATAATTGAGTAAATACAACGTTCGTATTACTATTGGAATTATATATATATATGTGTGTGTGTGTGTATGCGTTTTTAGCGGCCCCCGAAAGTGGTAAAGACCCTTTTAGTTTTGTGTGGTCTGTCTGTCCGTCCCGTTTAGATCTCGTAAACAAAAAAATATAGTGAAAATTCGACATTATAATATTATAGACCATTCAAAGTTCTGATGCAATGGCTAATTTTTTTTTCTTTTCTGAAAGTTAGTGAAAGCTAAAAATATAATGTTTAAAATCAATTATGCAAGCAGTGTATTCATAAAAATACACAATTTTTACAACTATTCCTCATTAATAGTAACAAACACGAGAGGCTTTTTAATAAGGGAGATATCCATTTATGATTTTTACAACACATTTATGCAAGCACTTTTAGATTTTTGGTCAAAAATTATTACTTTTTTTTTTACATTTGAATTGCTAAGTTAGGTGAGTTCTGTCATATGAAGTTATACATTTACAAAAAAATGTTTACTTTTTTTTAAAGAGAAAAAAAAGTTTCTTGAAGCTTTTAATAAGAGATACAAAACAATGAGATCATTTAGATAATCATCATATGACATCAGTTAGGCCAGGTTCACATCTAACTTCACCTTCACTTTCACCTATCCCTTGCTCTGCTGGACCATTGGGGCACCACACATGATCTGTCAACCATCTTTCTTTATTCTTCTTTATCAATTCAATTTCATTCTGGAATTTTTTTCTGAAAATATTGAAACCTGCCTTTTTTACCTACCAGGGTGGACCACTTCGGAGGCGTATTTTGAGTTTGTGTTTCCACACAAACTTTCTTTGTAACCTTGTTAGTACAATAGGTAGAGTGCAGTTAGGTGAATCTGTTTTGTACATAGCTTTTCTTTTGTTTGTTGTTGGATATTGATCTTATTCTGCTGAACTCGGCATTAAATTAAAAAAAATTACGAACCATTTCGTATTCCTCTACATCTGTGTCACCTAAATGACGTTATTTTTAATGTTATTCTACTTAGCACAGTAACTATTACAGATAATCAAATGCAAAAATAATAGTGCATCAATCTTAGAACCTTGCTCAGTTAAACGAATAAAGAAAACCTCTAACCAGGGCCGGATTTAAGTATTGATGGCCATGAAAAGAATTTGTGGATGTCTGTACTTTAAAAAAAATATATTTAAATACAAACTCGCAAACAAATACGTGTTTAGAATTTATTTTTTAGATTTCTTAGATAAAAGGATCAGGGTATTAAGTGGCCAGGGGATGAAAAAAACAGTAGATAAAATAAATGGCTGGGAATTAAATTACCATGATATGAAGTGACCGGAAATGAAGTGATCGGTGATGATAGACAGGGAGGAAGTGATAGGTCATAAAGTGACCGGGAATTATTGATAAGGATGATGGGACGGGAATTAAGTGACAGGGACAGGGGTGATTGTCGGGGTTAAAGTGACAGGGGATGCTTGATAAAGATGAATTTACCGTGACGGGGATGAAGTGACGGCGATAAAACGACTTGAATGAAGTGACGGACTGGGGATAAAGTGAGTTATGGAATTTCTTATTTCTGCCTTCAATATTTACTAATGCACACAGATTTAAATCTTTCTTATTGGCTTTGTCATACGCTTTCATTTTCACTCTTTGCACTTATCAATGGCTTATTTCAGATGAGAACTCCAAAACAGGTCAAGACTATTGCTTCACAGCTTGAGGTTTTAGAAGAGCTACGTGACCAGCTGGAAAATACCGTTGATTATATCAACTCTGTAATTATCTCATTTCTTATCTATGCACATATTAGAAACTTTTTTTTTTTTACCTTATATTATACACCATATAAAAACCTCAAAATTAACCTTTTACTGCACCTCAATCAGCCATGCATTATTAATATTTAGTGTGTGTGTGGTGGGGGGAATGAATGTAGTAAAAAGGGAGATTAGAACTATAGGCATTGGCCTAGACCTGGACATAAAAAAGGGAGAGTAGAACTATAGGGCATTGGCCTAGACCTGGACATAAAAAAGGGAGAGTAGAACTATAGGGCATTGGCCTAGACCTGGACATAAAAAAGGAAGGGTAGAACTATAGGGCATTGGCCTAGACCTGGACATAAAAAGGAAGGGTAGAACTATAGGGCATTGGCCTAGACCTGGACATAAAAAAGGAAGGGTAGAACTATAGGGCATTGGCTTACTTGAACCAAAGAAAGGAAACTAGTGGGGAGGTGGAAGAAAAAATGGGCAAATGTTATGTTATAATTTTTTAGATAAGTCAGCTAGTTATATGTTATGATGTGTTAGATAAGTCAGCTAGCTATATGTTATAATGTGTTAGACAAGTTAGCTAGTTATATGTTATGATGTGTTAGATAAGTCAGCTAGTTATATGTTATGATGTGTTAGATAAGTCAGCTAGTTATATGTTATAATGTTTTAGACAAGTTAGCTAGTTATATGTTATAATGTGTTAGACAAGTTAGCTAGTTATATGTTATAATGTGTTAGATAAGTTAGCTAGTTATATGTTATAATGTGTTGGATAAGTTAGCTAGTTATATGTTATAATGTGTTGGATAAGTTAGCTAGTTATATGTTATAATGTGTTAGACAAGTTAGCTAGTTATATGTAATGATGTGTTAGATAAGTCAGCTAGTTATATGTTATAATGTGTTAGACAAGTTAGCTAGTTATATGTTATAATATGTTAGATAAGTTAGCTAGTTATATGTTATAATGTGTTAGACAAGTTAGCTAGTTATATGTTATAATGTGTTAGATAAGTTAGCTAGTTATATGTTATAATGTGTTGGATAAGTTAGCTAGTTATATGTTATAATGTGTTGGATAAGTTAGCTAGTTATATGTTATAATGTGTTAGACAAGTTAGCTAGTTATATGTAATGATGTGTTAGATAAGTCAGCTAGTTATATGTTATAATGTGTTAGACAAGTTAGCTAGTTATATGTTATAATATGTTAGATAAGTTAGCTAGTTATATGTTATAATGTGTTGGATAAGTTAGCTAGTTATATGTTATGATGTGTTGGATAAGTCAATTAGTTATATGTTATGATGTGTTAGATAAGTCAGCTAGTTATATGTTATAATGTGTTAGACAAGTTAGCTAGTTATATGTTATAATGTGTTAGATAAGTTAGCTAGTTATATGTTATAATGTGTTAGACAAGCTAGCTAGTTATATGTTATGATGTGTTAGATAAGGGCATAAATGACAGAAATTTAAGTAAGACAAAACCAAATGACAATGTTGATGGGGGGGGATGTAAAATGGGTAGAAAGGGGCAAAAGAAAAGGGATCTAGTAAGAAGCAAGGGCACCGTGTGTAATATGAACCCCATTGAAGACTGCATCTGCATTTAACCCAAACTAAGAACGTGTGGATTACTAGTAAATACTTTTGAATACAGAAAATTGTGCTTCAGTTTTTTTTGTTAGTAAAAAGACTTTATTGCTTGTTTTGTTTTAAGGAAATCTATTTTTTAAACATCGGTTCTTGCACTGAGTGTGTATTTTGTTAATAAGTTGTCTTTTTTATGTATAGTGATTAATTAATGAAATATTATTTCTAATTTTTTTTGCTCTGATATTACATAAATTATTCTTTGTTTGAATTAGATTTTTTTTAATAGATATATTTTATTATCTTTATCCAACTTATCATTATGTAGAGAAAATAAATGGTATAGGAATAATCTGTTGTAATTTTATGCAATTTTAAAGGTTCTACACAAAGGCAAAGAATGGATTGACGAGACAAACAACGAAAGTTTTGTGAAAATCAATCAGTTCCTGGTCACTGAGACTTCTGAATGTTTACGGCGATGTGCCTCCATTACAGGTATGTTAAAATTATTTTTGTTTGCGTGTATAATCGCTTTATGCCAGACTTTATGAGTGGGCTTGTTGTGGCATCCATTTCATGAATATGTAAACATTCAAACAACTTGCCAAGTTTTTGAGACCAGCAGATTTATTGCTTAATTTGTGTAAGACCTTTGACAGCCTGTTCTGTAACATATGGAGAACGTAACCAAGGTTTTCTTTCTTCTTCATTTTATTAAAAATGTTTCATAACTTGCTTCCATGGCTACGCTTTCTGTAACAAGCTGACATTGAAGGCATAAAAAGAATAAAACACGTACACAGTATCGGTTGCATTGCCAGTTTTAAATGTTCACCTCGGATTAAGAAGGTTGGCAACAAGAGTTTCAACAAACAATGTGGCGGTTAAGTTATAAATACATCAACAACAGCCGAAAAAAAACAATTGGCTACACTAACTTCAAATGCTTTGCTACACTACAGAACTGCCTAACTAACCGCTACAAGACTCTCAATCTCGTACAGCTACATTTTTAAGGACTCACTTTGCATCACACAGTCCTTACTGCCTTACTGTCTTGGACTCAACTGTCCTTTCTAACACACTGTCTTTTGTCCATGAAGGCCTTTGATCAGATCACCACAACACAGGTCATTGAGTCATACTTGCGTGTAGTTGCAGTACTGTCCCTTGTCTATCGACAGCCGTTGACCTGTGTGATTGGCCTGAGTCGTGTGTGTCAGCTGAACCTACAGTTAACCATATTGTGCTGCTAATAGGGTTATAACACTATGGTAGCTTGCAGCACACAAGAGTGGCTGAACTTCCGCTTATACCGAACTGAATCGCCACCTACCGCTCTTTTGGACAGGTCAGCTGTGAGGAGAGGAGGAGTACTACGATGGACGATATAGTTCTGACAATAGCTTTTGGCCAGGCTTTCATCTCATTGTGTCTACGAGATGACCGATAGTTCTATCATAAACTATCTGACAAAAAAATGGCATAGAAAGAATCACTGACCTTCTAATTGGGTTTAAAATGTGCTGATTCACTAATATTCTAAAAACGGCTAAAGACTTCTTTGAAATTCTGATTATGGCTGTAGGTACTGATAAACAGAAATTATAAAGTCAGCTTATTGTGATGAGTCACAGATAATATTATGCTAGCTTAAGTTGCTGATTTGCAGATTTTTAAAATTTTGGTTAAAGGTATATATCATGTACTTAAAATTTCTGATGTGCTCATTGCTAATAATTTCTTTATTCAGAATGTGCTTTAAAACAGGTTTTTGCGATTAAACAGCATATAAATGTCAAGATCTATTTCTTATTTTACAGATGATGAAGATATGGACATAGGAAAAAGTATAGCTGAACCTGTTGACAGAAATACAACTTTAAACGAATATAACACAAAAGATCAAGGTTTAGTAAAATATTTATCTTTTTTTGTAGTTCGAACCTAATTCAAACATCATGAGACAAATATGACAAATTATGAACCAAATATGACACAAATATGTCACATACACGAATCAAACAAGATGACACAAATATGACACATACATGAATTAAAAAACATGACACTAATATGACACATACATGAATTAAACAATATGACACATACATGAATCAAACAACATGACACAAATATGACACATACATGAATCAAATAACATGACACAAATATGATGCATACATGAATCAAACCATATGGCACAAAAACATAAAACAAAAATCATAACACAAAAAGAAACATGAAAAATACATGACTTTAACAACATAACTCAAACAACATGGCAAAACAAAAATAATCAAATATCATGGGGAAAAAAAAACAAGAATCAAATAACATGACAAAAACATAAATCAAATATCATGGCAAAAACATGACAAAAACATAAATCAAATATCATGGCAAAAACATGAATCAAATAACATTTAGAAAACAAGACAAATACATGTCAAAAAAAAATGACAAAAACTTGGAAACATACCACAATAAATATTGACTACTGTCTGTAAGTTAACTTTTTTCTCTCTCTTATACAGACGACAAAGAGATTGTCCAGAAAACTCACAAACTAGAAACCCTGGTAACGACTCAAGCCAAAGACATGAAACTGTTGAAACACCAGGTCAAAAAGCTAGTCAAACAAAACGAACGAAGGTCTAAACTTCAAGCAGAAACGGAACAAAGTTTTCATTTCAAATTTGAGGCGGTAATGCGAGAACTGGAGGCCGCTAGTAACTTTATGTCACATCTCCAGAGTCAAAATGAATCTTTGTCGAGCCAGGTCATAGAAACGTTCAAGTTAGGCAATACACCCGAAGTAACTGACCGACTCCATAGTGTAGAATTATCGATTACTGAACATAATACAAAATTAGAAGAGCTACTGCTTCAGGAGAGATTAACAGAGAACAGTATTCTTATCAAGGTTAAAGAGTTTCTGGCGCAAAGTGGGACATTTAATGATCAAACAAAATGGGTAAAGTCCTATTTTCCCAAATTGACTAATGATGTGAAACATATAAATGAGTCTTACGGCCAAGTACAGAAGTCATTGAAAGTTCAGGAAGAGAACTTGAGAAGTTTAGAAAAACGTTTCGAGGACTCAGAAAAACTTAAAGCAAAACAGTTGCAAGACCTGGAAACAAATTCCGAACCTAAATATGAATCAGCCAATGCCTTAAAGTCTCAATCGGAATCCATAACAGCTAATTATAAGCAAATAAATACAGATTTCAAACAACTATGTCTAAAATTCGACAAGCAGACAAAAGAAACAACAGACCGTTTATTTCAACTCTCAGCCACAAATATTTCTACGGCTGCACATATAAAAGAACAGATAAAGAAATTCAGCGTTATAGAATCTAAGTTAGCCACAATAGATAAAAAGGTGAGATTAATATTCATATATTTAAAAAAAATATTTTGATTTGTTTAGATACTTGGAAAGGGGTCGTTATGGACAAACTGCTGGACAGAAAACTTAATGACATATCAAATTAGGTGTTGCTTGGTCCATATAAGAATTTTGATTTAAAAAATAATATTTTGTAACGAATAGCTCATTAAAAAATAAAACAAATAGTTACATTAGTTACATTGTATGCATTTGTGTTTACTACTGGGCAATCTTACACTACTGGTATTTGATAACATTTTTTTTAATAGAATAATGATGTATCAAGTCAAGTAGTTCAATTGTTATCAAGAATTCTCCATCTAGGTATGTTGTTCATATGCTATTTCATTTGGTTTTATTGACAAGATTTTCATTTAGATTTGAGTAACAACATTAATCCTTATAAACTATTAGACACATAGAAAGATATATATAGAGAGAGAGATCGGTAGAGAGATAGATTTAAGCTACATTGAACATTCCACTCGCCTCGCCCATACCTATCGCTTGACCTACCTTGGTTTTATTTCTGGTGTCTTTTCCATCCTCATATACTCTCGTACCGTCCTAATGTGCCCAAATATTTAAATTTAACAATCTTGGTTGTCGGATTAGAAATGAGGCCAATGGCCGAGCCCATCAGTGAATCTCACTAACACTAGTGAGCACATAATATGTAGAAACATCATAAACCACTTAGACAAACATAATGTCCTTTTTCCATACCAACATGGCTTTAGGAAATATAGATCATGTGAAACACAAATAATAGGTCTAATTGATGATTTTTCAAAAAGGTTTAGATAACAGTGAGCAAATAGATGCTATCTTACTAGATTTTTCCAAAGCTTTTGACAAAGTTCACCACCATAGTTTGCTTAAAAAATTAAAATATTTTGGCATTGATGGTTCATTGCATCAGTGGATTAAAGATTTTCTGATAGGGAGAGAACAAACTGTAATAATAAATGGCACTAAATCAACACCAATAACAGTAAACACAGGCGTACTTCAAGGAGCAGTCTTAGGTCCACTACTATTTTTAATTTACATTAATGATTTACCACATTGCATTAGTTCAGGAACAAAAGTCATATTATTCGCAGATGATTGCATAATATATAGAACAATAAAAACAACACAAGATACAGAAATTTTACAAAGAGAATTAGATGAATTACAGAGCATGGAATGGGTTGCCTGAGCTAGCCAGGAAAACCAGTGACTTGGCAGAATTTAAGTCATTGGTTAATATGCATGACTAGATGCTTGACGCGTAGGACGTAATCATCTTCTTTTTTGAAGTAACGTCTGTATTATATAAGATAAGATAAGATCTCCATATCCCATAATCATTCTCTGTACCACATCAGCCGTGAAGGTGTCCTCCATAACAATGGTCCTTTTAGGGACATGTTTGTTGAGGCTTTCTTCCATCCTCACCAGTGCAATGGACTCGGTCCTTAAGCACCCTAATGATGGTACTTTTTTGTTTCCCTATTGGCCTAATCGTCTCCTACAACGACAGTTTCCATCCAAGAGCCACGTTGAGGCTGAAGAAGCATTGCTCTGGATAGATAGTTACAAAGTTTGGGGTTTGGTTATCATTAAATTTTTTAAAATTAACTTTATAAAAAAAATGGTTATTACTTTATTCTAACAGAATCTAAAGAGACGCATGAAGCTTTTTGTGTTGAGCTGGGAGAGAACCTGGAGATTGATGTGAGAAAAGACCAAGTATTTCCCTTCTTCAATCAAAGAATCAACCTAGCATCCAGCCAATCAAAGAATTTTGACACCAACACTGGCATATTTAAAGCACCTTGTAATGGGCTGTATTTAGTTTGTCTGAAACTGGAAACTCTCAATGACATGAAAGTGATATTTAATGTCTGTCGCAAAGACAAAAAAAATGAAGACTTGGCGGCATTTTCCAAATGTATGTCCAAGGATATAATCGGGCTTGATATAGTTGCTCTAGATCTGAACAAAGATGATCAGGTTTATGTCAGATCAAATGACAATTATTTTGGTTTGCAATTGGGAGCGAATTCCAGTTTTTCTTGCATTTTGCTGAGTAAATTTTAGAGCCGACCATCAATAAAAAGTTTTGTTATCATTTTCATCATCACTAGTGTCTTCACTTAAGTCCTCGGAGTATGAGTTGAAAGGCTTCAATTCTTTCTTCTGCAGTAAACAAATAAATATTGTGGTTGTACGTAATGCTTGTAAGTTTTCATATAATTTTAAAGAATGAAGCTTTCCAGAAATGGCACATCGGAGTTGAGAAAATGAGGACTAGTAAAAAGAATACTGAACAAGGTTTCCTCTTCCTCCCCATAGCGGGGGACACCGTGAGACAGACTAATATTTCAAACAAGCAGCCTGTTTATAGACAAGTTATAAGACTTATGAGTTTTGATACAATGAATAGTTACACACTTCAGTGTTGTGGTTTTTTTATAAATAAATTGTAGATAATTATATATATATATGATTAAATATATATACATAGTATTTAAAATAATGAACTTTTTGTAGTCTATCATATTTTAATAAATCATACATACATGTATGTACAAATAAATGCAACCTACGTTTTAGCTAATCAATCATATACATGAAATATCTCTTAATGGTTTGGTAGCCAAAGAATAAACAGTGTACATATTGCATAGTTGCCAATAGCTGCAAATAAAATTAGCGAACATTAAATTTGACTAGTTTAAAGTTTAGGAAAATCTGCATAAATATTGGGCGCCTATATGGAATACAGTAAACTATCTTTTTATAATTATGCACAATGATAGTTTTGTAAGTGTGTTTTTACATAAAGAAAAAAGTACAAGAATTAGGAGGGAAAAATTTTTTTTTTTCTAAACTGGAAGACTAGGCAAAAGAAAATCACAAGTTACTTAATTAAAACAGTCTAAGCTCAATGACTCACAAGCAACTTTACAATTGTATCACAGAACTATGGTGTTCTTATGTCAAAGAACACCAGGTACTTATTTATTGCAGATCTTAAATGATTCATTTCCTCATAACAGTATTGTAAAGAGACAAATATTTTGGAGCTGACAGACAATACTGAATATGATAATATGGAAACACACAAACTGAGAAAGACAAAGTTTTCAATTATATAGCTGCAAACATTAAATTAAGATTGTTTTAAATACAGGTCAAAAGGGTAACCTCAATCACTTGATTACCATGCCTACCCAAGCATCAATTGTTCTTAGGAGTTTAACTTAACTAGTTAATCTTCAATAGATAAAGATTTAAAAAATGCATTTTTATCATAATAACTACACATCACATTTTTTGTTTTAAAGTTTACTTTCACATAAAACATCAATGCCATTCAACAATCTAATAAATAACATAATTTATTGTAAATGATAAAGTATAATACATTATATAAGTATAAATAATGGAATGAATAAGGCTTACGGTTAACAACAATAATAGAAACAACAATTTGACATTAAGGTGGCTGACCAAATATATTTTAAATGATTAAGTTGACAATTGATAGTCCCACTATTCATAATCGGACATAACACTAGGGCCAGTCTTAGGGCACTGCAACCTATGCGGCCGCAGTGGGCCCCACACTTTCATAGGCCCAGAGGAAACTCTAGTTGTAAATTATTAAATTAAACCATTTTTACTTATAACAGAGTTTCCGCGGTCTCCTGATTTTCCAGGAGCTCCTGGAAATCTGAAATTACAAAATATACGAAAAAAGTCATGAAAATCTCCTAAAATTAATAAAATATCCTGAAAACTCAAACCTTCTAAAAAAAAATAGACAAAATTAAAGACTAATTTTGGTGTGTCATTCAATATGGAAAATGCCAATCCTACTCGTGATAAAAAAAAGTGGCATTGTCAGCTTTCATTTAATAAAAATAATAAGGTGAATTTTAACCAAAACAGTAAGTTCCAATACTTAATTTAATAGTCACTCTCTTAGGCCTACAAATATAGATCTAAATCTATCTCGATCTCTTTAAAAAAAAAATGAAAACCGATATTTGGATGGTCTATAGTAAATCTAAAAGGCAGATCTGAATGTTCATCGGCTTTATGTTAGAAATCTACCTTCTATTGTAGATGGCTCGTAAAGTTAATTTGATCTTGATTTTGCACTTAGTAAAATAAGAATAAAATGCAAAAACGAATTTATTTTCAAACAATACGAATAAAATGCAAAAATGAATTTATTTTCAAACAAAAAATCTTAATTTTCTTATTATCCTTATCCCTACCCAGACTAGGCCCAGCAATCTCTAGGACCGGCCCTGCATAACATTAACATCATTTTATCTAATTAATACTAATAATAATAAGGCTTGTCTTCAAGTCTGAAGATTAATAAAAGGGGCATCAGTATTGGAGGTGAAAAGCTAACAAGTGTCAGTAGTAGTTTTAAATACCTCAGAGCTACCGTCTCAGTTGAGGGAATCAAACCAAACCAAAGGAATCCCTTTTTACCAGAAAGACAGAGTAAGTTGATATAAGCTTTGTAAAAAAGAATAAACAATGTTATTCAAAGCAAAAAGGCAGAGTTTTAGTCATTGATTAACATGCATCATTAAATTGACCTAGGGATCTGCGTAGGACATAATCATCTTTTTTTGAGGTAAGGCCTGTATTTTATAAGATACTTTAATAAAATAAAGTTAAAGTGATAGAAAAAAATCAATCTTTTTGCAATGATCATTCAACATAAATAGCCATTTATTGATTTGGCTAAAATTAATTCAAACAATTAAAATAAATTGTTTGAATTATGTAGCTGTCAAGTCTTAGATTGACAAATCTTTGATTAGTGCACACATAAAATGAGAATAATTGCTAAACTTTAATTTCTTACAGCTATGATTTGAACTAACAAAGAGCTCGTCATTTTCTCTAAGCTGTTTAATGACAACATCACTGACAGTAATGTTTCGCTGTCTACAGTGACAATGAGCTATAACAGTTTCAGTGCCATCAGTTTCCCTGACATATATACAGAATTCCAAATCATGTTGCACAAAGGTAATGATATCAATAAATAGACCGCACAGATATAAACCATCAAATGGGACTGTGAAAATTCCACTTTCTGAATCAAAGTTCTCTTGTATATCTTCAGTCATTTTTTACTAAATCAAATGTTGCTGACTCCTTAGGAACACAAGCATTGAACCCTACAGCAGGAGCATCTGTAAAAAATACAAGTTGAGCTACAATGCAGAAATTATTGTATTTTGATTTTTTTTTTTGTGATTTAATTGGTTCCATATAATCTGTTACACAAATCAAACATCCTGCAGGACAAATAGAAATATTTAAAATCAAAACCATTTGGTCAAATATTCAAAGAGCATGCGGGTTGGCAGATTGCGGCTGCCTGGTTTGGTGGTTGGCGCTCCTGTCATTACAAATTTCAAATGCAAGGATAAATTGGTACAAGCGCTCCTTCTTCCAGTGTGTGATTAAGAGCATAGAATAGTTGCCGGAATAAGGCAGACAAACCAACAACTTATCAGAATTGAAGTCACTAATTAACATGCATGACTAGATTAATAGACATAGATAAGCCTAAGACATAATTACCTCCTCTTTTGGAGGAACATCTGTAATTTAAAAATAAGTTAAAAAACTCTGCTTGTTGCCATCCTCTAAATAAAGTTTGGACTAACATCTTATAATCTTCATATCTGAAGGAATATCAGAAGCAGATAAAACAAGCAAATTTTCCATTTAGAGACCTGGATAATTTTTTTATTTTTATTTTTTAAACATTAGGCTGTGCCTTGCATAATTCTATGTACAAACAATTATTCCGAATTTCCCTTAAAAAATTAAAAACAGGTCCCTAGACCAGGTTACCTAAATAGAATAGTGGTTTTCAGCTTTTATCAGTGACACCCCCTAGATGAAAAAATTTTTTTGCTCATTCTACTCTTTGGTCTGGGGAAACACTAACGGATCCAGAACATTGGAGTGGAAAGCAATTATTTTCCAAAACCTAACCTTAATGCCCTGTAAACTCTAACCCTATGCATAAATGTGTGTACAGCATATATATATATATATATATATATATATATATATATATGCCAATTTTAAAAAAGCAGTGTTTCACAACCTTCTGTGAAAAAAAAAAAGTGAGGCCTTTCTCTTGCAAGCTTGAGTGTTTGGGGGAGTGCTCTAAGATTCCGCAGTGGGGTTCGGGTCAAAGCCCAGACGCCAAAAGCGTTTTATTGCATTCTTCACTGCAGAAACGCATTCTCCAGACATCTACAGCTTATTATTCATTACTGGAGTTTGGGGAAGAAGTGCATTCTCCTGACCTAAAGCTCATTATTCATCCTATTAAAAAAGGACCTTTTGAATAATGTTTTACTTGAAAAATATTCTGTTATGAATTTATAGGCCCTTAATACATTGCTAATAAAACCGATTTGTTCCTTGAAAAGATAAAAAAATTATTCGATAAATAATATTTTTAAAAAATGCTCATTTGTAAGTGATACATTTTGTTCAAAAGGCATGATTGTAACTTTGTTTTGTTAAGTTGTTAAATTTGAGATTAGAGCGTGATGCGACAATATACAAATGGGTTCACATATCAATACGTAGTTTATTTAATATAGATATTCAACAGTTCACAAACTATGATTACTCCACAAAAATAAGACCAACACCCCCCCCCCCCCCCATTCAGAGAGCTAGAGCAGGGAGGGCAGTATATGCGATAGCCCCCCCTTACCCCACCGAATCGCCCAAGATACCAGAAAGGGAGTGACATAATATACAATTTATATATTAATTCAACTAATTTTGTTCACAAACTATGATTTCTTCATAAAAGTAGGACCGCCCCCCCCACTCAAAGGGTTTAGGTGGGAAGGACAGTAGAGGTATTCGACCCCCCTCTCCCCAATCGGCCAACAGGGGAATGACATAATTTAAAGATCGGTTAAAAAAAATATCAATAACAAGTTTTAACCAGATAGAGGTAATTGATTCTGTATTCTGTTAGCAAACTGTGATTTCTACAAATAAATTGAACTGCCCCCCACTCAAAAGTTTATTGGGGAGGGGGGGGGGGGGGTTGATGCCATTCTCCCCTCCCGAACCCACTAAATCTGCCAACATACTAGATGGGGGGGGGGGGGGGGGAATAATCTAAAAATAGGTTAAAATATAAATAATTAGTATATATTATTAACATAAGTAATAAATTCTTATACAAAATGTGTGAAAAAAACTAAACTAAAAATCGCTTGCACCCCCCCTTGAGGGGGAAGTCTTTCGAGTAGGTGGGGCGATCGCCCCTCCCCCCTCCCCCTGGATCCACCATTGCAGGGGAAGCACTTTAAGCTTCCATAGCAGTGTTTAGGATGGTTTTAAGAATGAAAAAGAAACAAAACTTTTAATTTTCATTTTTTCCTTTGCATATATATTCATAACATGTAATTCAAATTTGCCTAACAAAAGTTCATTAAAGCTTTTCCTTTCTTTTTTTCAATATTGTGTTTAGTAGATAATTAGTAATTCTTTTGTACAATAGAAAAAAAATTCTTTCTGATGATTGAACTGGAGAGATAGCTGCTTCCTCCTAGAATTTGAACAATTCTCTATGGATTTTACTGATAGCTAAAAATGATTAGTGGCTAATCACAGCCTTCTAACAATGATGTATATAAAACTTGTTCACAATGTATATAAATATACTATATATATACCTAATTATCTTACCTAAATAGTCATCATCATCATCATCTTCAGTTTCATCAGGCTAAAAAAGAAGTAAATTGGGAAACAATATGAAATATAGTACTCGTTTATGCATAACATATAATAACAATAATAATTTTATTTATAAAGCGCTGTTAACAAACAAAATGTAGGCTCAAGGCGCTGTAATAACATACCAATTAAGTGTTTTATGTACAGTACTCCAGTTTCTCTACCTTGGATAATAAAAAGCATGAGTATGCTGTTCTCAGTTAACTTAATGCATGGGCTTTTAGGCTTTGTTGCCAATCCTTCACACCAATGAAGATGTAACAAATACCCCTAGTCACATGACGTCACTAACATGCCACGTTCAAGGTCTGTAAACTATGTTGTGTCACTAAACTAGCTAAGTATATAAGAATAAGATTTATCCAATAAGCAATTCTTTAGAAATTGTATGACTGTATATTTTAACTCAGATGTTAGGGTTATTTGTTTGTAAAATGTTTTACAGGTGTCAGATGTTCCTTCAGAGCTGAGGATAATCTACTTCCAAAGTCCAAACCTCACACAGGACCATAGGTGATGGTAGCATGCAGGGTAAGAATCGAGACAACTGAACGACAGACCAGTGGGCATACTGCACAACCAGGCAGCGTATGTTGGGGCAATGAGAGATGAATGTGTCTATAGCAGTGGGCTTTTTAATTTGTGTATTACATGTTTGGAATGTTTCTTCAGAGTTGAAGATAATTACTTCCTAGTCCAAACCTCCCACAGGAGGACGGGGGATGGGAGCGGGCAGGGTTGGAACCCTGGACCATCAATAAATCTGATTTACAGTCCAGCGCGCAAACCACACGACCAGGTAGCTTAGCAAGGGAGGACTAGAGCTATTTTTGTTAACCATTAACATAAAAAGATTACATAATACATCCATTAATCATTAATCAGCCAGAAAAAAAAAACAATGACTTTGCAGAGCTTACATCTCTCACTAACATGTAAGACTAGGTTAACACACAGATGCACATTAATGTCATTATTTTTTCTTTAGATGGAAATTAGATAACAGTTAAACCTGCTTCTGCCATCATTTATCATGTCTAAAGGAAGACTATATTTTCACATTTTTATATGCACTATGCTAATTACAATTAAGCTATTTTACTTGTTAATATTATGAATCCAGGGGTTTAAAAGGTGGTCTATCAATACATTATGAATTAATCTATGTAGGCCACTAACTGGGTCATTATAGGAAGAAGAATTAATGCACCTGTGTAAAAAGGAGAGGGAGTAAAGTTTATTGTTGCACATGATGTGTTGACTTCGACAGCATAAGTAGGGAAATAAACTGATATGAAGGGATAATTTGATATATTTTTGTTACTATTCCAAGAATTATTTGTAATCATTCCCAATGAACAGAGCTATGCAGTGTTATGTTGCTTACACCATGCTCTATTGTAGACCAGTGGGGGAGGTGGTATCTTATACAAGCATTCTGTGCTGCCTTTAAGGGCTTAGCAAAAACAACTCAGCTCGAGCCAAAATTTGTACTTGAACCCCCTTGTTAGGTAGCAAGGGGTTTCCGCCTCTCTTAGAATATGTTACTTTTATATTTTATGTAGAACTAAAAAAAAAAAAACTAAGAATATAAAGGTGATGCATGGTTAATTTTCATTCTGCTAAGTAAAATTTATACTAATCATAGTATTAATGTGGGGACACAGGGGCTGAATGGTTAAGCGCTTGGCTTCCGGAACTGGGGTCTTAGGTTTGAATCTTGGTGATTGGAATTTTTAATTTCGGGATTTTGAGGGCGTCCCTGATTCCACCCAACTCTAATGGGCACCTGACTTAAGTTGGGGAAAGTAAAGGTGGTTGACCATTGTGCTGGCCATAGGACACACAGGTTGCAAAGAAACAGATGAATTTAACACCATCTGCCCTATAGATCGCAAGGTCTAAAAGGGGACCTTTACTTAACTTATAGTTTTAATAATGCTTTTATGATAACAGTGATAAAAAACAACTAAGAATTTGTAAGAATATAAAAAGTATGCACAGTAATAATATTAACTTCAATATGTCATTGGCACATAGAACTTCATAATGCATATCAATTAGAAATTTCTATTCTTAATACATGGGAAAAAGTTATTCGGTTGACAGATTCTCATCATGCAATTATACTTTGATCTTTTATACACATACAAATATAACATAATATTTTTGATAAACTTAAAAATGTGTAACATTAAAAAATTCTGACTTAGCTGGAACTTCTTACCTCACCAAAATAAACTGGGAAATTTACATCACTTTTTCCAGCAGTATCAATTAAAGTTTGCTCAACTGGAAGTTGTGTTGTACCTGTTGCATCAATATCAACTGCACTTCTCTTTATGGAATCTACCTCTGCGGACAAGCTGTTAAAGTAACATTCTACAGCATTCAGTTTTGCTGATAAAGACTCGTTCAGAGATTGCATTGCCTCAATCAGTTTGGTGTTGTCTGAAAGCTTTAAACTGAGTCCCTCATAAGTTTGAGCATTAGATGAATTGATATTAAAAGTTGTGACACTGTGCGCTTTGATGTCATTTAATGTTTGTCGCATGTCATTTATTTCTAAAGTTTTCTCCTTCACTGAATTAGCTAGAATTTCATTCTGAGATTGTAGATGTGACATAAAGTCACTGGCTGAATGAAGCTCTTTCATAATCTCTTAAATTTCAAATTGTTTCTTGTGTCTATATCCTTTAAGACTGTTTCTGTTGTTTCTTTTTCAATGCTTGCCAACTTTTGATTTACTATCTTAAATTTTTTTAAATGTGACTTTTCTATTTCAGATATTTCTTCCTTGAGTTTATGAAAATCTCTATCCTCTGGAGGAAAAACAACAACTTAAAATGATTATTTGAGAGCTACAAGATCTAAAAAGAATTCTATTAAAGGGACAGAAAAGTATGGAGCAATAAAATTTTTTAAAACTGAAGGTCTAATTGGCAAGGAAGATGAGAAATTGAAAATATATTATTTACTTTTTAAGGCACCAGTACTAATATATACTATAGTTTCTTAAAACTCCAATAAAAAGCATATGATGTCAGCCTGGTCCTGTGGCATGTGCCTTGAACTGTTGTCACTATAGCCCTAATTTTAAACCCTGCCATTCTGTAGGAGATCTGGCAGAGGTTTCAGCCCCCGTCACTGCAGCGTGAGGCCTCAATGGAAATGTCTAGTAGTGGAACTAGATAGGCTAAGAACGGGAGGTGAACAAGAACACATTTTTTTGTATCTCACTCAGGGTGGGGATGGAACAAAAGCCAACAACCCAATCCGAAACCTTTGCCACGCCATTCCACAAAGGAGGCCAACATCAGTGTCCCGTTAGCTGAAGTGGCGGTCCCTGCAGCTCCCTTTCTGATATATAAAACAAAATTAATTAACAATTACTAAATGATTAACTAATTGGTTAATTTTTAGATCGATTGGTGTATTATTATCAACTTTGAATAATTATGCAAAATTTCAACTTGATCCGAGAATGGAAAGTGGGGGAAAAAAATGTGTCAAAATGTAATAAGGGGACTAAATCCATGTATACATCCACATCTCTCATTAAGTAGCATTTATTCCTCTTATTTCAAAATCAAAAAAAATAATCAATCAACAACATTTAATTAACTAATTGTTTAATTTTTTTAATTGATTCACGTCCTGTCAGGTTCTATCAATAATTGATCAGAGTATGGGAAATTGGAGAAAAACATGTTCAAACTTTTTACCAGACAGACAGAGTTGATGTAAGCAAAAGAAAAACGTTTGTAAATTCCTACTGCTATGCGTAAAGTTTATTCTCTTACCTTTAGTATGGGAACTTGAACATGAAGTTGATAATAATAACACTGGCTCTTCACTTTCTGTTTCTTTTGTAAGCTTTTGACCTGATTCATCACTTCCATCTTTTGAGACAAGAAATTAAGACAAATGTCAAATAAAAAATATTGTTAAAATAAGTAGATCTGTATATCATCTCTTCTGTATGCAATTCAATGGATGTTTAAAAATGTACCAGTGTGGATAGTGGATAGCTAGATGCTTAAGTTGTATTTAGTAACACTGAAAAACAGATATGACACTATTTTTGAATAAACATGCCATGCAGCTAATTAAAAGAAAAATGTTAAGTTTTCCTTTCAAACCTTGCAATCTATGGGGCAGATGATATAAAGGTCATCTATTTCTGACACCCTTGCTAACCTTGAGGCACAGAAACAGATCATGGAAAGTAAAAGTAAACAAATATATCTCACATTTACTTTGTTACGTAGTTGCATTTAATTTTTAATGAAATACTGTGCTTCAAGCCATAAACTGATAGAAACACCAGCTTAAGGCTCAGAATTTAAGCGAAAACAAATTGAAGGAATTAAAATGTCATCTCTCACCAATGTAAAAATCAATTTTGACCAGAAGAGATTTTTATTTTAGTTTGAATTCGACTGGTGTGAAGAGTCCAATCCACAATAACTTTTCATAACTTTTAGCTAAACTCATGCTTAATGTAGGATTATTAGATAACTAATCACTATTTGTACAAACTCCAAGATCTTTTGTCTGTCTCTCAACTTTTAATAGACAATATTATTGTATGAATGAAAAGAAGGGTTAAAGGAAAAATATTTAACTGTAGCATAACTGAAAATGAAATCTGATTAATTGTAGAACACCAAGCTGCAATCATTGCAGTCCAAATAAACGTTTAATTGTTTTTCAGAGGATTTTACAGTATAATAGGATTTGGTCCGAATAAATGGCTGGGCCAATTAGATGGATTTCACTGTAAATAATTTTACTTAATATTGTAATTTTAATCATTTGTTTAAGACAGGTTAAAAATACAATACCGGTATACAAGAATATACATTAATAGAATTTTGATACTGAAACCGTTTCTCTTACTTGCAATAATTAGACATTTGGTTAAACATTCTGAAGTTCCATTAGTAAGTAATTGATTCAATTCCATGAAACTTAGTTCATTGCTCTCATCGTCTATCCATTTGAATCCTTTCTGCAATATCTACAAATAAATTGCTGAATATGTGAATTATATGCGCATCATTAATCTAAGTTGTATACATGCTTAACTTATATGAAATATTAATCTTTCATTTTCAATTTATTTCAAAACATTACTTTTTCTCAAATCACAATTGATTTTGGAACTTAACTCACCCAAACAAACAAAAATGAAAATAATTTTTATGAAAAAGAAGACTAGAATATTTTTTTTTTAAAGTAGTTTATTTGCAACACTATAACAATTGTAAACAGTATCTAAAGTTATATCCCTTTCTAACATGATTAGTAAGAGTTTTGTTATTCTAAGACATAATTAGCCACAAGATCTTTTTTTTTCTAAAAAAGAAAGTAATTTATTTCCAGCAGCACTACGTGTTAGATCTTCACCACAAATGCAAACAATTGACAATCACTAGCTGAAAAGGTTTTCCAATAGCATAACAGCCTTTTTATACATTTCTGACAAACCTTAAGTAATTTCATCTTTAAAAATGACCCTTTTAAAGGAGGTTTTCTTAAGTAGAGGTGCATTATCTCTCCTAATGACATGACTTCTAACTAGTATTTCAGTTAACAATTAAAAAAAAATCCCAGGTATGACACGTTCTATAAAAAATAGTTTGTCCATTTTAAATGTTTTTCTCACTTCAATAATACAATTATTTTTTGCATTTTAGACCATCAGTTTATAGAACTCAACAAGACAAGATTGAAAGATATACCGGTACCCAATACTATGTCTTTTAAGGATAAGGAAAATCTTCAGTTAATTATAAATAAATTGATAAATGAAATACACTATGAAAGTAAGTATAAACACAAAGATGTTATAGCAACACCACTGATATATATTTCCTTTATCAAGCCAAATTAAATTCAATACTTAAATGTAAAGCCTAAAATTACATTATTGATAGTAGCAAGTAGATTTTCAAATTGAATTTTCATGTCTTCCAAAACTTCCAGCTGTGATTTTATCACTTTCAGTTGACGAGCAGGCCTCATCTAAAATTAAAAGAATAAAAATATACCCAATAATATCCTTTGATAACTTTAATTTTATAGTGGAATAAGTTTAATTGGTAAGCTGCTTAAAAGCTCAATGTAAAAAATTTATGATTAACCAGTCTATGTAAATAAGTGGAAAGCTTTTTACAACATAAAAACTACTTATAGCTACAAGTATAATTGCTTTTGTCATTTTTTAAATGGTATGTAGTACATGTATCAGAAGAAAAAGCTCTGGTGATGACTAACAATTATTTGCATGTATATTTTAATAAGATACATAACATTTTCATTTTCTCTCTATATATGTCTTTGCATTTTTTATGCACAATATGAGATCTTGTTTAAAAAAACAACAACACATGCAATCAAAGAAACCCAATCAATTTTTTAAAAATGAATCCTTCTTTCTGCATTCTTATTGCCATGTGGGAGAGCTTTAATGGCTAGTTCAAAAATAAAAGGATTACATTCTACACATAATCCTAGGTCAATCTATAGTAATGCATGCCAAACAAAGACTTAAATTCTGCTAAGTTATTGCTTGGTTTTCCTGGCTCAGGCAACCCATTCCATTCTCTAATAGCACTAGTTCTAATATTAGTAATATAAGATGATCTGAACAGGAATTTCCAGATCAGGCCAGTATCTTGTTAGGGCCTCTCCATAAAATAAGCAGCTGTGAATGGTGAACATATAATAATACATTGGTGAAATTTCAAAAGGGCATGCTTCACTTCACACATGTTCTAATTTTCAGCCGCCATAATATCTCACATTATGTTGTGTCCTATTCAAAGGCGAAAAAAAAATTAGATGGTCATTTCAGGAACAACAGTTTGTTAATAGCTTCATTTTTTCTTAAGTTGGATGAGAACATGTAACGACATACACATGTCCATTTTTTTATAATAGTATTAATTATTAATACTCGAGATAGCAATTCTTATTCTACTAGTAATACTAGCATCTAGATGTGGTAGGACAAATTCATACAAGAAAAGTCCAAGTGTTCCCTTAGTTCCTCCTTCCAGCCTACAGTGGCTACACAACTACAGTGCCATTAGTTATTTAGTAGGCATTAGAAGACTTATTTAAGTTAGATAATTAGAGAATGGAATCAGTTATCATTATCACTAGACTAGTATAATTATCAGTATCAGTGCCTATCACTATCATATTCAAAATCACATCATGATCAATCAAAGTCAAGTACTTAGACGACTTAGTTATTAGTATTTAGTAGTTAGTATGACGCTAATCACTTGTTAAGTTAAATCAGCGGCTAATCATTAAATTAATTTAAATGAATAAATCATATTTAATATTATAATTTCATATAGTCAATACAGATCTATCTTAATAGACCCCCTTTACAGATATACATCTAGATAATAATAATATAGATTACATTCTAGATCTAATCTAGTTTTGCTAGTACTGTAGGCTAGTAGATCATGAGCAGTATTGTATAAGATTCTCAGGCTGGTTTAGTTTAGTGGTTTTCTTGCTAGAAGAACTATGTGAATCTAGATCACAGACCTATATTCTATATTATTATATAATGATAATATATATACAGGTCTGTGGTCTAGATCAGCGGTTCTCAACCTTTTGAGATTCAAGGACCACTTAAAAATTTTGCTACTGGCGCACTAGAAATTTATATAGTTTTATAAAAAGAAATATAAAGTTCATATTTAAAATCATTTATTATATATTTTAATAAATGTTTCAACCTTTTCATCCTTTTGTAATGAACAAATATCAGTCTTACTGCTAACAATAGTTCGGATTAGAAACAATGCTACATTTAATTTTAGTGCGAGCCTTGAGCTTGCAAATTTGAGCACAGCTTGTCAAAACGAGGTGTAAAGCTTGAAAGACTCAGTCGGAGTTCATCTTCGACTTCAAGCCGTGAACGATATTTTGTTTTAATTGTAACCAGTGCAGAAAATCCACATTCACAAAGATGTGATGTTGCAAAGGGTAAAATTATTTTGAAAGCTTTCTGAGACAGTTCTGGATACTCATGCGAAGCTTGTGTCCAAAACTTCATCAAGCTCACTATCGGATGCATCATCTTCAACGTAGTATCACTGGTCAGTTCAATGAATTGGTTTAATTCCGATGGTGGTAAATTTAATGAATCAATGTGTGCAAGAGACGGACTGGAAACCCACGAAAAACTCTCAACGTTCTAATCACCAAAGTAGAAGTTAAATTGATCCAGCAATGATTGAACATGTTCAGAAATCAATTTCACCAACTCGGGCTTGTTGATTTCAGCATTTTCTGGTTTCTCGGTGAATTCATGCAATTGATCAAACATTTCAAAGTTACCCTGAAATAATCTTGTCTTCCACAGAGCAAGTTTTTTCGTAAAAGCAGACACTTTATCACTGAGGGTAATTAAGTTTGTTTGCTTCCCTTGCAGAGATTAATTGAGTTTATTCAGCTGTTCAAAAATGTCGGCCAAGTAAGCCAGAACAGCAACCCATGAATTTTCATTCAAATCTTATCTTATCTTATAAGAAGATGATTACGTCCTACGCAAAACAAGCTGTGAATTTTTACTAACAAGAAACTCTCGCACAGCATCACGTAATTCAAACAGTCTGTTAAACAAATTTTCCCCTTGATAACCAGCGAACTCCAGTGTGCTTCAGTAACTGCTCATGATCAAAATCCATATTCGAACATAATGAAGCAAAGAGACGAGAATTCAATGGATGAGCCTTGATGAAATTAACAATTTTTATGGCCTGATCAAAAATAGATTTCAAGTCCGCGTTCACTCTTTTACTCGCAAGGCTTTCCCGATGAATCATACAGTGCGTAAATGTGGCAGTTGGCACATTAGAACGCACACGTTCCCACAAGCCTGTTCGTTTTCCAGTCATTGCTGCATCACCATCCGTGCACACTCCGATACACCAGGACCATTCGATGCCATTGGCTGCCATAAAATTATCAAGGATAGCAAAAAGTTCTGCACTTGCAAGCTTTACAAAACAAAAAATCTTCTTCAACTTCATCCATCCAGATATATCTGACATAAGCCATTAATTGTGCCTGGCCGGAAACATGTTGATTCGTCCAATTGAATAGCAAATTGTTTAGAATCTTGCAGCCTTGAAATCAACTGTTCTTCAACGTCAGCTGCTGCCAAAGCTATACGTCGTTGAATTGTGTCGTTTGAAAGTGGAATTGTTTTCAGTTTACTTGCTAAGGCATCACCAAACATCTCTCGACACATATCTATAGCAGCAGGCATTATCAGAGTTTCTGCTATTTTGTGAGGCTTTTTGGCCTGTGCAACTCGGATAGCCACTAAAAATGATGCTCTTAAAGCCTTCTCATTGACTTTAGTTGCTTGGAGTATGCAAGACTTCTGAATACCAAGTGAATGTTTCTTGCGCATAAAATATTCCAATGGTTTCTCCGAGCAGTCAGTATGATTCGTTTTAAGATGTTTTCGGAGTTTCGCAGGTTTCATCGCTTCATTTGCAAGAATTTGTGAACATATTACACACTGTGGTCTGGGTTGATTATTTACTAAGACGCATATAAACCCAAAGCGCAAATACTTTTCATCATACCGTCGTATGGGAGTTCGTCTTTTTTTCACCGGAACTGCATTTGATTCACACTCAGGTTGTGAAGATGAGTCAGAGAAATCATCACCGTTGTCCTTATGTTCGGTTGCTTTCTTTATTAAAAATTTATCCATGTGTTCAATCAATTTAATTATTTTGATTAATTTTCAAATAAAAAAAGCGTATTTTTGAATGTCAATATAAACGGGAAGACGCCAGGGCCCATCTGATTTCCGGTGTAACTAAAACTTAAAGTAAACATAAAATCAAAACGCACTTTTGCGCTATCGCCATCTAGCGATTTAAAATCAATAATTTTAAAACTGACTTCATATATTCTTTTTCATGTCTTTAATTCTATTATTTTTCATATTTTTTTATTTTTTAAAAAGCATGCAATTCGGGTTTTGCTCGCGGACCACCAGGCAAATGTCCGCGGACCACAGGTTGAGAACCGCTGATCTAGATCAGCGGTTATCAAGCTAGGGTACTCGAGACGACCGAATTGGGTCCGCAGAAATATGAAAAGCCAGATTATCCGATTGGAATTAATATTATCAATATTATTTGAATAATAAACTTGCCCCTCACTGTTGTTTACTGCTGTTTAATACGTCTGTTACGTCTATGATAACCTTAACTAAAGATTTGAAACACTCGGATTCTCCAGACTGGGTATTGAACCTTATTGCGCTCAGAACCCAATCATAGATTATTTTTTTCCTCTTCGTTCTCATATATAGGCCTATGTTGGAAGGTTCAGACAAGGTCCTAAATCTGCGAAGAACTGTGCATGGTTTCCTGATCTGGCAGCTCTCTATCTATATAGTTTATACAAAGCTTATAACAAACTCGCTCTCTCTGTCTATAAGATGAGATAAAAAAAATTTTATTGATCCAATCTTATCTTATCTTATATACCACTGGCGGATCCGGGGGGGGCGGTAGGGGTGATCGCCCGCACCCCACTTGGACGACCCCCCCCTCCCCGAAAGGGAAGGGGCTGACGAATTTTATTACAGAATTCACACAATTTGTATACGAATTGAGCAGTGAGATTCATAACAAACGAATATTCACATTTGACTAGAGTAACACCTTTAGTTAAATCACTAAATTTTAAAAGCCTTCAGGACAGAAGACGCAAAAGTAAAGTAGCTCTAGCAAGTATACATAAAACACTGAACCATAATCTTCAATCACAAAAACAAAATTTAATGAAATACTCAGAAAGACACAAATATAAAGGCACATTCCTCATTCCATATGCTAGGACAAATTTGTACAAATACTCCTTCTTCCCTAGTGCTATTAAAGCATGAAATGGGTTGCCTGAGCCAGCCAGGAAAACAAGTGACGAGGCAGAATTTAAGTCAATGGTAATATGCATGACTGAATGCATGACGCGTAGGACGTAATCATCTTTTTTGAAGTAACGTCTGTATTATATAAGATAAGATTGTACACGTTATTTCTCTCACACCCGATCAAGCTGAAATTTTTCATCGTTATTTCTTGTACCTGACAAAACAAGAATCAATCTAAAAAAAATAGTAATTTAGTTAATTAACTATTGATAATTATCTTTTTTATTTGACATCATTTAATTTATGTTGACTGTGTTCAATTGCCAGTTTCTCTTGAATCTTTGCTTTGAGTTGACCAGTGTACGTTATTTTGATCAACAAAGATAGGCCTATATCTATTATATATATCATGGGCGTAGCCAGGATTTTTTTTTCGGGGGGGTTTGGATTTTTTCTTTCCCCCCCCCCGCGATTTTTTTAATATGTATTTATGTGTGTGTGACATAATCTTTATTACATTTTGACCCTTCATTCTTTCGGAAGACGTTTATTGTGCCCTAGAAAAGGTTCTTCCATTAGTTAGTGGAAAAATTGTAGATTCCCCGCCATTACTAGCAAGGAGATCTGGGGGAACGCTAGGAGCTCCCCCAGCGCGGGGCGAAGCCCCGCCGCCAAGCACTATTTCTGATATTGAAAGCCAACAAAATGCATATTCTGAGGTATCTACAGTGCATTTTCCTGCTATTAAATAGTTCTATTGCAAAAACCTAAAGTGCTATTCTTACTGATTTAGACTCTCCCGCGCTGTTTGGAGCATTTGACGTCAAGCTGTTTCCATAAAAAATCTGTCACAGGTAATGTCGGAAGCCTCTTCCCACCTGCCATGAGGATCTCCATGAATGAGTGGCGTCAAGTTGTACTAGGATATCATTGCAATTCTTCTTATGCGTAATTCATTTTGTCGGAGAACATGTCTGCAAACCTCATGCGTCGCTCTCTCACAATCTTACTAAGGGGTCGACTCCCAGTTCGGCATAGGATTTCCTTGATTTAGACCCGATCTCTATAACTGACTCCTAAAATCTGTCTTAGCCATCTTTGTTGAGCCACATTCAGTGTTTTTCAATTTCGGCAGATGACTATTCACTGCAGTTTATTAATGGAGCCCTGCCACTGGTAAAAATGTGTAACCTCTCTTGAATACGCTCTTGGAATTAAGTGACTGTATGCTTTAGATTTTATATCGAAAAGAGAAGTTTTATCGTCAAATTCATTTGTTGTGGGTTTTCCACCTCAAAATGCTCTATAGGGAGATCTTAAACTCAAAACCATCTGGAGGGGTTTTAAACTTTTTAAAAAAGCCATCGGTAGAAGAGGGGTTTAAACTCAAAACCCCCAATTGGATAATTTAAGTGTGTAATTTGCTTTTTTAAATCTATATTGAAGAGGTATTTTTAGCATCAAACCCCTCTGACTGAGGGTTTAAACTCAAAACCCCTGTTGGCAACGCTCATAGCATTTTGAGTGCGTAATTTGCTTTTTTTCTTACACTGAAGATGTACTTTTTAGCCTCAATCCCCCCTGGCGGGGGTTTAAACTCAAAACCCCTTTGGCTAAGCTGATAGATTTTAGAGTGAGTAATTGGAGGGGAGTTTAAACTCAAAACCCCTTTGACTACACTCATAACATTTTGAGTGTATAATTTGCTTTGTTTTTATTATTAAAGAGGTATTTTTTACCTTCAAACCCGCTGAAGTGGGGTTTAAACTCAAAACTGAGTCAAAACCCATTAAGCTATGCTCATAACATTTTGAGTGCGTAATTATCTTTTTTTTATATTGAAGAGGGGGTTTATCGTAAATTTTAGAGAGGGGTTTTAAAATTAAAATCTTCTTGAACTGTGCTCTTGGAATTAGGAGATTTTCGTTTGCATTTTTTTTGTTTTGTTTTATAGAAAAAACCCAGGCAGGGGGTTTAAAACTCAAAACCCCTGGTAGGGTTTTTAAAACTCGAACCCTCCCCTGGTAGGGTTTTTTAAACTCGAACCCTCCCCTGGTAGGGGTTTTAAACTCAAAACCCCTGGTAGGGTTTTTTAAACTCGAACCCTCCCCTGGTAGGGGTTTTTAAACTCGAACCCCCCTGGTAGGGGATTTTAAACTCAATACCCTCTGGTAGGGGGTTTTAAACTCAAAACCCCTATGGTTGTGCTGGGGCAAGTGATGGTTTAGTATTAAAATCTCACCTAAAATAAACAAAAGCAAGCAAAAAATCAGTCACTAAATTCCGATCCCCCCGGGAGGGGGATTTTATTTGGGGGGGGGGGGGGGGTTGAACCCCAACCCCCCCCCCCGGCTACGCCCATGATATATATATATATATATATGTGTGTGTGTGTGTGTGTGTGTGTGTGTGTGTGTATATAATTCTTTTTGTTGTGCTATGACCTCGTTACTCAAGAGGAGTGTTAAAGGAGATACAAATGAAATTACCTTCTTTTCAACAGTCAAAAGGTTCTGTTTCACTACTTCGAACTCGTTAGATTGATCAAGAATGAATAACTGGGATTGAGATTTATTTGATTGTGTAGCTTCCACTTTCTCTTTGACATTTCATATCACAACTGAAACAGTGTTCTGGAAAATATACGCTTTTATTTGGCTTAGCTCCGCCTCATTGGCTTGAAATAAGTGAAACAGTTGTTCACATTTGTTGTTCAGTTGGTGTGTACTTGCTGAATGTTCGCGCATCAGGTTTTCCATCTTGATCACGTGATCTTTAACTTGAGATTCATTGGCTCGTTCCAAAGACTCCAAGAGTTCTTTCTTGTCCGCCAGTTCTTGTGGTAGAAGACCTAAGGTTTCTAATTGTTCTTTGTTTCCCTTGACACTATCAAATAACATTCTATTCTGAGTTTCCAGACTTGACAGACATTGGCTGCCTCCTTCAAATTTGGAATCATATTGTGTTTCATTTTCTTGTATCTTTTCCAAGTTCGACTGGATTCTGGTTTCTTGCTCCAATGAATTTTTATGAAGCTTTTTAATTTTTCTTGAATGTTTCGCAAGTGTTGAGTTTATTTTCTCCACCATGTCAGCTAAGCTTTAATATCTCTTGTCATCTAAACCAAAGTAATATAAGTAAATAGTAATAATAATTTGTTTGTAATGGCACTATGCCAGTGGCATAGCTAGGGATTTGGGGCCACGTGATCTTGACCTCTTGAAAGAGCCCCTTCATTTTGACATTCGACATCCCAAATATAATGGCGTTATATTTAATGTAAAAACAAATTTCGGACACCCGTGTGGGGGACCTCTCCAGTGGGGGCCCGGGAAGAATTATCAAATTTGAATCCCCCTCCCCACCCTAGCTACGCCACTGTCCTAGGCATACAAGTTTTAAATCACTCAACATATATTAAATAAAAATTTAATAACAAAAAGATTTAAGGTGCAAGTGAATCCAAAGGTAGATGATTTATTAGATCGCTTTTCTAAACTGTTAATTAAAACTAAAGGCAACCATTAGGGTTGGCAGTCCACGCCTCATGTAAAATATCTTCATGTTTAAAGTTTGCCGATTCTGTAGAAATTCAGGTTTTACAGGGTTGGGTCGCTAGCCCCAAACCCTCCTCCTTTCTCATTCAGGCTTGGGATCGGCAATGACAAGGAAGGCGTTGGATCAAATACGAAGGACGTCCATTGTCCATGTCAATATACAACAGTTCCTCAAGGATCCATTTTGTTGTTGTTAATGTTCTTTGTTTGTTTGTTGTTTGTTTGTTGTTGTTATCTGTTTGTTCTTGTTGTTTGTTGTTGTTTTTTGTTTGTTCTTGTTGTTTGTTGTTGTTTTTTGTTTGTTCTTGTTGTTGTTTTTTGTTTGTTGTTTTGTCTGTTGTTGTTGTTGTTGTTGTTTTAAGGCGGACATCCGCTCAGCTGATGTAGCACAGAGAAGAAATATGGTTTGAACCGGCTTTGGTCTCTTTCTAGCCTGAAGATACGTTGGATTCCTCCCAAATAGACCCCAGTCGTTCAGAATAAGTTCAGACGGCCAGATAGAGAGGGGAGGCAATCGGTTTATAGCTCCAAGAGTTTTTTGTCACAATTCTTCCAATAATTGCCAAGAATGTTTGGAATGTTACTTTAGAGTTAGGATGTGTCTGACAATGTTCTTGCAAACTATTTTACTGATCACATTGTCAAAATGTTTAGCTTTGAACAAAAAATGTGATCTACTTCCCTTTACCTGCTATAGAACTTCTGATTGCTAAAATAAATGTAATACCACGTAGATTTACCTCTAGAGCTCAAAGCCATCGGAACTGGGTTTTCCGCTTGATCAGAATGCTTCGCAGCCTCAGAATGCATGTCGAAGTCATCTTGTGTTCAATACATAAATATTATTAACTTTATGTATAAAATTGTGTTTAAAAACAAAGCACTGTTTATGTATATATCTATGTAGCCAAGACAGTCACCAAGGAAATATTGTCCTGGAAGAGTGCAGGTGCCCATAGGAATACGTATGACCTGTTGTGATAATACTCTTAACAACTTATTACAGAGGTTATATCGACTTTCTCACTCTGTCTGACTGGTACGATATTTGTACACGCTATTTCGCCATCATCTAATCTCGGATCAAGTTGAAACGTTACGCAAATATTTGTTGTACTTAACAACGCAGGAATAAATTTAAAAAAAAAAAAAAGGAATTAATTTATTATTGACAATAAATTATTTACCTTGATATAGAAAAAGGGAAATAATGCTACTTATTGACAAATGTTGCTGTATAAATGGAGTTATTTTCCTTATTACGTTATCTAGACCACTTTTTTCTTCAACTTCCCATTCTCGGATCAAATAAAAATTTCGCAAAATTATTTTAGAGTCGATGAAATCACGAGAAACAGATGCTAATCTTAATTACAGATTTTGTTTTAAACAGAAAAAAAGGAAACTTATACATGCTGTTCAGATCTCTGATGGAAACTGATAAAACTGCTATCATTAATTATTATAAGGTATTTATATCTCTATATCATATATCTTACTATATATGTACCATTGTTTTATTTACAATAGAAATAATACCTACTAGTTAGATCACGACAACGCCGTAAACATCTGGATGTTTCATTGGGGAGGTATTGATTCATCTTTACAAAATTTTGGCTGTCGGGATCATCAATCCATAATTTGGCTTTGGAAATTACCTTAAAAACGATATGTTTGAGAAAATGTACAATTAAATATTGCTATCTCTCTCTCTGTACATACTGTACGACACGGTATTCTTCTTATCTAATAAAATATAGACTTTACTTCAAAAAAAAAAGATGATTACGTCCTACCCGTGTCCCTAGGTCAATATAATAATGCATGTTAATCAATGACTTAAATTCTGACTAGTCATTGGTTTTCCTGGCTGACTCAGGCAACCCACAAGAACCAGACAACTTGGGCTTCACGTTGAGTGATACATTAACTCGTGTATTCAATAACACAATCAAGTATTTAAGAATTGGCAACACAAAACGTCTGTCAATGACCGCTGTACTAAACTGGTACTGGAGTCTCTGTCTCGTCCTGGAGTATCTGGCTCGTACTGGAGTCTCTGGCTCGTCCTGGAGTTTCTGGCTCGTACTGGAGTCTCTGACTCGTCCTGGAGTCTCTGGCTCGTCCTGGAGTCTCTGGCTCGTCCTGGAGTCTCTGGCTCGTCCTGGAGTCTCTGGCTCGTCCTGGAGTCTCTGTTTTTTTTAGATCAACCCGTGACCATATAAGGGGGTGGGGGGGATTTGCACGGAAAGTGTCATCTCGGGCTCACAGTGCACAGGCCTGTGTAACAGAACAGGTGTTATCTGATAACAGACATCATGGCTACACACACATTACACACACATAAACTGTAGGCCAGCATAAAATAGGTATTCTGCTCAATTTGTTTATGGTATGTGCTAATTTATTAGTATATTATTATAATTATTATGTAGATAAATGCAAAGTTGTTAGGATGTAATTAAGAGTGCCATTAATATGTAATTGAACGCTGAAAAAGTGTAATTCAACCATTTTAAACGTTATTTAATAATGACTTTGGCTGACACATCTGGAAAACGGCCCTGACAATTTTCCTAGAAATGTGTAATTGTATGTTTGAAGGTTTGGGCTAGAATGTGTTATAATCTTCAAATCTGAAGGAACATCCGAAACATTAAACAAATACTTATGTGCATATGCTACTGCTGAATTATGTTTTAACATTGTTATAATAAATAAACAATGTAGAGTAACCTAAAGCAAGGCTTTATTACACTAGAACAACACATGTACCGACGAACGGGACTTTGATAGTAGCACACTAAATCAATGTTGTGAACACATTATCACGACGTTACACAAACATAAACAAATAGTAACTATTTCACCACATTCACCCCGCCTAGAATTAAAATAGCAATCATAGTAATATAGTAGGCCGTAGCATTAATAAATAAGAATACCAGTGCTTGTAATAAATAGTGTCAACAAATAGTAGTTTCTCTTGTAAGCATTATGCAAATAGTGATACAAGTAAATATTTTTTTAAAAAGTAGTATGATAGATAAACAATTACTACTTTCTGTTTTAAGCAATAACAAATAGTGTAGTAAGTAAATATAAACTCTAGTATCAGTAGCTCGATATAAACAGTGCCCATTGATGTAGTCAGTGTAAGTAGTGCAATAGATAAAAACTCTAGACCCTATAGTTCGGTCTTGAAACTGTCAGGTATAGTTGAGCCTTCGGCTCTTGGAACTCTAAGCCAGGAAAAATGAACAAGAGCTCCCTTTCACGGCCTGAATGAGAACAGTGTACACTTTTCTGTCTGGCGGGGTGTCAGACTCGCGGCCAGAGACCGCGTGTACCGGGACCCCTGCCATCTTCCTTTTTTATACCAGGCTAACCGTGCAGGACACGCCATTTATGTAACGGCCCTTTGAGGAACGGCGCCTGGATTGTGACAAGGTTGTGGGAGTTTTTTTTACAACTCCGCACTGTGCAATGAGGATGCTCTCGCACCTCTTTAGGCACCCCCACGGGAGTCTTGTTATGCTACCCTTTAGTCTAATCGTTTCATCCTACCATCGTTTCCACCCGGGCGCCACTATGATGCAGGGAAGCATGCCCGGGCTCTGAAAGAGACAGTTGGAGAGCTCTCACAAAGTCAGACATTTGAGCCATTATTAAACGCAGGCGCAGAAGACGGAAAGAAAACTTATGTAGATGTCCAGCGGGCAATGGGTTTGTCTGCACGAGATGCAGGAAAATATGCAGGTCGCAACTGGGTCTGCATAGTCCTTTAATCACTGCGCGCATCCATAATTTTTTTAATTGAAGACATTGCCATTATTAGTATTCAAATAAGAACTCATTGTGTGTTAAACAGCGCGCTCATATACTAAGTTCTTTAATTGTTTTTGTTTTTATCAAATATTAACATTTATTCTACATATAGATTAGAAAATACATTCAGATCTATGTCTGCGATAAGTCTAATTAAACCTACCTTACAAAGATCTAATTCTAAAAAGAACTGAAACTCAATCGATTAAAAGTAAACTCGTACGGTGATTATGTTTCTTTTTATGCAATCCGTAGATCTAAATCCTACATTTAAAAGTCCTAATGTCGATCTCAAGCCTTGCAAATCACAGAATAGATGTGATAGTGAATGATTCAAGCGAGTCGATGCCCTACCTATTAGGGAAACCCCCAATTTTTCCTTCTAAATCTAATGGGGAAACCCCGCTATTTGTTTTGGTGGTCTAGAAGTCTGTCAGTCTAAAGACTGTTACGTTTAGATTTGAAAATGTAAAAGAGCTGTTGAAAACTCGATGTTCCCCAATTTAGAAAGAGGTTAAAAACAGCTGCAAATGCATGTTTTTTGCTCTTCTGAAAGAGAATTCAAATTTTTTGATGCAAATGATTTTTCATTCAAAAGCTCACCATTTTTAAAACAGCATACAATGTATAAACTATAAGTATCCACAATATATGTCTGTGTTACCATTGCGGAGGTAAAGTAAATTTCCCCTTTCCGACCTTGCGATCTATAGGACAGATGATGTAAAGGTCATCTGTTTCTACGGCCCACGGTTAACGAGGGTGTCATGTGGTCAGCATAACGACCAACCGCCTTTACTTTCTCCCAACCAATGTCAGATATCCATTAGAGCTGGATGGACTCAGAAGCACCCAAAGATCCCGAAATAAAAAATAAAACCAGTCTTCACCAGGATTCGAACCCAAGATCTCCGGCTAAGCAAATCGCTTACCGGTCAGTCACAACGACTCCGCCAATATACAAGGTGCATATATATATATATACATAAAGCTTTGTTGTTTGTCAAACAATGTTTCAAAGATGTATGTAAATTAGGCTACTGTGTTTTCTGGTGTATTAGCTTCTGATGACTCACCGACATAGTTTTTGTCTGTTCTGCACATTTAAGAAGATTTTTAATCAGTGGTTGTTTTCAAAAGCTAGTTGCACATTGTTAGCATCATATTTTCTGTCTGTGGCATTTTACGTCTCGAGAGACGATCTTTTCCCTTTGCTACTTCTTGTGTGACTAAAGAGGCCAATCCTTGATACACAGCTGCGATCGCAGGTTGGGCATATGTAATCACCAGGCGCCGTTGCATTTTCATCCTTCTTTCTGCTTCTGTTGTGTATGCCATCTGCAATCCGTGACCATTCCTTTATGCTCTCTCTCCGTGTAGATCTATCCAGTGTCACCTCTTCCCAGCTGCTAGTGTCGATTTTGAAGAGCTTCTTGTCGCGTTTGCATACGTCGGTATAACGTAAAAGTGGGCGACCAGCGGCTCTCCTGCCTTCTATTTTTGTCTACATGTAGGAAATAATGCAATGTTCATTCTTCCTGCATTCAGTGATGACTTGGTTGTGAGTGATAGTAGTTATGGGTCGTTCTCGTGGTTCATAGCTTCTGATTTATATAAATGAAAAAGTAAATTTCCCCTTTCAGATCTTGCTATCTATAGTGCAGATGATGTTAGGGTCTTTTGATTCTTTGGCCACGGGTAACGAGCAGCACAACCACCAACCGCCTATACTTTCCCCAACTGAAGTCATGTACCCTTTAGAGTTGGGTGGATTCAGGGGCGCCCTAGAAATCCCGAAATTAAAAATCCCAATCTTAACCGAACCCGGACGTTCGCTTAACCACTCAGCCACCGATCCCTACTGGGGGTCTTCGGACCACAGTTTGAGAACCACTGTTATAGACGACCGTACGACAGTCCAGTGTTGTGGGCTAATCTAATCTGACTTCGACTATGTATCAATTATTACAGAACATTACAAGTTGAATATAGTTGATAACAACATTCAGTTCTATACAATGATACTTTATTAACCACTAAGAAATCCGTCCAGTTTTTCTAAAACGTCGCTATTTATAACTACTATTTAAAACACAACCTACTTCTAACATAACGCCATGTTGGTCTCCTGTTCGCCTAAGTCTACTACGTCATTAGTCTGTCTTACTACGTCACTACTTTTACCGTCGCTAAAACATTACACAATATATTTAACTAACAAATCTAACCTACTCTCTAAACTAGTACATTACATTTCCTCCCCCCTTTCTAAAAAAAATTGTTTAACAATTTTTTACAAAAAGTACAGTAAAATGTCTTTACAATAGCAAGGAGAATTTTGTTTGAAAAAACAAATACAATAAATATGGGAATGGACAACACAACAAATAGATTCTCTTGACATCTCAGGTAGGTTCACTAGTATCTCACAAAGTTCGTTGACAGACATCTCACTGCGGTAAGTTCAATGACAATTCACTAAAATAAGTCGTTTGACATCCAACAAGGTAAGCTCAGTAACACACTATTACTGAACAAATTGTAATGTCACTGTAAAACACAACTTTAAAAAGTCCATATAGTCTCTGACACAATAAGATTACTGCTGAGTGAGGTATCTGACGTGATACACAGTCCAATACTAAGACTTCTGTTGAATGTGATACGTGATGTGACACATAGTTCAAAGTGTAACCTTTCTGCACATAGTGTAACAGTCCATGAGTACGAAACATCACGTTGTAGTTACCACAAGCTACGCTGTACAAGATAAGGTCCATCACGTCACAATAATGTTGTTTACGATGCCAAGTACCATCTCACTGTCCATCTTCAAGATCATCAAGAAGCATTACAACTTTATGACATTTTCCTATTATGGATACAAACAGTAAAACATCCATGAACAACTATTCCAACGTTTTAACAGTGACACTTGAGGCTATCCCTAAATGTCCAACCCATCAATAGATTCAAGCTGATTTCTTCCTTCGCTTACCATTTCCTCAGGAATCTAAAATGTACAAATGATCGATGTGATGATACACATATAGAAAATGTAATGCTTCTGCTCATACTTACTTTCCAATAAGCTTTCAATATATTATATTATCTCCCTTTAAAATTATAACTCTTTAAATTATTTCCCTTTCTCATCAATACAGTCTTATGAGTGCTATGCTATAGCATACAAATAAATATCATAACATATACAACTTATTTACAACCTAAAAGAACTCAACATGTTCATGCACTATACAATTAAACCAATGCTGGTATATCTATCTATATATACTTATAAGTAAACCATCAAGAATTTACTTTGCCCAACTATATTCTGCTTCTCCATTTCTTCTCTGGTAAGGTCTGTATGACCTACAATTGTCCCTTGTACCCTGGTACTCATCAGAGTTACATCTTCTCTGAGTCTTCCCTCTATGATACTGTCTATCATAGGCATTGCTATCAAACTCATACTCATAATGGTCAGATCTCCTATCTGAATAGTCACAACTTCTGCATTGCCTGGCTCTATGTCCCTTTCTTTGACATTTAAAACAAATAATGTTTCTTCTCACTTTACCATAAGAATTTCTTTGTCCAATTTTGTATTCATGTCTTCTATTCCAGCTATCTATCTCTCTTTGAGTCAGTTCCTTTAGTCCATGTATATTGCCTAAAAGCAAATCATGAGACAATCCTGGTATTGCTAAACCTTTACAATAACCAGTATAAAATGGTGTTTCTAAGAAAACTTTACAGGCTTGATAGCGCTTGATACTGCCATCTATCAACCTTACTTTTTTTTCATAGCCTAAGTAACAGTCTGGTTTAACTAAGTTACTCCTAATCCCGACTGTACTGCATCCCGAATCTTTGACAAACCTCATAGGTTTCCCATTAATAAAACCAGTGTACTCTCACTCTGTTAGTTCCATCTTCAACAAAATGTATTTCTTCTACACCTCCAACAATAGTTCATCTCTTCTACTTCTTCACTTTCACTACTTTCTCTACTATCCCTATCATTGGTGAAATACACTCTACTTTTATTAATGCTGTTTCTGTTCTCTTTCAACTCAACTTTCCTACTCTGTTTCCTGTAATTATCCCTATTTTCTGATCTACTGTACTTCACTTTTTTACAATGTGCAGCAATATGTCCTCTACCTTGGCAATTAAAACAGATGATCTCTCTATAGTTTGTATTGTCTCTATTTCTATCATTTCTGCCTTCATGTCTCTCTTTATTCTTAGTTTCTTTACTGTATCCGACAAAATCAATCTGTTTCTTGTCTTTATCAGAAAATGAATTATTAGGATAAGCACTGCTGTAAGTTCTCATAATAATAACTATAGATTTTGGTTTTCTCTCTTTTATAAATGACTGTAACTGAGATTCACATTTGTTTGTAAAATTATCTATCAAAATAAAGTTTTTAAGTCCCTCATAGCTTGGATCTATTTGCTCAAATGACATACATTTACTGAAATAATCTTTTTCAAGATTTACTGTTGTTTGAGGATCTATCTGACTACTAGGAAAATTATCAAAATATTTTTTCCTAAATGTACTGGCATTATGTTCTGGCGTCCTTCAATCCGTTCACTGGGTCGCCAAACTACTGTTGTGGGCTAATCTAATCTGACTTCGACTATGTATCAATTACTACTTAACATTAGCCACAGAACATTACAAGTTGAATATAGTTGATAACAACATTCAGTTCTATACAATGAGACTTTATTAACCACTGGGAAATCCGTCCAGTCTTCCTAAAACGTCGCTGTATCTCATTACTATTCAACAACCTACATCTAACATAACGCCATGTCTTGTTCGCCTAAGTCTACCACGTCATTAGTCTGTCTTACTACGTCACTACATTTACCGTCGCTAAAACTATACACAATATATTTAACTAACAAAACTAACCTACTCTCTGAACTAGTACATTACACCAGCATGCATACCGCAAGACCAGTTAGCCACCCTACTATTATTTCTTATCCATATAGTTATAGTTATACCATTGCGCAAGGAGAGTTCCTATGACATAAATTATAATTGAGAGATTTTGTATGCAGTTTTGCTTTAAGAACTATAAAAATGCGTTGAAGTTTAAATAGATCGATAGCATAGCTACTGAGAACAAAATTATATCGGGTTTTCCCGGTTTCAATTTCAGTCTGTCAAAATTCAAACACACTTGGCAACAAACATTTGTGTATTTGTTATTTTAAAAAAAAATCAAACAATGTAAGTATGTCTATGTCATAAAAAGTATGTTCTTTTTTAAAAGCTAAGATAACAGAAACAACTTTGTTATCAATAATAATAATTTAATTATGCGATAAATTTATCCAGATATAATAAAAAAAAACTATTTTTAAAAAAGTAAAGTTTCTTTTTTCAGTCCTTACTATATATGGGGCAGAAGGTGTAAAGGTCATCTATTTTCTTGGCCCACGGTTAAAGAGGGTGTCATGCGGCCAGCACAACGACCAAACGCCTGTACTTTTGCCCAACTATTGTCAGGTAGCCATTTGAGTGCATTCAGATATAAATATGCTTAAACTTTTCCCAGACACTAACCCTATGATAACACAACACATTCAAGATGGTAAAGATTTCAACCAGGTAGACTATTTTCATTGGGTTACTTGTGATGACCTTGCAATAGAAACAGATAATATCATTGATAAAATGCAACATAATTTGATTTGTCTAAAACATTCAATCCTTCCACTTAAACTTTAACTTTGGCCAAAAAAAAAATCCGACAAAAGTAATATTCTACCTGTTGTCAACGTTGTGTTTTCCATGAGGACAATGACATTGAAACTAGCAAACGAAATACTTAAATACATTCTGTCAAAGAACATTTGAGCATGCTTGCAGGACGTCATCTCATACTTTCCAAATGACGTGGCATCTCGTTTGGACTAGCAGAAGTCAATACACAGTCAAAGAATAGAGTTGCAGCGAAATCTGGTTTCCCTTCAATGTCAGTTACACACTTCTGGATCAAGTGTTTGGAGTCATATCCCGTACTTTCAAAGATTTGTTGCGCATTTTTCTTCCAATTTCTACCACATATGTTTGTGAAACTGGGTTTTCCAACTGTTCAGTAATCAAGACTTAGTGGCTGAGCGATACAGCGCTTGACTTTCCGAACCGGAGTTCTGGGTTCGAATGCTGGTGAAAACTGGGATTTTAATTTCGGAATCTGTTGGGCGCCTCTGAGTTCACCCAGCTCTAATGGGTACATGACATTAGTTGGGGAAAAGGAAAGGCGTTTGGTCGTTGTGCTGGCCACATGACATCCATGTTAATCATGGGTCACAGAAACTTATGATCTTGCATTATTTGCCCTAAAGACCACATGGTATGAGAGGGGAACTTTAAGAATCAAGACTAAACTCAGAAGCAGAAGTGCAGAGCATAAAATTCGTTGTACTTTAACAAAGACTGTCCCGAAAGTTGCTGATCTACGGAAATAGAGATAATCTCAACCTTTGCACTGACGTTGGCTTAATGTCGAGAACGTTTAATAGTAATGTACTCCATCAATCTTGGATAGATGTCCATACCCCGCTTATCAAATTGTCATATAAGTAGAGCCTTTGCAAAATGGATATGGTGGCGGCGCAATAGAAAATAATTAAATGCTAGCCTCTATGGTAAAATGCCATTTGTTGTTTTTTTTTTGGTCTTTTAATTATAAATAGAAACTAGTTTACACGAATTATAATAACATAAAGTTTTACATAATTTCTTTTCAAAGAAAATACATCATGCGATATCATACTGTTGTAAATCTAAGGCAGGCAACTCAACGAACAAATAGGAGGCAATACTAAACGATGTATTTATTAAAAGCTATCAACAAAAAGTTGGACTTCCGCTATGAAGTCACAGGGGGTAATGTCTTAAGTTCTAAGAGTCCTACTTAATATCATAACGTAGAACAGACCACCGACACACTTCCCAGTGTCGCTCCAGGTCTTCTAAACAGTTCCCTAGTATCACACAGGACAGCACTTAGCCCCAGACTGTTCAGACTCCCATGACTTCAGCCGGATCCACAACAGTTCTTCTTCCTCTATAAACATGTCTTCCACTACTTGTGTTGAATGGCGCTCTGATGCGCACCATCAGAATGCCTCGGGAGCGGAGTTACAACAATACCTATACATCGTAAGTGATACTTTAGGACATCAAACGAATAAAAACTTCCGTCTTTGAACGAAAGTATGTTTACGTCTTCCGGTAGCCCTAAGAAGGATCAAGTTTGAGTTCACAGACCAATGAAACTTTTGAATTATTGGTCTCATTTCTAAATATCAACATATTCCGTTAGATCTTATCTTCTTATCTTATATACTACAGACGTTACTTCAAAAAAGAAGATGATTACGTCCTACGCGTCATGCATTTAGTCATGCATATTAACCAATGACTTAAATTCTGCCAAGTCACTGGTTTTCCTGGCTAGCTCAGGCAACCCATTCCATGCTCTAATAGCACTAGGGAAGAAGGAGTATTTGTACAAATTTGTCCTAGCATCTGGGACGAGGAATGTGCCCATATGACATAAAATGATACAAACTCGTGGCGTAGATTAAGAAATTTTGTTTTTGGGGGGGGGGGGGGGGAGGAATAGATTAAAGAGTATTATATTGTGTTGTAACTATCTCTTTAACCCGTCTTTTCCCAAGTAATACTAATACTAAACACGCGTAGTAGACTAAGATTGAATATTCACTCAACTGCTTCTAATATTTCACCTTGTAGATGACAACTCCAAAACAGGCGAAGACAATTGCAGCACAGCTAGAAGTGTTAGATGAGTTAAAGCAAGAATTGGACAAAGCTGGCACTCGTATGGACTATGTAAATGGATATAAGTCTATGTAGACACTCTCTCGGTTGCATTATTTATAGGCCTAATAATAATCTAGAAGTGAAGGTTGTTTAATTAATAAATTGGAAAACACTTTGCATGGACCTCATTCCCCAAAACGAATGGTCACGTGAAAATATTGATAAAACAACGAAAAAAAAAACAGCCACGAGATTACCATTTTTAATTATAATTTGAATTAGATCGTAATTTGTATAGCGGAGAGAGAGAATCACGTGGCTAAATGCTGTTTGTTTACGATTGGTGAATGAGGTCCATTGAAAAGGTTAAGCAACAACTGTATAAAAAAAATGATCCTTTTATGTTTAAATTTTTGTTGGTTATAAATAAAAATAAAAGCAACTTTAAGGAATTTTCCCTTTATAAAAAAAAGTATAAAAAAAACAAAAAAAAATTTAACCATAAAAAAATACTTTAGATCAAGAACATGCAATGAATTGATGTATAGAAGGTATAATTCTCATTCTAAGATTTTAACTTGTTATATCTTTGTATTTGTCTTGTATAACGAATGTATAAGATCATAACAAGGGGAACCAACTGGCTTGAGGATGCAAAGAATGAAACTTTTATGGACATTAACAC
This sequence comes from Biomphalaria pfeifferi, assembly GCA_030265305.1. Taxonomy (NCBI): domain Eukaryota; kingdom Metazoa; phylum Mollusca; class Gastropoda; family Planorbidae; genus Biomphalaria; species Biomphalaria pfeifferi. Next base: position 817,648 of record JASAOG010000049.1, read on the forward strand.
TTTCTTGGTGAATGAAACTTCAGAGTGTTTGCGGAGATTCGCTACAATAACAAGTAAGAAATACTAACGAATTCTGGGATAGCTTGGGGTAGGCTAAATAAATCACGTGCTACAAGAAACGTTACATTTCATTACTTCTCTACTCCACGTGTAAAGCGGGTGCCATTAAAAATATCGCATTTATTGGAATACTATACCGTATGGCTGTCGTTGCTGAAAGGGCGATGGATATAAGCACTCGGCGCAGTCCCTTATTTTCGTCGCGTTTTTTATTCACTACTTTCTCTAAGTTAAAACTTTGGTCCTTGGCGCTGCTTTTCATGTCCAATATGTATGCATCGTTTGTCCTAACCTATACAAGTGATTCTATACCCCTGAAATAGTCTCAGATAACCAGTCCAACTTCTGGCCTTCACGTGATATTGGGCGTGGCGGAACTGTTACAAGTTAATGTCGCCCGAACCAGTAACCTTCGGACAGGAGAGAGAAGCAGCGCCGGTCCTACAGATTGCGGGGGCCCTATGCGAAACGGATTGCGCTGGGCCCAGTCTGGGTAAGGATAAGGATAAAAGTGAAAATTAAGATTTGTATTTAAAAATAAATACGTCTTTTTGCATTTTTTATTCATACTTTTATTGCGTACAAAATCATTGTCAAATTTACTTGACGAGCCATCTACAGAAGGTGGTAGTTGCCCAACAAATAGCCGATGAACATTCATAACTGCCTTTTAGGTTTATTATCGACTAAAAAATATTGCTTTTGCTTTTTTTTTTTTTTATGGTTTTAAGAGGTCGATTTAGATTTAGATCTATATTGATATACCAGAGACTACTAAAGTAAATTAAGTATTTGAACTTCTTGTTTTGGTCAAAATTGAAATTAAAGCTGACAATGCCGTATATTTTTTAATCGCGAGTAGTATTGGCTTTTTCCATATTGAGTGATATCCCGAAATGACAATTGTGTCTTTTTTTTAAGGAATCTGCATGCATTTTCAGAAGAAATTAATAATTTCAGATTTTCATGACTTTTTCGTATATTTTGCTATCTCAAGAGAATTCCAGGAACCCTTGAATAATAAGTTAAAATGGTTTAATTTAATAATTGACTTCTAGAATTTGCGCGGGGCTTTATGAAAGTGTTTTTTGTATTTCGTCTTTTAAGTATTTTATAAACTGCATTCTTTGTTTCTTTTCTTGGTCTCTTTGTTAGTTAGTTGTTCATTTCAATAGTTATAAACCTAAATCATATTCGCTACATGTACATTGTGTTTTGACTATAAACACAGTACCACTAGTATCTTAACTCTTTTAATATGTATTTGTACCAACAGATGCTAAAGACGTCAGCCAAACAAGAGCTCATGAAAACCTCGACGTTAGAACTTTGATAGACTCTCGTTCTATCACGATCAAATCCCTGCAAAAAAAAATTAAACGTCATGAGAAACAGTTCAAACAAGTCGCAATGCATTTCGAAGAAATTGATAACAAAAACTATCAAAAATTTTATCAAATTACGGACGAACTTTGTTCAGCTAGCAATTTCATGGCTTCTCTTCAAAAATCTTACGAATTATTGTCCTTTCAAGTAAATGAAAATGCGAAACAAATCAACGATTTAACCAATATACATGACCAGCATAGACATTTCGATCTCAAACTAATAGAACAAGAAGAAAAATGCGAATCTTTATTGCGACTGCAAAAGTCTGTGGAACATAAACTTCTCTCAAAGCTTGAACAGATCGTAAGTCAACAAGACTCCACTTCGGAACATGTAAACAAAACAAGTTCCGAGTGCGAAGCAATGTCCTGTACTGTAAATAATATGATTAGCTCCTTCGACCATTTGAATTCAAATTTGGAAAGTTTAGAAGAAAACGTCAAACACATAGATAAAACTTTTAAGGAAACCGAAAACACAAATTCCAGAGAGTTTGAGAATCTTTCAAGAAGAATACAATCTTTGGATAAAATCATCGGCAATAGGCAGCCGGGCTCTTTCAACCTCGGTTTAGAGGAAACACAAAAAGAGTTGAAGGACATGGCCTTGAACTTTGATTCACTTAAAAAGAATGTCTCTGATTTAGCGAATAAACAACGAAATCTAGTATCGAGGGCTGCCTTAAATCAACTTGGTCAACTTCAGAAACAGAAAACAGACGAAATAGAATTAAATATGTCAGATCTAGATAAAAAGGTAAGATAACTCTTGCTAAAATATTATTACAGCAGACGTAGTCACTGCGTTCGAAGATTAATTTATCATTTCGTTTCATCGTCCAGTTATGCTTGTTAACCAATGATTTAAATTCCGCCAAGTCATGATTTTCCTGACGGGTTGCCTGAGCCAGCCAGCAAAACCAATGACTTGTCAGAATTTAAGTCATTGGTTAACAAGCATGACTCGTAGGACGTAATTATTTTATTTTTTTTATAGAAGATTTCTCAAATGTGTGTAGGACATCCTGCCAATGTAGTTGAGAAGTGGCGCTTTATATTAACTTATAAATTTGCATCAAAGTGCCATTTTATTTACAATAGTAACTAAAGATATTATGAGTTATATAGGGCTGGGTATAAACCTTAGCTTAGTAACCTTAGCTGCTCTTGGTCTCACTCATGACTTGTATTTCCTTTGATCTAGCTCTACAGACGATTGTGCTGTAAAGGACCATCACCTACCAGGCCCAATTTTACTGTTCTGTGTATAGGCTTAGAGAATGCTGGGAAGAGTTCAATCTTAGCAACTCTTAGTGGCGATGACCTACATAAGATTGAGCCAACTATTGGTATTACTTTCTATTTACTGTGATATCAAATCATGCCATCTCTTAATGATTGAGTCAGTTTGTAACCCTTAATAGTTATTGTAAAATTAGTTTATTTTTAAAACAATGCTAAAATGATGTGCCCTAAAAAAAAACATGCTCCTTTAAAAAAAACTTCTAATTCAGCAATAAAATTGTTTCTTAATTTTTTAAAAAGTGACAAGATATATATATTATATATTTACTTGTTGCATTACAAGCTTTTCCTATTACCTATGTCTGTTGTGTTCTCAAAATAACCAGTAGGAGATTGAATAATTTTTCATCATTTTAAAAATGGTTTTAAGCGTATACATACAATTAATTTGATTTTATATGATTCAATACTAAAAACATATCAATTATTTTAGAATTAAGTATGCTTAAGAATTTTTTTTTGTCTCATTCCTAACATATAGGCCATTTATACTAATGTTTAAAAATGAAAGCTATCTTTGAATGTACATTAAATAATATTTATTGTTTCCAGGATTCAGGATTAAAGCTATTCTTTTTAAAGATTGTATTTTGAATGTAAACGACTTTGGAGGTGAGTAAATGTATTGTAGCAATCTAGTTCTCTTAGGTGCATTCTACATTCTATTTACTCAAACTATATATGTTTAGTAGAGATTAGACATTATTATCCAAGACATTTACTTGTAAGATGAAAGTGATAGTCGGAAGATTATTGCAAGTACATGGGTTCTGCTTTTTAGATGATTGGGGAAAGTGAATAACTTGCATTAGTAACAGCTTAGTTTTGGATATTAGTGTATTAGTCATTAAACATCAATAGGCTTATATACTTCTCTAATCTTGAGGTGTTTGTTAAGTCAAGATTTGATTACATATTGAACTACATTTCTATAACATTTAGACGCTGGTGTGTTGCTTTTTTTAAAAACATGTTTGTTAGTTGTTGTTGTTTTTTGGGCTTATTTGTTATTCGTTAAGTTATGACAGAATGGTGAATAAAATTCATAACATGTATAAAAAATAATTAATGCTGTTTCATATTCATCTATAAAGATGAGAGAAATTTACTTAAAATATAAAGCCGCACTTTTTAACAGTATCTCACTATGCACATTTCCAAATGTTCAAAGAAAGATACACCTCATTTAGAATTCGAGGACTTGCCATTTTCATAACTTACTTCACTTCATTCTTTTGACTCCCAGTAGAGCATAGTGGATTAACAGTATATAGGCTCCTCCTTTGTGATCAAAAGATGAGCACATTTCTCATATCCTATGAACTTGAAGATGACTGTAAAGTCCAATCCTCACTTTAAAAAGCCGGCCGCATATGTGGCATGGGTAGGTTTCGTCAGTTGCAGATAGGCCTGCTTCTTCTCTCCCCTTTTTGTTGATTTGGCGCTCTTTCACGCTGGCCACTCTCCTCTTGCTTCACATCTGGTGATACCTACACTCACTGCTTGAGGAGCGATCGAGAGCTAGTGCTTCCCAGCCCTGAATGTCCACATCACACTCCTTGAAGGAGCACTAAAGGTTGTCTTTATAGTGCTTGTATTGACAGAAGTCGTTTGGGAAGGCAATCGTCCGGCGTGCGGACTAGATGTTATGACCATCGAAATTGGAACCTTTTTATTGTGGCAGTATCAATGGAACAGCCTTAACAGTAATTGGACTCTGTTCTGGACCGTCCCCCCTCAGTCAAGTCTTGTCCATCCTGCCATCTTTGCTTCTTGATCTACTGCATCTCCTCCGTTTGCTTTGGTCTCTCAACCTCTCTCCCATTTTCCTCTTTACCTTTCAACATTTAATTCTTTGCTGAAGGTATGAGTTAATATAAAGGTTTTTATTTTCAGGCGGAGATAAAGTTCGTCCTTACTGGGAAAGATATTACCAAGTTTTTCAAGGCATTATCTTTGTTATAGACAGCAGCTCTTCTGAAGAACTTTTACAGACTGCCAAATCTGAACTCCATAATGCTGCCAGGCACCATCAGCTCAAGTCACTACCACTTTTAATTCTGGCTACATTTCAGGATGTCAAAGGTGCTAGAACTCCAGAGGAGGTTAGTAGTGCTTTTCTTTTGTGTTACAATATACAAAAAATAGAATCAGTTTGGCTCTATAATAAAAAGGCTGAGGATTTAAATGTTCCTTGCATTTTATTAAGGGAATTCTTCAAACTAAATGTTGTGTCATGATAAGTTAGTGGACTTCACCTTAAGTATGCTTTTCTGGATTCATTTAACTCCGGGTCAAGGTCCTTTTCAGTATCACAGTTCCCTAAGTCTTCATTCAGGGTTTCCCACATGGACTTCAGTCCAGTATAGTACAATCTAGACCCTTATCAAAACATCTTGGGGGAAGGGGCGGGGGCCGCCAACATTTTTGCCTTTTATAAAATACAAGTGATGGTGGGCAGCAGGTTATTCTTATGCACATGAGGATTTATAACCTCAGTGAGTTAAGTATAGTTGTTCTAGTAGGTGGTATTCATTTTCAAGGCAAATTTAATGTCTATTGTTCAAACAAAAATAAATAAAAGATTCTGCTGAGTTTACATGAAAGCAAGGAGCTTGATTTGATTAGCAATTAAAGATGCAACTCTTAGAAAGTTTATATAGAGTTAGAAGTTTCCCAACTACCAGCCCCAAGCATTAATAGCCCTTAGAAAGTAGAAGTAAAATACACTTTTCAACTGTCAACAGGACACAGTATTTAAATTTCCTTCTAATATATAATTTAACCCCACACCCCCACGCTGCTGCAGACGCTCAAAATATTTTTTTTAATGGAAAACAATAATTGTACCCCAAGCTGACCTTCTTACCTTAACATTAAATTCAACCAACCAACACCTGTATGGTAGAGCAGAGCATTTGTTCTCTTGGTACTTGTTGCAAAAGATTTGAGCATCAAAAGGCTTTCTATAGTAGATATTATATCTGCCTGATTTAGTGTTTAAATGTTTTGTAATCAATCTGTCCTGTAAGCTAATTCTTTTTTAATCTGTGTTATGTAATTCTTAGCTGTCTCAGATTCTGGAGATAGAAACAGAATTGACTGGTAGGCAGGTGATGATTCATGGATGTTTTTTAAATGACAAGGAAGGACTAACTCAAATTTTCCACCAGTTTAACGAGACTCTGATGAAAAACTTGGATGCTGAAATTGAAAGTCGCAAAGCTTCTCCACAACATGGCAACAGGTTGTGATTTCATCTTTTCTTTTAAAATTAGAGATTAGAACCTTTTTTTTTTTTTTTTTTTTTTTTTGATTCTTAAACCTGTATTCTATTCCCTATCTTTACTGGCTGGATGTATGAAATATTTTAAGATGAAATCTTTTTACTTTTTTCTGCATGTAGAATACTTATTTTGACTGTTGGTGTCAAATTAACTTTATTTATTTATAAGTGTAATTTTTTAGATCAGCATATTGAGTGGATTTTGTGATCATGTAGCTGAAGCAAGAGAAATGTGGATTCATAATGAAATGAAACAAAAAAGAATTTGTTTCTCTTCCAATTGAGCACATTTAGTTCCAAGTCTTTATAAATTAATCTTTAAAAATCAAACTTTAAAAAAAAAAATGTAAATTTTTTACATGACCTGCTAAATATTTTTTTTTTTTTTTTTTACAAAAAAAAAGTTGAGTCTAGATTTATGAGATATAAGCATTGTTACATTGTTTGCCACTAATTTCACTATTATTGATGTGGACAACAAATATACTAATAATTCAATGTTGATCTTCTGAAATAATTTGACTTGTCCAAGAAGTAAAAAGAAGATCCATCCAAGTTCAGCACTGTGTGTTAGGGCTCTGTAGCCATCAACTACTTCTTTTAGATATAGGGCTACCTTAGCCCTGAACTATAATACAAACCAAAATTATCTCCACCAGGATTGGCACCCAACCTCTTAACCAACTTGTCTCCCCTCTGTCCTCACTAATTACTAACCGTTGTGTGAGCATTAGTTTGTGTATTCATTCTAAAGACATTAAGAGATACTTGGCGATTTCATTTTGAATCCTTATTTATTATTAGTTACCAGGATGGTTTTGTGCTCATAGTGTTAGTCGTTTTCTTTTACATTAAATATTTGGTAACACCTATTTTGTTGTAATATTTTCTTTAAAAAAAAAAAAAACACATGGTTAATAGGAGTTTAAAGCTGTCTGAAGCAGATTTATTTCATGATATAGGGTCACTGAAAGGTTTTCATGCATCATAACAAAGTTTATGATATATCAATGACAAAACTCTTTCTTGGCCATTCTCTATATTTCTATTTGTCTTGCTGGTCTAAGTTATTGTTCTTGTGATATTTTGTGCATACTTGATTTGCAACAATGATATTTTGTACATTTGTAGAATGATGTAAAATTGTATTTTAATTCTATGCTTAAACATACTGGTGTATATATTGTTATTAAGATACTATTTGTATTATTGTTTTGTTTTACATTCTACACTATTCTATCTCAGTGTATGTAGGTATTACATAAATAGATTCATTTATGAATAAGAATGTCATAAATTAAGTTTAAATCTAATATGCTGTTTATAATTTATCTTTGTACATTAATTCTATATTTGTTTCGTGATAGTTTGTTTTTGTTCCTTTTCTTTTTCTTGAACAAAAAAAACAAAAAACTGGTAAAATATTTTTTAAGACTTGGTGTATAAAAGTGTGTAGTCTAAAAAGGGTACATTAAACATCACTGTCTTTGTTGCTCCACCCTAACCATCATCTACAGTTACACTGAAGTCTGATTTCATTTCGGGTTGAACCCCAGCAAGACATTGACGTAGTTAAAGATGTTGTTAGCAGGATTAAAAACGATACGCTGTCACTTTTTAAGTTAATTGTTGAATTTTTTTTTTTTTGAAATGTCTTCCACTAATAGCAAGATGTTCTTTGGTTTTTGTTTTCATACCCAACATCTATAGTCAGAATGTTAGTCCATTGTTAACATGCATATAATCAATCAAATGGTGTTGTTTGTTTTTTTTTATTAATGTGAAGATTTCCTGTTTCATATTTGGTATTGTCTCTTAGACTTTGAACTAATAAACATTTTTTTCCAATGAGGTAGGTACGGTAAGGTTACCCTTTCAGACCCTGCGAGCTCTAGGGCAGATGATGTAAAGGTCATCTGTTTTTTTTAGCCCACAGTGGCCAGCACAACAACCAACCACCTTCACTTTTCCCCCAACTAATGTCGGGTACCCATTAAAGCTGGGTGGACTCAGAGGTGCCCAAAGATCCCGAATTTAAAATCTTCCAATGAAGACAATCATAGAAATGTGATTCATTTCAAAAGATGCAAAAGGTAGCAAAACATTTGTTAATATTTACTTGTCATTAGACAATGCATTAAATAATCCTTAATTAGGTAATATTAGAACAGCAAGTATTTTTGTGGGTGATGAAGGTCTACCATGTTCTCATCAGTTGGAGAGACAGCATAAAGTAAATATGTGCATCGACATCATTTTTGTTATTTATTTAGCTTACATGTTTTAGCAGTACAATTACTCTCAAGAACTAAGTGTGGCTTTAAGTGATACAACCACTTGACTGGTTGGGGCATACAGGAAGTTGGTATAGCTTTTGTAGCTGTTAATAAACTTTGTAATAATTTCATACATAGTGGCTATGAGCTGGAATAGTAAATTACATTAGCCTTTTTTTTTTTTTTTTTTTAACAGACTAACCAAACCTCAGTATATCAAAAGACTGACCCAATTTTTGTATAACTAATTCTATTACTTGTATGCTTGTTCAAATGAAATTGACAGTCAATGTTGAGTAGCAGGACACTATAAATAGGCTAGAGCTGTAGGCCTTTTCCTAATTTTTTAATTGGTAAAATGTCTTTCTTTGGGTTAGTCTGTTAGCTTAAGAGGGCAAACATTTTTCAAACTCTTTTCAACAATATTCCTGAATTACTTTAAAGTCAATGACCTTTAATTCTGCGATTATGGAAAACAACAGATTATTTGGATAGCCCAGCATTGACCTAAATGTTTTAGCACATTTGATTCAAGAAGTTGATATCAATCTAAATTCTCTTTTTATTTTCTGCATCATGACATTAGCTTTTCTATGTATTGAAAACCAAACTAAGCTTGCATAGTAGTGACGTCAAGTGTCTATCTCATTCATTTGGTTTCATTACATCTTTTTAACATTGAAGAAAAGCGTGCCACACGGAAAATGGCCAGCTCCTCTACCACCAAAGCAAAAGCCACCTTGACATGCAATATATGTGGATGGGAGTGTCTCACCAAAATAGGGCTCCACAGCCGTATGAAAAAATGTTCGAGATGAATCATAGTCGTTTCACAACTGAAGGAGGCTAATTACTTATATCTTTTTAACATTATGATCATCATTCTATTTTTTCTATTATTAATGTCAGATATTTCAAGGTATATGTTAATTTACAGCCTTTATCCTGAACTTCAATGTGATACAACACTGTTAAGACAAAGGCTGGTTTAAATATCTGAAATAATCAGTGCATATGTTTTGGCTTTTTTTTTTTTTTTTAACCATAAAGAACGTCCGAAACTTTAAAAAAAAAATATCAACAACTTTAAAGTAATTGAAAAGTAGATACAATTAGCTGTGACTATATTTTGAAATAAGCTATTTTTATACAATGCAATAATTGTTCATGAAACAAGTCTTGAGTTTCTCGAATATTGTTCAGTTCAATGAGCTTTTGTTTAAATTGACAGAGGTCTCAAAAGAAAAAAAGATTATTGCCATTCTTTACATTTCCTAGTGTGATATTTATAGTTAGAGACGTTCTTGTACACATTAGCAATAAACAGAAAGGCTATTTAGAACATTTGGATCAATTCATCAGTAATATCTTTCTTTCTTTTATTAAGATAGTTCTGTGATTTTAATTTAAAGTTGTATATCATTCTTGTAGCAATGAGCGCAGAGACAATATATTGAGAATTCCAAGCTCCTATTTTAAGTCTTAATGTCCACGTGTATATACTTGTATTCTCTGGATGACATTGTATTCTATGCAGGCAGCAGTGGTTTATTTCTTCGCATTGCAATGTATGATTCGTGTGTTGATTCGAGGAAAACCATTGAAAGATCAAAATGTTTGTTTTTTGAACCTTTGTTTAATAGAATGTTATTTTTTCATCTATTTTTAATTTATTAATTATAATGAATGACAACTATAACATTTTTTTGTTGGTTGGGGGGTGGGGTGGGGGGTTGACTTTGTTAGTTTATTTGAAATGTCTGTCATGATGATTGTCACTGCCATATTGAAGTCTTCACAAAAGAAATATTTCGACATTGCTAATTTGTTTCTTCACTTATTTTCTGATTGACCATCCCATGATCTGATAATAGTTAAAATTTTATGGCACATCGGCACAATTTAGGCTATGTCGTACCCTCCTATCTCAGTCATACAGATTTAAAACTGTTGAATATCCTGTATTGCAATTTTATTTTCTAAATAGCTTTAATTGACATCGCATCTCCTTAATTATCTGTTCATTTGTAATTGTTGTAATTATTTTGTACAAATCTGAACACAATTTATAGTTTGTTTGATTCTTTTGTTCACTTAATGCTTTTTAAGTATATACTGCTAATAAATCTTTTTTATTTACAAAGAAATAGTTTTTATACAGACTTTCATTTTTTTCCGCTAATATTTGTTTCTGAATTGTTAGTACACATTTTGTACACAACACTTCTTCATATCGTCTGTTTTGCTTACTATTGTACACGTGCAATTAACACAATATTTCTAGCATACTGTATCTCGTACGAATCTCATTGTTAGCATTGAACAAGTAATAGTATATTGTATCAGACAAGTTTAGCCTTTACAAAAAAATTTAGATGTAGAACAAATTTAAAGTGTAACCATTTTTTTTTATGTGTTAATGATTGGATTACACTGTATAGTCTTTAAACTAGTCCAGTATTGTAACCGAAGAATATTGTATATGTTGAAACTATAACCTGAATAATTTTGCTTTTTCTCACAACGTAATATAGATGTAGCTATTAAATGTCATCAATAAAATGGTTATTTAATAATACATTTGCAGTGTGTAAATCCTACCGGAAAAAATACATTTTATTGAAGATTTGACTACTGGCTGCCAACTAAAAACATGAACATGTTATTATCACTTCTTGGCATAGTTTGGTCTCTTTATTCTATATTATTTGCTTATGTAACTTTATATTTTACCCTCGAAAAATTAATTAGACATCTTTATAGCCATACATTGAAATGTCTTACATGTGTTTTCCTAGTTTGAACTAAAGGGAAATTATCTCCCTTAATTTTATATCTAAGCCAGGGTACCTATGAACGTCATTTGGTTAATGAACTGTTTAAAATGTATAGATTTAAAAACTACTTATTAAATATTGCTTTTTTTTTAACTTCGGGAATGTTGGCAACTATTTTAGGCAAAACATTGGTCATTATATCAAAACCGAACAAGCTTTTTGATTCTATGTATCCAGTATATACTATGTTTATATTTATGTTCATCTACACAATGATTTGCACAATATTTTTTGTTTAACCCTTTTTACTATTTATATTTTGACTGGTTCTAAAAAAAGATGTGATGTAGTCCAGTTGCAGGACAGCTGGTTACACTATATTGTTTTACTGGCTTACTATGCCACCATGTTTCAATTCAATCATTTTTTGTTTCGTATTATTTTTTGAAAGTTAAACGAAGGAACATGTTATTGAAATACAAATAACTTTTTATTTTACCAAATATTTAAAAAAAAAAACAAAAAAAAAACATTATACATACTTTCTTCAAAGAAGAAAGTTTAGAAGACTATTAGGAGGGTGGTCAAGATATACCCCCATTGTTGGGTGATGTCTCTCTCAGTACAAATGCTCAAATATCATCATGCTGAATTAAGGAATGTTTCCCTTTTGCTGAAATTTTTTTTTGTTTTTCTTTCCTTAAAAGTAAAGGGTAATTATTGACTCAGTTCAATGGCACAAATTCTAAAAGAAGAAACTAGAATTAGTCATTAGTCTGACTGGTCAGCTGTTTTGGTGTTGGATATTTTTGTTTGCTCAAAACCTGTGTAAACTGCCTTCCATTACTCAACAAGTGAACATGTTTTTTTTTCCCCCCACAAAAGCCTTACTCCCCACCTCTTTGACTGTTCACTGTCCCTTCTTGATTGGATCTATACTATGAACTAGTTTTCTGATTTCTAAAAGCATAATAAATTGTATCTCTTGAGTAAATTTTCTGTTTAAATTTTGTAATGAAACATTTAACAAAACTTGTTATGTTTATTAAATGTTTAGTCTTTTGTTTTCTTCCTTATGTGGAATTAACAGATGGTTAACACCAAATTAGTTAACTATACATTTGGTTTTGTATAGAATCTATTAAAATTCTAGACTCTATTAAAGCCCAGAGATTAACACCCAATGTAGTGCCTTAAACATTTATTGAGTTCACTTTGGTTACTGACATGTAATAATGTGAGCTTTTCAATTTTGATTTTTCGTTTTGTCACTTTAATAGCAGAACTGTTGTATTAGAGCCACTTGAAGTCTCATTTCTTGATGTCAATCAGAAGATACTAAATTGAAGCATGCCAATTGTGATGCGTGTGTGTTTAGGATGATCGTGTTTGTGTGTACCTTTTTGTTTTCTTTTCACATTTTTCCTGCTGTTTTTTTTTTTAAATTCTTAAAATTATCCATTCTAAATATAAATTTACATTTAAAAAAAAAACATTGGACACATCTTGTTTTTTGTTTTTTTGCTTTGTGTGGAAAAAAAAAATATAAATTATTTTATTAGAAATATTAGTAGATCAAATCTTTTCCAATTTTTGAAAAACTGAGTTTCGTTGAGAAAGGCAAAGTCAAGTTGTCACAAATGTTTGCTTTCAATTCAAGATTGTTTCGTAATGTTATGATTAAACAAAATATTAACTTAATCAAAACTTATAATAAATTTAAATAAATGATCCCAAGTCATTGATTTAGGGTAAGATGACTAGCAAGAGACTGAGGAGAATGCTTTTAGTGAGGCCTTTTTATCCATGAGGAACGGAAGGAAATATAATAATGAATTTCCTTTACCTCACGGAGCTTATAAAATAACAAGCAAATGATTGTGTATGTCAATAAAATGTAGTTGATAACTAAACGGGTTTATGACAGTTTGAATTTATTTCAAAGAATTCTTAGTAACAAATTATTTCAACGGTTAAAATAATTAGAGGTTAGGAAAGACACTCCCAGGTGACATTAATGTAGCAGCTTAAAATACAAATAAAGGAAACTGAGACTTACCATACAATGATGGGGGCAGAGAATAGTGAATTGTCTGCTCAATACAATAAGGTAAGTCTTACAAAATAATAAGATACAAAAAATAAGATATCTGACACTTTAAAATTGTTTGAAAAATTTTTTTTTATTGTGCTTTGACCATACTGGATGAGATTGTTTTACTTTATACTGATATTACAAATATATAGAAGTAGAAAATGTAAAGCAACACAGTGAGCAGTATAAAAACAATTCTAAACTATTTGTGGAATGAAATGAACTAACTAGATGCAGAGAAAGTAAATCTGAGGTTCTTTCACTTTAATGAACTAGTATAAAATCATCAGTGTATTTAGATATAACATTTAATAGTTATTTTATCAACATAAAATATGTCTTCAACTGTATAATATAATAACACATAAAGAAAACATTCAGTATATATTACAATATCAGACAAAGCATGGTGACTGAGTACTATAAAATACTTAAATACCAAGCATAGGGTCTGGAGTTTGGATATGAACAAAGGCTAAACATTTTTGAACTGCTGATTGTACTTAAGCTCAGTTTTGTTTCTGTATCACTCATGGGCTTCACAGACACCAAGGTCCATAAATGCATTGGGTCTAGAACACACTGAGTAGGTCATGAAGACACTTTTTTAAAAAAAGCTGCACATATAAGTTTAATGAAGATATGTTATACAGGTCCACCTTTTGGTCACTGTCTATTAAAATGTTCTCTTAATCATGTAGGTCTGAACACGACCTTACAACATTGGCTAAACAGATGTATGTACAGTTTCAAAAAGAGACTGAAGCTTACAATATAAAACCTACTATATAAAAGAGAAGCATAACAAAGTGGAATGTAGTGTCATTAAAAATTAAATACTTAATGCATTGAGATGTGTAAATATTTGCGATATAAGTGAAGTGAGAATGTGTTTATAACTAGTTTAATAACCTTTTTTTTAAAAGATTAAATAAATATTTGTCTGATCCCATATAAAATTAGCTAACATTTTCTACTGACTACGTAAACGAACTTGTTTCAACAGGGGAGGACAACGGGGTTTGTTAGGTGGTCTGTTGGTAAGGGTGAGCCCTGCATTTTGAAGTCTTTGGTTGATTCTCATTAAAACTAATTTCGGAATGACACATTTCATGCTTCTGGATGTGACCATCATAATGTCCATCTCCAAGAGCTCAGTTAAGACAGGAACCACTTGACGTGCCGCAGACAGAACATGAGCAGGCCACATCTGGGGAGGGTACAGCCCATCTTTCATCTTTTCCGCCAAACACTTCTCAAGTTTAGTCTCAACACTTTCAGAGTCCGTGTTTTTAAAAGGTGGTCCCAGGCAGCCGCAAAGAAATGAGTGGCAGAAGCTGTCTTCGACACAGAAATGTATCTCGTTGCGAAAAAGACAAGCCACGCATTCCAGAACACATTTGTAGATGATGAATGACAAATGCCGTAGATCGTTGGTTTTGTCAACATTGATGACATTCAGAATGTACTCATTGATCTGAGCATTCTCACAAAGTTTGATGTTGAAGACATCCATCATGGCCTCCTTGCAGTGAGCGTCACCCCTGTTTTTAGAAGTGACAGACTTGATCAGGTGACAACAGTGCTTATCAAGAACCAAACCAAAGGCTTGCTGCAAACTGCGGTGGTGTTCCTGTGCCAAAAAAATGTTCACAGTCGCCATATCTGGATGGTCAGCAGAAATAATTGGACAAGGTGACCCATTTCTTAAGCTGTAGACAAAACTATTCAAATCTTGGACAGCTGCCTTAGCAGTTAGCTGAATATCTAAAATATTGGTCTCATTATTAAAGTACTTGCAGAACAGATTTTCCACTATACGTGTCTCCTTGTCTTATCTTATCTTATATAATACAGTGCCAAGAAGATCTTCATCAGCACATCATTGACTGGTGTGGACAGGTGATTGGTTTGCTGATAGAGCTGAGTCACTGTCTCTGGGAGTGGGTAGAGCTCATACATCAATGTGTGAGAGTACATGAAGCTCGGCCTCAGACCACACATCAGCCACATGATGAACATATGCCGGAAAGTGCCAATTTTTGTGAGATGTTTGTTGTGAAATATCAGATTGGTTTCACCAGTAGTTTCTAACTAAAAAATAAAAAGATTTTATTTAATTTTTACAATAAGCAATAGCCTATAAAAATACATCTTCCAAGGCAAAAAAAGAAAAAGAATGAAAAGTTGTGTGTGTTTTTGGCATTTTGAGATTTACATATCTCCTTAAATAGTGGGAAGCGTGGTCGAGAGGCAAAGTACTCTTGAACTAGGTTTAGCTTGGCTACCTTTAAAGGGGGCTCGAAGTTCGACACCCGACAGGAGCAGAGTTGTGTTTACTAAGCGCCTAAAGGCAGCACGCATAACCTTCTCCCAGATACCCTCCCCCCCCCCCCCCCCCAGCTAGTACACAAAAGAGATTGGACCATAGCGCTCTGAGCATGCTATAAGCATGAAAGTAGCGCTATATGAAAGCTATAATTTATTAAAGCAAGAACAAGAATCGTTTAAAGTTTGTGTCATCAAAATAGTGACTGTTGTTATAAAGATTATACACTTATATCAGCGACCCAATATTAGTCTATATAAAAACAGTATTACCGGTAAATAATAATAAGAAAAAACAACTAGAAAATCTTACAACTAAATATACACGTAAAATTGCAATATATTTTATAAAACTTAACATTTTCATGTTTATGAATTAAATAATTCTTTTGACCATTATAGATTAGATATAGTTATAGTCTAGTTATTTCAGAAAAACAGCACAATTTCGAATTACCAATCTTAAAAGACTTTTTTTTTTCACATATCAGTAGGCCTACCCGTTATTCAATGGCAAAAATATCCCCAAACATTGTATAGGTTACTTACTCATACCATGAGCTAACCTTGTAAAATGAGATGGAAGAAACTGCTAAAAACTAGGCTACTCTACACTAAAGACAGGCGCAGTAGACGGAAAGAAAACTTAAGACTGCCAGCGGACAACGACTTTGTCTGCAAGTAAAATGGGAAAATATGTAGGTCGCAACTGGGTCTGCATAGTCAAATCAATCACTGCATGCATTTTTTTATCTTTGGAATCTACACTGACCTGAGTATTTTTGTGTGTGTATAAGTTGTACATTTTATTCTACATTTTACCTTCATTGTTGTGTAGAGCCAAAACCAAAACTCGTAAGGCACAGCTATAGGAGCATTGTAAATATCAGCATATGTTATCCATGAGCAGTAGAGCGATGTTCGACAGTACTCATCCAGAAAGTGGGAGGAGTAGACAATGTCAGCCAAGTGGGAGTCGGCCAGTGCACATGATGCCAGAGTTTGGGTGTCCAGATGGAGAAAGATATTCTCAATTATCTCCGGGGGCAATCGAAGAGTTTCCATTAGTATACAGTTATGAAAAGAGTAAACAAACAAAGACCTGCATTATTAAACTTCAAATATAATAAAATAATGTAAAAAAAACAACAACAACAAATGTTTGGTTCAATTCGGGCCGTGATACCGTCAGCTTCTAAAAACGTAATTTTTCAAATTCGGCTATCTAGGAAGGCATATTTGTGTGTTTATTTTTTTTTTTGCTATGTTAATTATATGGACATCTAGATCTAACACTATCAGTGAGATTCATAACAAACGAATATTCACACTGAACCAGAGTAACACCTTTAGTAAAACCACTAAACTTAGAAAGCCTTCAGGACAGAAGACTCCAAAGTAAAGTAGCAACTATACATAAAAAAACACACTAGACCTAACGTTCTGACTTAGAACTCTTAGGATGTAGTCTAGACCTACTTCTAGTTCTAGAATCTTGATGTTATAGGTGTGCGTGACCTTGCGAAAAATTTTGGTGAGGGCGGGGGGGGGGGGGGGGGGGCAAAGCGGTAAAAAAAAAATTCATTGTTCTTGTCAAACCATGTTTGAATATAAACCAAATAAAATGATATTATTACCAATGTTTCAAAAAAATGTTTAACATTGAAAAAGAAGAGTCATCTAATAAGGATCTTTTAAAATGAAGGCCTATGTCGTTCTCACTAGACGCATCTGCAACAAAATTGACTGAACGTTTTTTGAAGAACGCCTCTGCTAACGTGATTCTTCACAGAATGGTTGTAAGTCTCTCTTGACTGTCCTGCATCGTTATGGTGAGGATTTTGTGTTACTAAAAAAATGTTAACAAGAAGGTGTCCCCCTCAACGCAAAGATGTTACAAAAATCACGCCAATTACAGACTTTACAAAAATCTAGCCAATTACAGACATTACGACAATCACGCCGATTACAGACGCATGTGCGCTACAAGCTACATCTGCCTCGAATATGCCTCGAAAAATTGTATCGGCCAGTGATGTCCCATTGTCTATGAAAATTCATATGACCTGAGACTTTATTTACAAGAATTGTTAGATGAGACTGAATAACTGATCTCATGAAAGGCATTAAGTAAAAAATTTAAGTTCCCCGTTCAGACCTTATGGTTTATAGGGCACACTAGCGGATCCAGAACTTTGGAGTGGGGGGGGGGGCATTTTTTTTCAAACCCTAACCCTAATGCCCAGTAAACCCTAACCCTATGCATAAACGTGCGTAAAGCATATATATATATATATATATATATATATATATTTCTATTGCAAACTTGGGGGTCTGGGAGAGCGCTGTAAGCTACCCCTGGTTCGGGGCGAAGCCCCGACGCAAAAAGCGTTTTCTTGCATTTTTCACTGCAGAAACGCATTCTCCTGACATCTAGCCTACAGCTCATTATTTATCAGTGTGGTTAGGGGCGAAGCCGAAAGCGTTTTATTGCATTCTTCACTGCAGAAACGCATTCTCCTGACATCTACAGCTCATTATTCATCAGTAGGGTTCGGGGCGAAGCCCCGACGCCAAAAGCGTTTTCTTGCATTCTTCATTGCAGTAACGCACTCTCCTGACATCTACAGCTTATCATTTGTCAGTGAGAGCCCCGAACACCAAAAGCGTTTTCTTGCATTCATCACTGAAGAAGCGCTTTCTCTTGACCTATAGCTCATTATTCATCGTATTATAAAGAACCTTTTGAATAATGTTTGAAAATGTTCTAATATGAATTGATAGGCCCTTAATATATTGCAAATAAAACCGATTGTTCCTTAAAAAGATAAGATACCCCACATATTTAGATTAAGGCTTTGAGGATCGCCGCCGAAAAAAAAATTCAATAAAATTCAAGCATACATTGTGAGTTATAGTCCCAAATTTATTTAACTAGAAAAATATCAGATTGAGTAAAGGTTAAAAAAGGCGACTAGGAAAACATTATCTGGGTTTAGAACTCATCTCAATCGTGACTCTTTTACTGAAAAATTTCGTTTGAATTATAACTTTTCCAAAGCAAAGTCTTTCTTAAAATAATTATGATAATTCATGTGAAATTACATAAACTCTGTCTGGAAAGGGGAGGGGTGGTAGAGTGAAAATGATTAAACCTCGCTCATTTTTATAATTTCTGCTATTGATTGCATTTGGCATTAAAGAATAGGGTGGGGCGACTCGATATAAGAATTTAATTTATAACATATATGAATTATGTTAGTGACAGATTTTTTTTATTTTGTAATTTCTTAAGTAAAATACAAAAAGAAACAAGATTACAAAGACAGTTTGTGTGGAAACACAAATTCAAAATCGGCCCCCGAAGTGGTCCACCCAGGCAGGCTTCAATATTCTCAGAAAGGACATCCAAATGAAATTATATCAAAGACAAATGAGAGATAAGAATGGAGAAAGAAGGTTGACAGATCTTGTATAGTGCCCCAACGGTACAGCAGATCAAATGATAGATGCAAGTGAATGCAAAGTTAGATATGAACCTGGCCCTAACTAGTTCCCCTTTCAGACCTTGTGGTCTATTGGGCAGATGATGTTAAGTTCATCTGTTTGTGTGGCCTACGGTTAACGAGGGTGTCATGCACAACGACCAACCGCCTTTACTTTTCCCCAATTAATATCAAGTACCCATTGGAGCTGGGTGGACTCCGAAGTTGAAAATCCCAGTCTTCGAACCCGGTGCCCAAGGTTCGGAAGCCAAGCGCTTTACCGCGCCTCTCCTGGCCTAACTGAAGTCTTATAATGTATGTAATTGTTTTGTAAAGGCTCAATCTCCTATTTTTATGCTCAACAAAAGAATGTATAAATATTGAGGTTTCGAAAACAAGTTTACCAAAATGAAGTTTACAAGATTACTATTCGTTTTAATTTAGGTCTAACTTATAATGCATACTAATTAGCTTTTTCTCTTTAAAAAACTGCTTGCATAACTGATTTTAAAAATTAGATTTTTCGCTTTCAGAAAAAAAAAGTAGCCGTTGCATCAGAACTTTGAATGGTCTAAAATATTGTGATGTCGGATTTTCAATATCTTTTCTAGTTTACGAGATCTAAACGGGACGGACGGACAGACATTTCGCACAAAACTAATAGCGTCTTTTCCCCTTTCGGGGGCCGCTAAAAAAGTATTGGTTTGTCCGATGGGGGGAAGGTGATTTGCATACATCGCCCCTCCCATCTTGTACAACCTTTTTTCATTTTATATTTACTAATAAAAACATTTGAGATTAGAGTGTGGTGCGACATAATATACAATTGGTTCACATATCAATACGTAGTTTATATTATATAGATATTCAACTAATTTTTTTCACATACTATGATTTCTCCATAAAAATAGGACCGCCCCCCCTCCCATTCAGAGGGCTAGAGTGGGAAGGGCAGCAGAAGCAATCATCTCCCCACCTCACCAAGTCGGCTAAGATACCAGAAGTGTAGCGACATAATATAACAATTATATTGTAATTCAACTAATTTTGTTCACAAACTATGATTTCTAATTAAAAGTAGGACCGCCCCCCCCCCACTCAAAGGGTTTAGGTTGGAAGGACAGTAGATGTATTCGCCCCCCCCCCCCCCCCCCCCACCCAATCGGCTAACAGAGGAAAGACATAGTTTAAAGATCGGTTAAAATATCAATAACAAGTTTTAATCATATAGATATTTAATTGATTCTGTTAGCAAGCTGTGATTTTTACAAATAAATTGGACCGCCCCCCCCCCACTCGAAAGTTTAGGGGGGGGGGCGGGATTGATGCCATCGCCCCCTCCCGATCCCACCATATCGACCAAAATACGGGGGGGGGGGGCGAAATAATCTAAAAGTAGGTTGAAATATAAATAATTAATATATATTATTAACATAAGTAATAAATTCGTATACAAATTATGTGAACTAAAATTCGTCCGTCCCCCCTGGCCGAGTGGGGGGGGGGGGGGCGATCGCCCCTACCGCCCCCCCCCCTGGATCCGCCAGTGATAGGGCAGAAAATGTAAAGCATCTGATTCTGTGGCCTACGGTTACCCAGGGTGTCATGTGGCCAGCACAACGACCAACGGCCTTTACTTTTCCCCAACTAATATCAGTACCCATGAGAGCTTGGTGGATTTAGAGGTGCCCAAGGATACCGAAATAAAAATCCCAGTCTTCACCAGGATTCAAACCCGGGACCCCCGGTTCAGAAGCCAAGCGCTTTACCCTTCAGCTACCGCACCTCCTGAAAGTCATCAAAGATGGATTGAAAATCTTCTATTGAAGAATAAATTGCAAAATGTCTTGGTCAACGCCAGTGATGCCCAAAAATTCGGCCCGTGGGCCAAATCCGTCCCGCGACAAGGTGTTATTTGGTCTTCCCAAAAGTTTAGAAAATCACACACATAAATTTTTTCAGACTCTATGTAAGGGTCCTCACCCTTTCTTCCATGGATTTTATTCTTTGCTATTCTAATATTCATATTAGGTATATTTGTGTGTGTTCTCATAAGAAAAAAAAAGTTGATGTTTTAATTTGTAGGCGACACGAATCATCTATTATTTCCGCTGCTGTCTTGAATAAGACACAGCCTGATGGTGGACCTCATTCTTCTCAGCTCCAGAAGACTGAAACATCCAGAGTGATAACCCTACTTCAATCTTTAATGTAGTTTCCAGAACATTAAATATTGCTATTAACCGTACATTAAAACAAGCAATCAAAAAAATATTTTTAAAATAAAGCTTATCCAGTGGAAAGAACCGATAATTACTGCCATTTACTGAAAATTTCAGGGTTCAGCCCCCTTTCTTCTATATAATACAAAATTTATTATTTAGTACTAAATGATTAACTAGTTGGTTAATTTTTGAATTGATTCATGTATTGTCAACGACTATGAATAATTATGCAAAATTTCAGTTTGATCCGAGAATGGGAAGTGGGAGAAAAAAAAAGTGTCTAAACATAAGAAGGGGGATTAAATCCATATATACATCCACATAGGAGTTCATCACTCATTCCAGCAACATAAGTCAAGAAGCAACTATTTTTGATCTATATAAGACTGGTTTTCCTGTTCAATTATTTTTTTCTTATTCCATAAGCCAAGACCGATTCATGCAAGCGCTCCTTCTTACATAGTTTCATTAGAGCAACACACACCAATGGGTTACAGGAATAACAGCTATGGCTGAGAAGGATCCTAGGATTAACATACCGAGATCATGTCCCAATAGAGTGATGGTTTCCTGCTAAGGTACTTACACTCTAAGTGAAATGGTGACTGAATGTCTTATGAGATTCACGGGACATAGCTTTTCCTTAGACGATACACATTTAACGAAATCAGTGAAAATAAGACCGTCCACGAACAACATGGCGTAGCACCTTCTTGGAAAACCTAAAATCCGTGAGCAGCAAGCTGGGAAGAGGCTGAGGAGGTCGCCTAAGGCCGAACTCTGGGGAGAGAGGTTGCCGCCCTATGCGCCGAATGTCGTGGGAGGACCTAAATCTAAGAAAGACAATGCCAACTGGTTGGTATGGCTGCGTGAGAGTGCTTTGCGCTCTTGGATGTCATTATGATGGCCTCAATTTCAAACCCTGTACTCTGCCATTCCCTGCCGCCCTAGCAGCACGTAGACCTAATCTTATCTTATATAATACAGACGTTACTTCAAAAAAGAAGATGATTACGTCCTACGCGGCATTCATTTAGTCATGCATATTAACCAATGACATACCAAGTCACTAGTTTTCCTGGCTAGCTCATCATGCTACCCATTCCATGCTCTAATGGCACTAGGGAAGAAGGAGTATTTGTACAAATTTGTCCTAGCGTATGGTACGAGGAATGTGCCTTTATATTTGTGTCTTTCTGAGTATTTTATTAAAGTTTGGTTTTGTATTTGAAGATTATGGTTAATTAATATTCGCAATAACGTCCAATAAGTATATAAGAAAACAGATAATATATCTACGCTATCATCATATAGTAGGGCTATAGTTCTAAATCTAGATGATCATGATGTCAAATATGATGATAAAGATAGAACTAAGAATAGATCTAATCTAAAGTTCACCGAATTTAAGTTGATTCTGGTAGATCTGTCTACGGTTGTATGTATTATTGTTATCGCATTGAGCAAACCTAATTTAAAAGATACATTTTCATGTAACAAAGACTAGATCTAGATCCAATTCTAGAAATCCAATAGATCAAGCAGCTTTTCCGTTTTTCGTAGCTGAAGGCGGATAGCTTAGATGTCAATTTGAAGTCGAAAATGTTCTTTCGCCAAAATATAAAATAATAATTTTGTTAGCAAAATATTTTTTACAAAGACTGAAAGTGTGAGAGATCTAAAGGATAGAGATAACAAGAAATTAATTTGTGAAAAGTAGGCCTATATGATAAGAATCTTATTCTTATAGCCTATGTTAATTTTTTAAATAGATTAAACCAAGGCCAGAATTTAGATCTAGGTTCGGAATCTTTTTTCAGCGACCTTTTTATTTAGTCATTTTAAAAGTAACTTTCCTCTGCGTTAACTTTCAAACTCCTGTGTGGTTTAGCTGAGCTTCATGGTCAGACCCAAGATCTAGGTATAATCAGTGGCGTAGCATCCATGGCACGAAGGGGTTCAGTGAACCCGGGCCCTCGATCAATAGGGGCTGTGGGCTAGCAACCATATTGCGAAGGAGATCATCACACTTGGGCCCATGATTCTTGGCCAGATGGGGATTGGGGCCCACATTAGAACTTTGGAAGAACATTTGTTCATTCATTAGAAACACTTTTAAGTCGTTCAACTCTGTTAAGAAGTTGTAAGAGCATTGACTTTTAAGACATTAATACATTACTTTTATGCAGTCCTAACTGAATCAAACGTTATGACATAATTACTTATTTTAAAAAAAGGTACGATCTTTACATGGGGATGTCTTTACATTTAGATTAGGCCTACTCATATTTGTCACACACTAAATTTGTCTTATTGGCTGGGGGGGGGGGGGGGGGGGGGCAACAAGATGTTCTTGAACCCAGGCCCACGGGTACCTTGCTACGCCACTGGGTATAATAGTAATTTTGTTGACCTCCTTCAGTCGTAAAACGACAATAGTTCATCTTCTGAGAAAACGAGATACAGCCTTGACATTGGTTAGGGTTGTAACAATGTCGCCCACTCAGCAGTTCACACCATGTTCTCGCAGTTGGTGTCTCCAAAGGAACGGCAAATGTCCGATACAGTTTGGGATCAGTTGCGTCGAGACCATCCTGCCTAAAGATTATAGATCTAGTTTAGGCGCTAGTTGCTCGCCTTTGCCCTTCTCTTGTTAGTGACAACAATATCACTCAAACAGGCCCATACATATATATTTAATGGCAATGTCTTCGAACCTAGGAGTAAGTTTGAGTGTTTTATTCAGAGGTAATAAAGTATTGCTGAATAATAAGCCATTACAGTAAAAAAAGAGAAAAACATTTTCATATTTAGGCCAATGCCTGCCAAACGTAGAACACGACCCTTTTAGCAGGACGTCTAGTAATGGGATGCTATCGTCATGGTGGTCTTGAGTTTGAATCTCGCCCGCTGTTCTCTGGCTTCTTGTAAAAGTTTTGAACTTTGCCACCCTAGCGCGGTAACTCTTCTTTCTAAAGCTACATGCACAATTTAAGAGTAAGTGCCCTTGTAACTAGGTACGCCTTCCAGGTTGGGAACTTAGGACTTAAAGAGAGATAGAGGGGGGGGGGGGGGGAGTGACACACACACACACAAAGTTAAAGAAATATTTTACAAATTCTCTAAAAAGAGAACCAAACCAAAAAAATATTAAAATAATACACAGAAGCTGTGCTGTTGTGAGACGCTACAAACTTTGAGCCTTTGACGCTTCCGCGCCGGTTGGCGCATTGGGCGGCAAGCTGTCTCCACAAAGATGTGTCACTGCAGATTGCACTTAAAAAGTTAATGAAAATGTCCACACTAAGCAGATTTCATATTTATAAGTGAAACATATGACATTACAAATACACATAAGTGACGTGTGTGGCCAGCCATGAACAAGGGGGACAATCAGAAGTGAAATCTAATTTCTTCTTTTGTTTCTTCCTCTAGCTTTTTTCATGTTTTGGTTTATAGAAGTCTTTTTTTTTTTAAAGTCTCCTTTAAGTTTCTAGCTTACATAAAATTTGATTTCTACTTTGATTTTTAGTAAGTTATATAGCACAATACATTTTAATAACAGTTGTCAGAGTATAAGAGCTTAGCAAGGTGATTTTTACCAATACCAATGTTGAAACTCCACTCTAGGAACTTTGTTTCATTTTTTGATTCATCAAATGACTCCTTTTTCAAATGACCAAGATAAAATACTGGTTTTGGTTCCTTCTTAAATTTGAACAGAATGAGCTGTGACTTAAACGGATCTATACTGGAGGCAACGTTTTCATTCAGAATTTATCACGTAGGTCAATAGGGGCTGCACTAAGCAGCAGTGCAGAAAACAATGGCCGATGGTAGGATTCAGTATCTAATCATAGCTCAAGATAAAGACAATAGTGAGGCTTGATCAAAAGTACCGGTAACAAATGAGACCCAGTTGAACAAAGTTATTTGACCTCATAACTCAGTTTAGCACGCACACATCACAGCACTCAGACAATTGCTGAACTTACTAAATACAAATCAAACAATTAAATACATTTAATAACATGCCATTTATATTATAAACAGTAGGGAAAAGGAGAAATTAACTAATTCTGGCAGCACTTAAACGAAGGAATCAATTCTGTCATTTAAAGAGAGAATGTGAGGTATTTCCTTTAGGGTGTTCTCCCAAGAGAGACTTTGTAAGTTTCTAGCCTCAGCTCCAAACAACTGACCAAACTGGACTTTCGATGACCTGCCAGGTAAAAAGTAAAAGTAAAGTAAGTCAATAGTATGTACATTTAATAATAATAAAAGCTTGTCTTCAAGTCTAAATATTAATGAGGAATGCAGTATTTCCTGTGGCTACACAGCCCCAAATGGTATGTACATTTATAGAATTGTTAAGCTATGGGGAAAAAAGTCACAAAATAGGGAATAATCTTTATGTAATTAATGCAATATTTAAACAAATGGGTCTTTTTAATCTCATATTAACTAGTTAAACAAGATATATTCAAAGTTTTTCTGACAGAATGTGGAATCTAACAACTCTTTTATGTGGTACAAACTAGTTCAGTCGTCAAGGTGTAGGGCTGGTGGTTCAGGCTTATGAACTAATGTTGACAGCAAAGCAATAAGAAAAAAATAAAAATTGAAGCCAAAGGAGATTCAATCTAAGTGGCTTTGACTTTGTCATTTTGTACACAGACAATTAGAAAATGTTTATCCTCTGCTGAGTTTACATAAATCAAGCATACATTATTGAGGTTGATGGAAAATTCCATTCCAGAATAAAAAATAATCAAGTCATAACTATAAGAGAGAGAGAGAGAGTCTTGTAAATACTTGCATTGTACCAGCTGGGCTATTCTGACTTAATTAGGTGTAACTTAGCAATACAGTCATTGAATTACTGGGCAACACAGCATTGCAGTAATAAAGTAAAAGAGTGTAAAATCTTCTAAGTTAAGTTCAGAGACTGCCTGCTTGTATCGAATGTAATGGGAAGAAAACTGTCTAAAACGTGAAAACAATTTCAAGGTTTGCGTTATGGCACAGGATATTTTATATTGCCCTTAGATTTAATCTATTCTGGTTCATGCAAATGATCCTGTAGAGGTGTCTTATTGGTGAATTCAATAATACTATTGAATCAGCAAAATCTTGAGATTCTTAACAATATTTGCCTTTATAATAACTAGTGTGAATAAACATATTGCAAAGGATTTTGCCAAACTAGCAACCTAAATATTGTATCATTGTCAAAATTGTAAATGTTGTGTCATTGTAAAATTGTAAATGTTGGGTCATTGAAAAATTAGAAGAATAAAGAGGACTTGTTACGTAAAGGTTGATTCATGTCATGACAGAAACAGAAGACATAAAATTATCCTTTCCAAAAATAAATTAATTGTGAAAGAACAAAACAAACTTTATTTTAATTTATTTACATTTGATTTTCTAGTTCTTGAGCTTTACGATGAGCCAAATTAAGAATACAGTCTGGTATAGAGGCCAATCTGGCTACATTGAGACCATAACTTTTGGCAGCACAACCTTCTGTTAGTTCATAAAGAAATGTTATGGCCGCATCTGAATCTGAAATATAAGTACTTGAATTAGTAAAAATAAATATATCTTAGTGGCTTTACAAAACTTTTTTTTTAAATTTAAAACATATGATTCAACAATAACTAAGTTTGATCATTATAAAAACTAAATTCGTTTTAGAATAGCAACATGTATTTAATGAATAAACTGTATGTGCTTTGGCTTTACATATTTTTATTGTCAGTAAATAGTGAAAAGACAGCAGAAGTTTGTAGCAAAGTTTTCCATAGCTGATTAAATAATAAATAACTTTTTGGAATAGATACATTTAATCTCATTACAATGATACCTGCATCGTCTTCATTGTACTGTACAGCCATGTAGCTGTTAATCACAAACTGTGGGTACAGCTCACAAAGTTTGAACAGCATTGGGAAATGGGTCACAAACACCAGTAAACATTTGTGCTGTGGTTAACAAAAAAAAAGTAAACCATTGTCCTGAGTTAACAAAGAATTAAAAAAAAACAACTATTTACTAATTGAATAATACAAATTTTAATAACAAATTTTTGTTCCTCTAAGTGAACTTTTTTCATTTTGAAAGAGAACATAGGCAATCGCCTTAATTATAATTATTGATTATCTTTTCCTTTCCTTTCTTATTTTACAATAATCATTTACTCTTTAAAAACAAGATGATCATATCCTATGCATATGCATCTTATAATCTAGATTTCTATATTAATTATAAATTCAAACTGTACTAAGTCCTTATTTTTTTTAGTTAATTCAGGCAGCTAGTTGTAAGCTTGTATAGAACTTTAAAGAAACAGTTCTTGTATGAGTCTCTCATTATTTTAAATGCTTAAATGTAAAGATGAAATTTATTAAATATATTTTTTTATAAGAAGTCTACAATGAAACATGCAAAATGTTAAGATCCAATTTAGAATGAAGATGATTTTCATAAAAATTCATTGCTACGTACATCTTTGATTAAATGTTCTAGAGTTGCATAAGCAATTGCAACACCATCATGGGTGCTAGTGCCCCGACCCAGCTCATCTAAGATGACCAGGGACCTGTCAGTTACTTGTGCCAATACATCAGATACCTCCAGCAGCTCCACCATGAAAGTGCTCTGACAACTGTAGAGTTTATCTGCTGAGCCCATACTAAAAAAAATCGAAAGCTCATTAAAAAAAAAATTGTGTCTTAGAATATCATTTTATCATGTTATATAGATAGCTTATTTCAGCACTTTTGTGTTCTAAAAAAAAGAAACATTTAAGTTTCATCTTTCCAAGACATATCGATCCCTAGAGAGGATCTAGCATAACGTATCCCAGAATTCTTGGTTTGTTTACTAAGGATTTGCTGAGGTATCAAGTGCTTGAAAATTACTTCCTGGATTGCGTTCCACAACATTAAATTATTTAAAATAGTCTGCTAAAACGTATAGGTTAAGATTTGATAATAGTTATTCTATATGATTGATCTTGGGAAGCAGTATTACATACCTAATAAATATGGAATCCACTATGCCAATAGAAGCAGAAGCAGCAGGTACGTAGGAACCCATCTGAGCCATGAGAACAATGAGTGCCACCTGTCTCAGGTAAGAACTCTTACCTCCCATATTGGGTCCTGATAACACTTAAACACGAAGACCAGAACTCTAAGAAAACAAAGGAAATCATTCCTAGTACCAGAGGTCATGATTGAAAATGTGTAACTATAGGACATGGGCACACGTTTACAATTACTTACTAAAATACTAAGTGGACAGTTCAGTCTACAATTAGCCATGATTCAAGTTGATGGTATAAAGATCAATTATGTTTACTGTCCACATAAATATCTGGTACCCCAAAGTCCAAAATTAAAAATAGCAGATCTCAAAGGGATTCAAATTCTAGACACTTGGTTTGACAGACAAGTGCATTACTTTGGATAGCCCAACTACAAAGGGTGAATGAATGGCCAGGCACTTGATTTAGAAGTCTTGGGTTCAAGTTCGAAAAAAAAAAATCATGCTTTTGACTTGGGAATGTTGTGTGGACTTAAATCTCTGATTTCACCAAACTTTATTATTTTTTTAAGGCAGTTGTTGTAAAATGTTAAATTGGATGATGTTGCTGACACCTGAACTTATGACAATAATACAATTTATTTGAGAGGTGAACTCATCATCATCAGCTTTAAGTACCTCCATGTTCTAAATGAAACTTCAATTTTTTTTTTTAAATCCTCTATCGGGTTTTTTTTTAAAAAAAAAAGAACTGAAAGTGTGTACATCCCCTCCAATTGTCAAAGATGTCAAAGTTGTAATCTTCAGGACAGACTTGTGCTAGTTTTCTATAGTCCTACAGCAAAACATTGGTAAACGGTTTAAAGAAAAATTCTATTTCTGTGTAACAAATGGGCTGAGATCCAGGATGTGATTACAAAGAAAATAACTTTTGTATAGCTTATCTTTCATAGTTGTTTGAGGTTTCTCATGTTTGAACTTGGCTTGGCTACCCATGAAGAGGGCTCGAAGTTTGACACCCAACTCGAGCAGAGTCTTGTTTACTGAGTGCCAATAGGCAGCACAGAAATCCTTCTCCCAGAAACCCCCCACTGGTCCACAAATGAGATTGGATCACAGTGCTCCGAGCATGCTATTAGCATGAAAGTAGCACTATACTATATAAAAGCTATAATTATAAGAATGTATATGCACTGAAAAGAGGTGTCAGTGACTTACGTGTAGATGGGTGCTGTTTGGGACATACTGGTCCTGACCTTGTTTTAAAGTATCAATGATGGGATGTCGACCATCAATAATATCAATGTGAGCTGGTCCATCAACTAATTTAGGCCTTAAGACAAAAAAACAAATCAGTAACAATTTTATATAGAATGTATATCTAAGTGCAGTTAATCTAATACAAAAAAAAACCAAAGTAATGCCAAAAATTCATTGAATAGATTTATAAAAAAATAAATAAATAAAAGAATAAAATTAAGTTTTCTGTTTTTTATTTAATTCTGTTAGTATCTCTTATGCCTCCATTCTGTTTGACAAACTTACTTGCAAAAAGAATCTTGTGATGCCACATTTGCTAGAGACAACAAACAATCAAGAGTGGCCAGTTCAGAGACTGCCTGCTTGTATCGAATGTAATGGGAAGAAAACTGCCTGCAACGTGAAAACAATTTCAAGATTAAGTGTTAGCGTTAAGGCACAGGATATTTTATTTTGCCATAATTTCTTTAAAAAGAGAAATAAAAAAAAACAACAAACAACTTGTAATGTTTCAGAAAAAAAAATCTCTCAAAAAAAAATTGTTACATGTTCTATTTTTCATTCACTTTTGTGTATCTATTTTATATGATTGTAGAGGTACCATCTTTAACTCTTACACAACTTCAAACCATTCGTCTTGGCCCTCTGATGTTTTTTGTGGTATAAGTGTTTAGAAACTAAAACACTAAATAGCTAATTTTATACAGCATGGTTCTGAACAATGAAGTAAATAAGCCTATTCTGGAGATAGCCAGCTATTATCTGTAATGTATATCCTGAGAGACGCCAGGTGGACCTAAACCCTTCATTTATACACTATTGATATGTAACTAGACCAAACTCACTGTAACAATTCGAGCCATGCCACTTTTGTGTGAATCACAAGCTCCTCCTTAAGCTCTTTCAACCTACAGTATTTCTCTGCGATGAAAGGTGTATGAAATCTGGACACAGCGTTTGTGCTGAAAATAATATACAAGATATATCTCAAAGTTGTTTTTTCTGTTCTGCAACAGCAAAAATGTGCAATTTGTCTTGATCAATGAAACAAATTTGTTAAAACATTTTTGCAGTACACATTTCTAAGAATAAGGTAACGAAACAAAATGCAAATAAAAAAAAATAGCACTATGAAATATTTATTTATTCTTTGATTAGAACCTTAATTTTATTACAAGAGATTGTGCTAATGTCATTGTAGCACCCAAATGTCCTTACCTATTGATAAATATCCAATCTGTGGGTACAGACTTTATGTGACTTTGTTTGACTTCTATAAGATACTAGAAAAATACCATTACAAGAAATATGTGGTGTGTTCACGGCCTAGTATGACAAATGAAATTAAAAAAAAAAAAAACATATATGAATACATTTAAGTTTGTTTTTCAACAGTAATTCTTAATTTTGTTACAAAAAAATATTTCGATAGTTAAAATGCTTTTTTTTTAAACATTCAAGTTACGAAATGTTCTTAACTATTACCTCTAGTTTAAATACTGTAGTATATTGCAGAGCAGGTAGTTTTAATACGCCTCTGACATCAGCCAGATGATCATTTAGGCAAAGGCATATGTCAGAAATTTTCTTTTTACACTCATGGATCAATGGATACTGCTCAGTGTTAAGAAAAAGACTGGTGATATCATTATCTCTGGTAAAAAAAAATATTTTTTTTTCCAATTTCAAATATTTAGTAAAAAAGCGCATAATTGGCAAGAAAAAATACTCTATTTTTGTTATTTTCTAAACTCAGAGAAAACTAAAACAAGACCAACAAAAAAAATTTTTTTTTAAAATGTAAAACTATGTAAAATATACTAAATTTCTTATTTACCAAATAATGGTAAACTACCTTACTGCAAGCTGGTTAATATTGTTCTTATACGTCTTCGCATCGTGTAAAGTAGTGTAAATCGTAGAGAGGGTTGAATGTAGAAGTGATGACACCACACATTTCTCCAGGTCTAAAGTTACGTCTCTGATCTTTTCAAAAGATTGCAAGAGGGAGAAGAACTCCTGAGGAGAGCACTGAAATAACATTTCAAAAAGACTTTAAAAGTGAATCAGATAAAAACAAACATCTAGAAAGTTCTGGTCTTGAGCCCCCCCCCAAAAAAATTAAGAAAGCACAATGTTTTCGAGAAATATGTATGGTTCAGTGTTTTATGCATAATTGCTACTTTACTTTCAAGTCATCTATCCTGAAGGCTTTCTAAATTTAGGGATTTTACTAAAGGTGTTACTGAAGTCAAAATGTGAATATTTGTTTGTTATGAATGTCACTGCTCTATTTTTGTGTCTGTTCTAGTTTCTTAATGTTTTCTTGAGTTGAGGGGTCTCAAACAGAAGAGTTGTCGTCTGGTCATGTTATTAGTATAAAAAAAAAACCTGTTTAGTTTGGGCATCAACAACAATTTGTAGCTATTACAGAGTAACAAGAGCGCACTAAAACATACTGGTTAAATTTGAAAGCAAGCTTACCCTTTGATGAAACACAGAGTTTAAGCCTTTCTCAAGGTCAGGTACTTTTTTAAAAATTTCTTTCACCTTGCAAAATAGTTCAAGGGAACCTCCCACAATTTCTTCAATTGCATCAAGACGTTCTTGAATTTTTCTATATGTAAAACAATAAAAGTTTTAGACTTTTTGGCATAAAGAGTATGAAAAATAAATAATATATATACATTTTTTTTAGGTTTGACAAAATTTTGATTGAAAATATCAAAACACAATTGTTTAAATAAAATATTTTGAAGGTTGAAAAATCAGTGTTTGGTTGCTTGAAAAGATTAATTTTAAGATCTTGCAGGATTACCTGTGCTATACTGATTGATGCTCAAAAATAATTTTCAGAAATCGAATAAATAATCAAAATTGCCCATGGTGGTGAAGAAACTCATCTTGTGGTGAAAGGAAAGAATGTGAATATTTTATACGTATAAAATTAGTAGAAAACAAAACAACATAAATATTTATCGTTGAAGTAAATTTTTAACAAACTTTAGATTGACAGTTTTCTTTGAATTCTTGGTGAATCAGAAAGTAAATTTTGATAAGTCGTTTCTACAGCATACAATGGCTATAGACAAAGTGAGAACATCACAGTATAAGCAACTAATTTATTCCGTCTTATCTTATCTTATAAAAAACACGGAGGTTAATTCAAAAAAGAAGATTATTTATGTTTTACGCGTCATGCGTCTAGTCATGCATGTTAACCAATGACTTAGGCAACCCATTCCATGCTCTAATAGGACTAGGGAAGAAGGAGCATTTGTACAAATTTGTCCTAGCATATGGAATGAGTAATGTGCTTCTATCTTTGTGTCTTTCTGAGTATTTTATTAGAAGGAAATGTTTGTTTGACAAAATAACTTACGGGTAAAATGATAACTTGAACTTTATTTTGTTGAAACATACAAATTATTACGAACAGGTACAGTTTCTCTTAATGCTGTGATTAAGTATTAAAAAATTTTTTTTTTCAAATAACATTATCATATTTATAATAGGAACACAATAACAGATTCAAACTCTTCTTGTTTCCTAACAAATATCCTAGGAACTTTTATGTTACTGGAAACTGCTCAAAAACAAAAGTAGCTACGGGAGTATTGATGTTATATTTTAGATTTTGGGAATTCATGCTTTGCACTGATGTGAAATACATGACAAACCTAAACTGTACGTTGGTCCAAATGAAATAATGATATAAACTCTCACTTGACATCTAGCAGTGGTTGCAATATCCATTTTCTAAGCAACCTGGCACCAAAAGCAGTAGATGTCTGGTTCAGCAGTTAATACAAAGATCCTTTCTCAGTCCCATCCCATGTGTTCTGTAGAAGTTACAAGTTTCTCACTGACTGACTATTTAGATGCAAGTAGTGGGCACGCTGGGAAAACTGATGGAAGTTACTGAAAAATAAACTGCTTCTATTAAGCTTTACAAAAATATGTATTGAACTTTTAAGTTAAACGTGTGAGATCAAGAGCAGTGAATCTTAATCTTCTAAACAGGCCACTAGTGTATGGATGACACCATTCTATCAGTATATCATACACAAGGTGATAATTCTTTAGAACGAGACAGCTGGAGGTTACTTACAAAAGCAACAGAATACACTTTTGAGACCAAAGGAAAATCTGCTGCCGAGGACAGATGTAGACGACGAAAAGAATATCTAAAGCAACCACCAGCGGACAATGGTTATGCTTGCACTAAATGTAGGTCGGAACTGCATTTCTCATTAATCTTTGGACTAGAAGACAAGCTTTATTATTATAATTCTAAATTTTGTCAAGTAGTTTAGTATTAATTGCAAATAAATGTGGAAAACAATGCTGTTTACTTAAGTTTTGAACAGATAAAGTTTCACTGTATTGCATTGAAGTATTGTTGGAAGAACTGTAACCCTTACAAGTTGAAGGAATGTATTCAATCTCCTACTGTATACATCAAAACCTTATTATTGATAGTTCTGGAGATTTGTTGCTCTTATATTTATTTTTAGGGGTTTCAGTTTAGAAGCTATGTTCTAGCAAAGGCATAGCTTCAATGTGGCTGTCAACTGGATAAACTATTCACAAAATGATTGCTGTGTGACCTAGAGTTCAATGCTGATAAGGGATGTTTGCTCTATAATAACAGAAAGATTCGTTAACAAAAGCTAATGGATTACAGATATGTCAGCTTGTATTCAATGGATTTGTTTCAACTGTGTGAGTCTCTGAGTATGCTTTTGAGAAAATTTCATTATTCATCTTATTATTGTTTTGTAAATATATAAAAAACTAAATAACTAATCTAATACAAAGCTTACTTAGATATGGCTTAATGTACTTAGGTACCTAGTTATTCTCAGAATTCTGTCCAAATGAAAATCTTTAAGGTAAACACACAGTGTCGCCAGGCAGGTAATTACAGGCTTTGAGAGATTCAAGACACTTTGAAGACAGTTTTGATCTTTGGAAAGAAATAGCAAATTCCAAATTCCATTATTGCAAATATTGATTAAAAAAATAGCAATCAACATTATTTGACTAAATATGAGTATGAATCAAATATGAGTATTTTAAAACAAAAAAACAACTTCACTACAAATGTAAAAATACAATTATCAGTAACGTCTTCTAAATTAAGATCTATTTTTACCTTCTCTGTAAAATTCATTAATGATGTCATATACTTTAGAAGGGGAGACTACCTCTTGACTCACAAACTCAACTCTAACCTTGTCCTCAGCTGTAGAACTAAGTCCAAACAAAGAATGGATGAATAAAACTAAGCAAATACGACACATAGCATTCTTTTACTTTGATTTGTTAACTGACTTGGGAAACTTAGCCTTAAAACCAATACATGCACTTTAACGACAAACTATTGAAAAAAACTCTATCTGTATCATTAGGAGAAAAAAAAAAGAACACTAATGACTAAGTGGGCAAATATTGAAAAACTTATATTAAACGTGGGAGATTACAATAGTGAATACAAAAAAACAAAGAACTCTTCAAGGACTATGTTTTTTTTTAAAATTATTCTTAACTTCAACATTTTAATTATGAAACACCCATTTTTACTAATACAATATAATTATGACAGAAGTATTTATTTTGCCATGACAGTCTTTGAAATCATCATAAATAAATGTAAATTGAAATCAAACTTTGGATGAAAGAAAACAATATTTTATAAATGGTCCTTTGGAGTGGTTAGGTTTTTTTGGGGTGTGGCATCACCACTGATTAAGACAGTTGAAAAATGTCAACATTTATGGTTCTCTTGTATATATATGTGTATCAAGGATTGGCCTCTTTAGTCACACAAGAAGTTGCAAAGGGAAAAGATCGTCTCTCAAGACGTAAAATGCCACAGATATATATATATATATATCATGGGTGTAGCCAGGGGGGGTTTTTTGGGGTTCAACCCCCCCCCCCGAAATCCCCCTCGCTGTAGGGGGGGGGGGGGGTCGGAGTTTAGTGACTGATCTTTTGCTTTAATTTTGTTTATTTTAGGTAAAATTTTATTACTAAACCATCACTTGCCCTAGCACAGCCAAGGGGGTTTGGAGTTTAAAACCCCTACCAGGGGTCTTGAGTTTGAAACCCCCCTACCAAGGAGTTTTGAATTTGAAACCCCCTACCAGGGTTTTGAGTTTAAAACACCCTACCAGGGGGGTTTGAGTTTGAAACCCTCTACCAGGGGGTTTTGCATTTATATCCCCCTCTTCTATAAAACAAAAAAAAAAATGCAAACGACAGACCCTTAATTCCAAGAGCACATCTAAGGAAGGTTTTTGATTTTAAACCCCTCTCCAAAATTTATGATAAACCCCTCTTCAATATAAAAAAGCAATTTCACACTCAAAATTGTATAAGCGTAGCCTAATGGGTTTTGAATTTAAACCCCTCTTCAGCTGGGTTTGAAGCTAAAAATACCTTCAATATAAAAAAAAAAAAATTAGACACTCAAAAATACTATGAGCATAGCCAAAGGGTTTTTTAGTTTAAACACTCCGCCAGCGGGGTTTGAAGCTTAAAAATAAATCTTCAAAGTAAAAAAAAATAAATTTCGCAATCAAAATGCTATGAGCTTAGCCAAGCCTATTTGGTGTCTTGAGTTTAAATTTCCCTTCAGAGAGGTTTGATGTAAAAAATACCTCTATAATATAAAAAAAAAAAGCAAATTACACACTAAAATTCTATGAGCGTAGCCAAGCCAATGGGGGGTTTTGAGTTTCAACCCCTCTCCTCCAGATGGCTTTTTTAAAAGTTTAAAACCACTCAAGATAGTTTTGAGTTTAAAATCCCCCTACAGAGCGTTTTAAGTCTGAAAGCCTCTCTCTTCAATATTATTTCTAAAGCAAACCACAGTCACCAAATTCTATGACCGTAGCTGAATGTGGTTTTGAATATAAAAAAACAACAACTCCAGATATATTTTAGTTTAAAATCCCACCAACAGATGATTTTGATGGTAAAACTTCCCTTTTTGATGTAACATCTAAAGCAAAATAGTCACCTAATTCCAAGATTGTAGTCAAGAGAAGTTACATATGTCTACCAGTGGCTGGGCTCCATTAGTAAAGTGCAATGAATAGTCATCTGCCGAAATTGAAAATCACTAAATGTGGCTCTACAAAGATGGCTTTGACGGATTTTAGGAGTCAGTTTTAGAGATCGGGTCTAAATCAAGGAAATCCTATGCCGAAGTGGGAGTCGACACCTTAGTAAAGTTGTGACAGAGCATCGCATGAGGCTTGCGAGACATGTTCTCCGACAAAATAAATTACGCATAATAAGAGTTGCAATGACATCCTAGTACAACTTGGCGCCACACTTTCATGGAGGTCCTTAGAGCAGGTGGGAGGAGGCTTCAGACTTTGCCAGTGACAGATTTTTGTATAAAAAAGCTTGCCAGCAAATGCGCCAAACAGAGCGGGAGGGTCTAAGTCAGTAAGAATACCACATAAGGTTTTTGAAATAAAACTTCTTAAAAGCAAAATAATGCACTGTAGGTACCTCAGAATATGCATTTAGTTGGCTTTCAAAACCAGAAATAGTGCTTGGCGGCGGGGCTCCGCCCCGCGTTGGGGGAGCGCTGACCCTTGCTGGCAAGGACTAAGAGTCTACAATTTTTTCACTAACTCCAGGAACCTATTCAAGGGCACCATAAGCGTCCTCCAAAAGAATGAAGGGTCAGAATGTAATAGAGATTAATTATGTGCACACAAACACACATCCATCCATAAAAACATATATATTTTTTTTTGGGGGGGGGGGGGGGAGAAGAAAAAAAAATCCCCCCCCCCCCCCCCCCAAAAAAAAATCCTGGCTACGCCCATGATATATATATATATATATAGGTCAATTACAGCACAAGACATTTCCTAATTAGATGTGTCCTTATAATCACTACATAATAGCTTTTCAGCTGATAACACATGTGTGAATGATTAAACCAATTACATGTTACCTTCGCAGTTCAAAGATATGTGAAACCTACATTACAAACACTATCTTATCGTAAAGAAATTCTGAGTTACCTTGTTTCCACCACTTTTACAATAAAATTTCTAATCCCCTCAGAAGCATCAGAAGATAATAAAATTTCCGCTGGCTGAAGATGACTAATGCGAGTCAAAAGTTCCTTGTACCAATTCTCATCTAAAAACTCATCATAAATCACATCCCCAGTGCTTGGATCAACACACTGACACCGAAACAAAAGATATGCATGAATTGGCAGGCAAACAGATTTGTATTAAAACAACATTTAACTGGACTTTTTTTTTCTCTCATATGCATTTTTATAGCAATAGCTATAAAACAGATTCTTAATACTGTCAAATAATATAAGACAGGGATGCCAAAACTATGAAATGGGGGCCCACTTCTGGCCTGTGACACAGCACTTTATAGTACTTTCAATACTTTCGGATCTATCAACATTTCTGCCCACAATGAGTTTAGTGCTTTGGGGGGCACCGGCAACCTCATACAAGGGATTAATAAGGGGAATTGATGTGACTGCTCTTGTGGGATAAGCCAGACATATATATTATTAACATAATGCAAATGATTGAGGACTGTAGTGAAGTGGAATAAAGATTCAATGCGTATTAAATCTTGTATTTTAAAATGTATTTTAAAATGCATTTAGATGCATTTGCATAAAAAATGTATACATAGCTTTTAAAAGTTCTTAAGCAGCAGTGTAACCTAAACACATATTTAATTTTAAGAAATCTTTAATTTATTTGACAAATACCAAAACACTGTAACATATATGTGAGATCGGACAATATGTTGATTAGTTCCTTCAAACACTATAAAATGTAAAAATTCATTGCATACAGCAGATGTTATCACACTACGCTTCCTAAACTTACAACAAGCCCAATTTGTTTCTCTTGCTGCTTGAGGTTCTGTTCACATACACACATCAGATACTGGTTTGGTAGAGAGCTGCTGTTGGCACCAGCTTCATTCAAGCAAGTCACATTTATGTTAGTTAAGGTTCAATTATAAAACATTGTTTTCCTAGCCAGGATCAAGCATATCTGTTCATGAGATAAGTGCTTCCAACTGTCATCACGATAGTGCCAAGTTCTGACCCTGTCTGCCATGCTTCAGAGGGTTTGGATTTAAACACTAATAAACATTTCTGAACAAAAATTAAAAACTTGTAAAACAAATTATGAATAAATAAGACAAGAAACATATAATAACAGCTTGAACTCAAAAGTTTAGAGATTATGTACTAAAAAGATTGAAGGAAATTTTTTTTTTAATGATAATGAGGTTTTAATAATCCATTTTACTTTTCTGATGTTGGTTAAAATTAATATTTCTTTATCATCATTCTAGGAGGAATGGTGGTAGGGCGCAAGGCTTGAGAATTGAGGGTCACATGTTCAAATCATGGCAAAGACTGGGAATTTTTTATTTCATGATCTTTAGGGAGCCTCTGAGTCCACCCAACTCTAATGAGTACCTGACAATAGTTGGGAAAAAGGAAAGGCTATTGGTCGTTATGCTGGCAATATGACACCCTAGTTAACCGAGGGGCACAGAAACATCTGCCCTATAGATCACAAGGTCAGAAAAGGGAAACCTTTTTTATTTCAATCGGCATTCTTACAATAATAACAAAACCCACATAAACAAACATTTTATCATAATAGATTTTGTAATGAAATACAATCACTAATAGTGATCTACACAAAACACAATGGATAACAAAGGAATTCTGAAAGGATATCCTGACCAACTAAAGTTGATTTTGTGTATAATGAAGCTAGTTTGCGAGAGAATGGGCCACTTTTATTCTCCCCTGCTGCCTTGAGATATTGCGTTTCAATTTGTTTCACTACACCAACCTTTCAAGAGAAAAGAAAATTATTTATTGCTAATAAAAAAATCAGTGAGTCTAAGTTGAAAAAAAAAAAAATTGAAAAAAGATTTTGGTGGTGTTTTTAGCCTTGCTCTTTGTCTAAGTATTACCGAGAAAGATATTTCCTCTGTTAAATGGGACTGTCAGTTATTTCTGCATTTAAGAAATCATTTTCTTCATCTTTTTATTTCTAATTTAACAATATTTCAATTTGTTACTAGATAATAATATTTTTTGTTTTATTCTGAAAAATTAGCTTTCAAGCTTTTATATAATTTTTAAATTACAATTCTAAAGAAAAAACCAAAAACAAACAGTTAGCTATCATAAGAATTTAAGTTTATAAAACCATTAATAAATAGTTTTTTTTAAACTCTTTCTCTCCGTAATTATTTACCACATTCTGGCAGATTCAACGTTGGTATCGTCAGTTAGGAGAGAAAGAGTTAACAGAAGATAATTACATGTGACGCATATCCATTAGTCACTTGAGTTGTGAATGTTAGTTAAACTGTAACTTAAAGTTAGCATGTATTCTAAATCTAAAAATTCTCACAAAGGTTAAGGTTCAAATACTTTATTTACTTTAATAGTCAATGGCATATAAATATAGATATAAATCTATCTTGACCTCTTTAAAAAAAAACAACGATATTTTGATAGTTGATAGTAAATCTAAAAGGAAGATATGAACGTTTATCAGCCTTTTGTTGTGAGACTACTGACTACTGTAGATGACTCGTAAAGTTAATTTGACAGTGATTTTGTACTTAGTAAAGTAGGTGAATAAAATGCAAAGACGAATTTAGTTTCTAATACAAAATCTTAATTTTCACTTATTATCCTTATCCTTACCCAGATTGGGCCCAGCGCAATCTGTTTCGCATAGGGCCTCGAAATCTGTACGACCGGTCCTGGCTCAAACCCACCCGCTGCCATCTCCTGTTGTCCTGCCGGAGGTTTTGACTAGGAAGTACATTATCTTCAACTCTGAAGGAACATCCAAAACATGTAAAACAAACTATCATGACAAACACTTGCCTTATAGCCAGCTGATACCATCCGGTGAATGTGGATTGGTAGCCGGTGGACAGGGATACTTGCAGTCATCATATTGTGATCAGGGTTACACATGATCTTCAAAACTTTGGAGGCTATCTGTGGCAACAAAAAAAAAAAAAAAAAGTCAGTTATGTGCATGTTAAAATTTATTAATTCATTCATATTCTAATCTAAATAGCAAAATTTTCGTTTATTTAACAAACTATTACATTTATTTATTAGATTTTCCTCTAAGACTAGCGAGCTGAAGATTGTTGGCATTGTCATATTAATAAAGAACATTAAAAACTCATTCATAGCATTAATATTTATAAATAAATCTAATAAGCAAAAAAACTGAAACATTCTTTAACCTTAACGAAGACCAATACATATATCCTCTGTATATGGGATACCAGAAAACATTTAAAGAAACCATATCAAATCCCAAAAGGAGGAAAAGCTTATCAAAAAGGAATATTCACAGTCAACAAGTGTAAAACTATTTATGAAATACACTAAACTAAGGTACAATCCAGGATGAGACTTTAAAAACTTTTTTTCTAAGTGCCATTTCAGCATGACCATATAGGACATCTAATGAGTTGGTTAAATTTTTAAATCTCTGATTGTATAAACATCTAGGTAAAAGAATATTAATATATGCAAAGTGTAACATGTAGTTTTCATCCAGAAAAATAATAAATCCCAATTAATCAAATCATGTTAAACATTGTTCTGAAGTAATCAAACCAAATGAGATAGCCATTAGGAAGACCATGATCTAAAAACTTTAAAAAGGACCCCATGGACATGTGCAGATCAGTGAACTATGGTGAATTTGGATTCATAAGTGTAGGATAAAATTTTGTATCCCAATAGAAATTCAGGTTTTTATTACTTTGATTAAAATCAATACTTAGAGTACAAAATTAAGGATGATTATACAATTTATACTAAATTAGATTTTAAAAAAAATAATAATCAGAAATGTAAAATGTCTAAATTAAAAGTAGAGTCAATA
Organism: Biomphalaria pfeifferi; assembly: GCA_030265305.1. NCBI lineage: Eukaryota > Metazoa > Mollusca > Gastropoda > Planorbidae > Biomphalaria > Biomphalaria pfeifferi. The sequence goes on from JASAOG010000049.1 coordinate 859,155, forward strand.
CCTCTGCATCCTCACCAAAAAATCTATATTTGTAGCCACATTCTACAAACAAAATAGCATCTGAGTACTGGATCTTGATTTCCAAAAACTGTAACTCCAAAGGAGTGTACTTCAAAAGTGATGAGCTGCCTTTTTTTCTATCAATATCTGATATATCCTGCCTAAAACATAATTGTTCACTAGATTCTAGCATTGAAGTGTTCGGTGCTGTGGACTCAAGCATAAACGTTTTAAGTTTCCGCATAGATCCTGATGTGCAGGGATCTTTACTTGTTTTTCCATGATCAACACAAAGTTTCTTAATAGCAGGATCATCATCATTGGACTCATCTAGTTCAAACTCATCAATGTTAGTTTTCTGCTGAGAAATAGAAACACATATTCAATCAAATAAATATAAGAAAGTGGCAAGATAAATGAATAATACTAAAAATGACAAGTTTTGGAAAAGGTTAAGTTCATGCATTATCATGACCTATCTCTCTCTCTCTCTGCCGCAACAAAATAAGACTAATTAAGAATTGTTTCTTCTCAACACACCTGTCAATGTCATCTGAAAAGCCAGTGGTTAAAACTGCTAGGTATCTGGATTTAAATTGTTTAAAAGAAAGAAAATCGATAGGATTTTTTGTTGTTGGTGGAATTATAGTAGATACTTCTCCCTTGCCAACGAAGGGTTGTGGTGCAATGTTATCTCACTCAGTGTGGTCCCTGGTGTCAAGCATTTTTACCTGTATTCAGGGCTACAGAAATGCATTTTCTGAAGTTCCTACAGTGCAATATCCTATTATTCTCCTAACAAAAAAAAAATTGTGCAAGTCAGCTATCAAATCCGCTAATAGGAAAACAGATCAATGTTTGAAATAATTATTTCGGGGTGGGGGTGGGGGGTGTTGATATACATATATATATATATTATGGATGTAGAGACAAAGGAAAAGGGGGGGTTGGCCCCTTCCGCAAAAGTAAAATAATTTTTTGTGTGTACCGTTACCTGAATGTGTTGGATGCTTTGATTGTTCAATAGAACATTATCATTGGTCTCCTTTGAATGATCATTTTGAATGTTTTTCCTTTTATGTTTCTTTAATTCATTGGTGGTAGGGTTAGAAAAGAACTTAGATTTAACTGACTTTGACCCAGTCGTAAATCTAGTTTTATCAGTTTCATTTTGCTGCATTTAAATTTAGACTTTGATCTAGAATTTAAAAAAAAAAAGAATATTTAATATATATATATATACAATGTTTGAATATAATGTTTCTAGATTCTAGATTACTACTAGCCTTATTTCTCTGACTATCAATCAAATCTAGATCAGTGGTTCTCAACCTTTATACTTCTGGGACCCTTAATTTGATTCTTAAAATGTGGCAAACCCAACCACAAAATTATTTTCTTTCATAGGTCTAAGCAATTGTGCTTTTACTATTTTTCTTCTTCTTCTAGCCAGCTTTTTGCAGCTGAGCTGTGAGCTCTTTTGCAGACTGTACCAAAAAAAAAATAGTGTGCAGTTGTTCGGAACTGCCGTACAGGGTGTTGGTTATGTTGGGCTGGAGTGGTAGTAGGGTCTGACAAAGGTGGATTAGGAAGGGGCATCCAAAAAGGATATGGTTGACGGTTTCAGAAGGGTGGGAGCAGTGTCTACAAAGGGGGAGTTGTATGAGATTTATTTTATTGAGATGGCAGTCTGAAAGAGGTGTGTGTCCTGTCCTCAGAAGGAAGATTGTAGATTGTTCTTTGCGGGGGAGGAAGTTAATACCCCTGTCCAGTTTGTTAGGCATGTTCATTTCTTTGTACATGGCTCTGCCTGTGTTTCCTGTTGCCCATTGGTTGAGCCACTCCTCTTTGTGGTTGTTAACATTGACCTTAGGGTGAGGTATAATAGTTAACAGGTCTATCTGGTTGTTCCATAGATGATCCTACCTTTGAAAGCTTATAATTCTGCCCTTTCATTTTCCATGACGCTAATGTGTCCAGGGATCCACTGTAATGTGATGTGCTTTTACTAAAGACTTATAGAATTGTAATAATTATGTATACAATAATACATATACAGTGTTGTTGTTTTTTTTCTTTTGTAAAAAAAAATAGGTGCCGGTGATAAGTGATGGATTGCCTAACTTTTAACTACTAATAAATTAATAATAAACGTTAAAATACAAGAAGAGTAATAATTAGATCTATCATCTAGTAACTAAGTAACCTTTAGCTAAGCCTAAGTGTAAGACTAGATCAGTAGAGTCAGAGTGATATGCTATATTATTATTATGGTAATAGTTAGAATATAGATCTACATTACTGTTACATCTGCACTCAATTACTCAAGTATATAATATAGTATAGTATAATGACAGTGTAGTGTAGTAGATTGACTTATCTTATCTTATATAATACAGACGTTACTTCAAAAAAGAAGATGATTACGTCCTACGCCTCATGCATTTAGTCATGCATATTAACCAATGACTTAAATTCTGCCAAGTCACTGGTTTTTCTGGCTAGCTCAGGCAACCCATTCCATGCTCTAATAGCACTAGGGAAGAAGGAGCACTTGTACAAATTTGTCCTAGCATATGGGACGAGGAATGTGCCTTTATTTTTGTGTCTTTCAGAGTATTTTATTAAATTTTGTTTTTGTATTTGAAGATTATGGTTCAGTGTTTTATGTATAATTGCTACTTTACTTTTGAGTCTTCTGTCCTGAAGGCTTTCTAAATTTAGTGATTTTACTAATGGTGTTACCCTAGTCAAATGTGAATATTCGTTTGTTATGAATCTCACTGCTCTATTTTATGTTTGTTCCAGTTTCTTAATGTTTTCTTGAGTTGAGGGGTCCCACACGGTGGATGCATATTCTATTATTGGCCTAACCAAGGTTCAATAACATTTTAGTTTTATGTTCTTATTTGATTTATAGAAATTTCTTTTAATAAACCCTAATGCTTTGTTGGATTTTTTTATAGTTTCATCAATATGTGGATTCCATGACAGTTTTTCATTTATTATAACACCTAGGTATTTTGAGTTTTTAGTCTGTGTTACTGGTTTGCCATGAATAAGATAAGTGGAATTAATTTGTTTTAGTTTTTTTGTTACTCTTAACAACTGACATTTTTCTGGGTGGAAAGACATGCTCCAATTTGATTCTCATTTCTGTAATTCATCTAATTCTCGTTGTAAAATATCTGTGTCTTGTTTTGTTTTTATTGTTCTATATATTATGCAATCGTCTGCAAATAATCTGACTTTTGTTCCTGAACTAATGCAATTTGGTAAATCATTTATGTAAATTAAAAATAGTAGTGGACCCAAGACTGTTCCTTGAGGTACACCTGAGTTTACTGTTATTGGTGTTGATTTAGAGCCATTTATTATTACAGTTTGTTCTCTCCCTATCAGAAAATCTTTAATCCACTGATGCAGTGGACCGTTAATGCCGAAATATTTTAATTTTTTAAGCAAACTATGGTGGTGAACTTTGTCAAACGCCTTGGAAAAATATAGTAAGATAGCATCTATTTGTTCACTATTATCTAAACCTTTTGAAAAATCATCAATTAGTCCTATTAGTTGTGTTTCACATGATCTATATTTCCTAAAGCCATGTTGGTATGGGGTGAGGACATTATGTTTGTCTAAGTGGTTTATGATATTGCTACATATTATGTGTTCTAGTATTTTACATGTGATGCTGGTAAGTGATACTGGTCTGTAGTTTCCTGGATCAGATTTTTCTCCTTTTTTAAATAGGGGGGTGACATTAGCTTCTTTCCAGTCCTTTGGTACTCTGCCCTGGTTAAGCGATGCTTGAAAGAGTATTTTGAACACTGGGGCTAGCTCATTGCTTAGTTCTTTGAGTAATCTAGCTGGAATACCATCAGGTCCAGACGCTTTATTTGGTTTGGTGTTGGCTAATAGTTTTTGAATTCCATTTTCTTGTACTACTAAATCTTCTATGTTGTCTACTTGGTTCAAATTAAGAAATATGTCTTTGTCTCCTGGGGCTGAGAATGCTGATGCAAAGTATTTGTTTAGGATGTTTGCTTTAGTTTCATTATCATTATGTATTATGTTATGTTCATCTTTTAATGGCGCTATGCCTGTTGTTTCCATTTTCTTAGACTTAACTAGATCTTAGACTAGATCTATAATAAATCAAATAAATGATTATAATAATAGTCGTCGTCTGTAGTTAAACTAACTTAAACTTAAGACATCTAATGTTTAGATCTAATGATCTATTAATGTTCTACTGACTGATCTAGAATGAATTTTATAAAATTATTTAATACTCAATGATAGAATCTGGACAAATAGACTGGAGACTGGATGTAAACAATACGAAATTTATTTTCAACTACATAGATTCTAAACTCTAAAGAGACTTTGGAGCACAGACCTATATATATTATATATAATAGGTCTGTGCTCTGGTTCTAATAAGGCTTGTCCGAGCACCGGTACGGCGTACGGCACCTTTTAAAAAAAAAAAAAATTACTTTTCTTGTATTTTAACGTTTATTATTAATTTATTAGTAGTTAAAAGTTAGCCATGTATGTATGTATGTGTGTGTGTGTGTGTGTGTTTTATAAATATGCCTAAAAGGCTATAGCCTACCTGATGGCTGATGGACCTAAAAGTTGTTCGTACTGTATCACGGGTTGCAGCCAGTTGCGAGCTTTTCATTTAAAGATTAAATAATGAAAAAAAGGGGGTAGGAGCTAGGCTTATAGAATCTGAAGTCTATAAAATTGTGTTGGGGTTGGGAGAATGTTTTATTCAGGATGATAAAGTGTTCCGGGCAAAAATAATAACAATCTTTATTAACCATTAGGAAATGTGTCTTAAAGTTTCTGCATTAAAAAATACAGTATTGTAAAGACTCTCACTATCTATTGCAGGTTCTCTGCATATATCTGCGCCACACAACACTACCAACTCAAAGAACTTGACAACTCAGGGCTCCAAAATAACGTAAGTAACAGTTTGATGTTCAATAAATCATAGCCAATACTGCAATGTACAATTGGCAAAATCGTAACACTGACAGAACAAATATTTCACCGTTAAAAATTTAACCGTACAGCCGTATCACTTTTGTACCGCTGTATCAAACTCTTCTGGCCTCTTCGCCTTGTCCCGGACTTGTAGGCCTACTGGATTCAACTGCTCAGGACTGATTTAACACACTGGGCTCGTTGTGTCGAACTTATTGTTAGATTAAGATCAATTTAAGACTTCGTCTCGTATTCGCGAGTTGTTTTAACTCTTCTACGCACCGAACCATCGTAATGCGCCGTATAGAACCACACCACATTCTGGGTCTAGCCTACTGCTTGGCCGGCCTTAGGTTGCAGGCTCTAGGCGATTAAACAACAAAAAATCAATTACGCAAGTTATTAAAAACCTACCTGCATTTCTCTAAGCAAATAACTGAAATAGACAACGAATTCAATAGCCTACACATAGAGTTTAATTAGAGTTCACAGTAGCTTTTTAAACATATTCTTTCAGATGTCATAAACCTTTGCAAAAATCAGCTTTTCGTGTTTTGATAGCAGCAAAGTCTTGAATAAATTGTGAATAATTCAGAGACTGGGCGATAGGCTTATCTCATTCGATTGCCTGAAAATTCGAACTGGCGTTCGTTGTGTCATAGTCGTTCTCAAATAGCGTTTTATTAATCTCAACTTGGAAAAAACTTCTTCCACCCGATGAAACAGTAATCGAAATTATCCATGCTGCGTACGAAGCGACATTTGTAACTGTTCAAATTTTGATCATATATTAAACGTAAAGCATTTAGAAAAGAAGAAACAATATCTGCAACAATGGAGGTAAATATTGCAAATGGGGCTGTGAAATGCATACGGCGTGTAGCCCTTCGCATAACATTGATAGCATTGCATGGTTTCAGTTGGCGCTCAAGTAGACGTTTTTGTATTGAACAAACAGCTAGCCTTTCATACATTATTCGTTCCGTTATCATATCATTGGAAGCCTTTTCTATCGTTCTAATTAAAGACTAAATAGCCTACTTCATGGCACATAATTGTAATTGCCAATATCGACAAATCGTGAGATCTACCCTATCATAGTTGCTATTATTTTACACAAATTGCCTTTAACCAAACGCTATTCACATTTATTGGCGCCATGCATTTGCCATTTACCTTCTACATCACGTTTATAGTCTCAACCTAGATCTTGTTATTATCATATCCTTGACATCTGTAAAAAAAAATGAATTCATATCTACAAGCTTCTGAATCACACACAATTTCATCTATGTCTACTGGTGAACACACAATGTTGATAACTTGATATATTTGCAAGGGCATAGTCATTTTCTCAATGTGACCAGCATCAGGTATGCTGTAAGAAATTTCAACATTGTTGGAATTTTTTTTTTCAAACCAGCATCAGATTATTATTACAATAGAGACAATGTTGATAACAGCGTTCAAAATTACTTAGCAGACATTTTGAAGCCATGAACGTAGCTATTAAGATCGAAATTGAAAATTTATATATACCGGTAATCTAAGTTTTAAAAAGTTGTCCTAATTTATTGCTCTCCATAATTGCAGTGCACGTGGGAAGCGAATTCTAAAACATATTAGATCAATGCTGTTCTGTTTCCATGATCGCATTTAAAGTTTTTAGACCCTCGGTTATTTAAGATATGAGGCCCCTATTAGCTTATTAGGCAATTTCGCTGTTCGCTCTTTCTTTAAAAAGCTGAAAAGTGGGACTAATGAAATTTGGTCTTGTTGAGTGTTATTAGAGAATGCTAACTATAATATGTCCTTCAAAGCTACATTCTCCATTGAGAGGCCCGAACAAGACAATCTTTTTTTTCATGGTGAAGAATCTATTTCCATTAGAGTTTTAGATTCATGTTGATTGAGAGAAAGTCATGATTGCCTATGTTACCAATGGAAAGAAAATTTAATTAAGTATGACTTTTCTATTGTGGCTGGGCGGTAAAGCGCTTGGCTTTCGAACCGGGGGTTTCTGGTTCGAATTCTGGTAAAGACTGGGATTTTTAATTTCGGGATCTTTGGGTGCCGCCCAGCTGCTTCATGACATTAGTTGGGGAAAAGTAAAGGCAGTTCGTCGTTGTGCTGGCCATATGACACCCTCGTTAACCGTGGGCCACAGAAACAGAGGACAGTTACCACATCTGCCCTATTTTCTTGCAGATTTACCTATATGTGAGCCATCGTGTAGTAAAATGTCTGATGGCATGTCATCAATGCAAACTATTACTGATCTAATAGCTTCCTCTACTTCCGATTTTACTATAGAGACCCTGCCAAAGTCTCTGTTGTCTAAGTGTTTTGTTGATTAGACTGCATTTGGGATTAATCCCAAAGTAGGGTGCAATTTTTAAAAAAAATTGGGTTCCGGGCGTTTTATTGAAAGCGGAAAAGAAAGAGGGGAGTTAATAATAAACAGGAAATGAGTCTGCAGTGGGAACAAATCAAGGCTAGTTATATAGAGATGTAAATACCAGCTGTTGCGTTGTGACTAGACCTGCGTATGGATTTGTGTAGAACTTAATTTTTTAGTTGAAGAACGCATACATTCAAGAAAGAAAACAGATTTAACGAGTGATACAGGTTGTCACATTCAATAATTTGATATTAAGGTACTGTCTACTATATTTTTTCTTTACTCAGAATATTGAAGTTGGCGTCCAGGTTTCAAAGTTGGCAACAGACATTATGAACTTACGTAAGCCTGATCTACAATTAATACATATATTCAAATAGTTATTATATAAATCATTGACTATTTCGACGATTCAAACATTAGATGCTAGATGCTAAAACTTATTTAAAAATATTAAGGTTCAATAGCAAAGTTGGTGCGGCTTGTTCATCTATATTGTTACTTATGTAACGTAACTGTATTACAGGACGCCAGGGCTATCAATATTTTCAAGACGAATCCCAGAAAATGCTTGCATTTGTAACAACGCAAACAGCGAAGAGGAAACTCGAGAAATCCCAAGTAGAAAGAGAAGATAAGCAGAATGGTCTACGTCAAGGGGAAGTCATTGCTGGCGACATGACCATCAAAGATATCTGTTCAGAATTGAAAGCACTCACTGATTGTTTAATGTATATTCAAGAACAAATAGAAACTTTGGAGAGTAAAATAAATCAGCATGAAGAAATAATTAGCCAGTTCTAAACAGGAAGCAGCTTACAATAGTCATCCTTCAAACTTTTGAGTCTCTACATTTAGACGTTGTTATTATTTTTTATTATATTACAATTGGAATGATTTTAAATCTAAAGAGATTGTTTTTTATATATCAACTCCCGCTAAGTATCAGTTTATACAGGTTTAATTATTTATTGAAATATTAAGATTAAAATTTACTATAGGCTACTATATAGTCTCGATCATTTATATTTGTATAGACCTTGTCTTCAGATCAATCACCTATCAACGATATTGAATAAATATATACAGTTAAGGAGTTGCGATGGCTCAATGGTAAATCGCTTATCTTCCGAACAAGAGAGTCCTGGGTTTGAATCCTTGTGAAGACATGTTTTTTATTTCGGGATCATTAGGTCCACCCTACCCAGGTCTAATGGGTACATGACCTTAGTTGTGGAAAAGTAAAGGTGGGTTGGTCGTTGTTTTTCTAAACCGTGGGCCATATAAACAGATGACCTTAACATCTGCCCTATAGACCAAAAGGTCTGAAGTTACGTTCCCCCAAATTTGTTCTAGCGTATGGTATAAGAAGTGGGCCTCTATCTTTGTGTCGTTCTGAGTATTTAAAGGAATGATTAGAAAAAAAGACAAAACTTCAATTGGGTAAACATTGTTCCTTTCATTCAGTAGTCTGTAAAAACGAAGAGATGGCACTTACAAAGAGTTATAAAGGAGGTATTGTCTTTTTAAAAAAGCATATATATATATGTGTGTATGTATATTCCATGTGCTGAAATTTAGCATTGTTTAACGGGAAATAAATTGTCTAAGACAGTTCAAAGTGTGTATACATTTTTTTGACGCACCCTGTATATATATATAATTTGTTTGTTTTTACACGCCAAAAGAAAATTGAGCTATAGCCTTTGTTTAATTGTCACTATATAAATTTATTCTAATTTTAAGAAACTGTTACAAGGATTTTATAAAAAATAATATTTGACATACATTTTAATATTGATAAAAGTAAACCATCTGATATGAATACAATTTGTAACAGCTATAATGCATTAACAAACATACACACAATAGAGGCATGCAAAGTATCGAATGCTTATAGTCCTTAGTTAATCTTATCTTCTGTCATATTGCTATTACAGCATGCGAGCTAAGAAAAACCCTAACTTAGTTACTAATCAACATATACGTGGAAATAAAACGTTTTTTTTTCTATAGCAGTGCCTATATAAAATATTCGATAAGATAAAATATGATAAAATATGAAGGAAATATTGACTTTTGTTTTCGTAAAATGTGAAGAGGCCAAATACTGAAAGGAATAGAGGAAACAATACAGAAGGGCAAAAAATACAGAAGGGGAAACAATACAGAAGGGGAAACAATACAGAAGAGGTAACAGTGCAAAAGGGGAAACAATACAGAAGGGGAAACAATACAGAAGAGGTAACAATGCAAAAGGGGAAACAATACAGAAGAGGAAACAATACAGAATGAAGGGGAAACAATAAAGGTGCAACAAAAAAGGTGAAGTTAAAGCAACAGGCGAAAATAAACTGTTGAAGTTAAAGCAACAGGTGAAACAAAACTGTTGAAGTTAAAGCAACAGGTGAAACAAAACTGTTGAAGTTAAAGCAACAGGTGAAACAAAACTGTTGAAGTTAAAGCAACAGGTGAAACAAAACAGGTGAAGTTAAAGAAACAGGTGAAACAAAACTGGTGAAGTGAGAGCAACAGGTGAAACAAAACTGGTGAAGGGAGAGCTAAGCAACAAATTAAGCTAAAACAACAGGTGAAACAAAGCAACAGGTGAAGCTAAAGTAACAGGTGAAACAAAGCAACAGGTCAAGCTATAGCAACAAGTGAAGCTAAAGCAACAAGTGAAGCTAAAGCAACAGGTGAAGCTAAAGCAACAGGTTAAACAAAGCAACAGGTGAAGCCAAAACAACAGGTGAAACAAAGCAACAAGTGAAGCTAAAGCAACAGGTGAAACAAAACTGTTGAAGTTAAAGCAACAGGTGAAACAAAACAGGTGAAGTTAAAGCAACAGGCGAAACAAAACTGTTGAAGTTAAAGCAACAGGTGAAACAAAACAGGTGAAGTTAAAGCAACAGATGAAACAAAACAGGTGAAGTTAAAGAAACAGGTGAAACAAAACTGGTGAAGTGAGAGCAACAGGTGAAACAAAACTGGTGAAGTGAGAGCTAAGCAACAAATTAAGCTAAAACAACAGGTGAAACAAAGCAACAGGTGAAGCTAAAGTAACAGGTGAAACAAAGCAACTGGTCAAGCTATAGCAACAAGTGAAGCTAAAGCAACAAGTGAAGCTAAAGCAACAGGTGAAGCTAAAGCAACAGGTTAAACAAAGCAACAGGTGAAGCTAAAGCAACAGCTGAAACCAAACAACTGGTGAAGTGAAATTAACAGGTGAAACTAAGCAACAAGTTAAGCTAAAACAACAAGTGAAACAAAGTAACAGGTGAAACAAAGCAACAGGTCAAGCTAAAGCAATAAGTGAACCTAAAGCAACAAATGAAGCTAAAACAACAGGTGAAGCTAAAGCAACAGGTGAAACCAAACAACAGGTTAAGCCAAAACAACAGGTGAAACAAAGCAACAAGTGAAGCTAAAGCAACAAGTGAAGCTAAAGCAACAGGTGAAACCAAACAACAGGTTAAGCTAAAACAACGTGTGAAACAAAGCAACAGGTGAAGCTAAAGCAACAGGTAAAACCAAACAACAGGTTAAGATCAAACAACAGGTGAAAAAAACAACTGGTGAAGCTAAAGCAACAGGTGAAACAAAGCAACAGGTGAAGCTAAAGCATCAGGTGAAACAAAGCAACAGGTGAAGCTAAAGTAACAGGTGAAACAAAGCAACAGGTGAAGTTAAAGCAACAGATGGTGATCATACATTCCACTAGATATAAACTCATTTAAAACATAATCTCTAATTAAACAAAATGGGACGATGGTTGTAATAAACTAAGTAGCCTATATGTATGAGAAAAGAAGAATATTGATTCCAAAGTTGTTGTTTTTTCCTTTGATCTTCTGATTATCTAGAACCCTATGCAGTAATTGAATAAATAGAGCAAAATGTTTGCAATTAGTATGTCCAATCTTGCAGATTAATCACTGAACTATATAAGCTTTGTAAAAAAAAACTTTGCAAAATGTTTGCAATTAGCATGTCCATTCTTGCAGATTAATCACTGAACTATATAAGCTTTGTAAAAAAATACTTTGCAAAATGTTTGCAATTAGCATGTCCATTCTTGCAGATTAATCACTGAACTATATAAGCTTTGTTAAAAAAATACTTTGCAACAATCGATATTTTTGTGATGGCAATCTTCAAACTAGGCCGAGTGTAAGTACACTAAATGAATACTTCCCCAAAGAAGCTGGTCAAATTACATCTGCTGTAACAAAACACATAAAAAATAGAAAAACCTGTTAAATTTGATCCTTTCAATATCATTCAGTGATTTGATATACACTTCATCCGCCTGATTCAACTCTAGTACCGTAACAATACAGGCTGTAGATTGATGGCTGTTGGTATGAGTTGAGCCCTTGACTGCCTCATTGCCTCCCTTGCGTTCATAAATAATAAACTGTGTCGCCATTCTGTTGTCACTTTCCATCATTAAACTACACAGATATAAACCTTTACAGGGGGCTTTAAATATTCCTGTGTTTCTGTTGTAACAGTTCCCTATGTTCAGAAGACATGAGTTGAAACACGTAAGTATGGTTCCTTTATTGAAAGACAGCTTGTCAGAATTGTCAATCTGCATTCTACAGGCTGGCCAGGCATCACGTAGACCTGTGGTTAAGTAGTGGAATAAATAAAGTTGGTAACTCATGGAAACATCAAAAGCAAGATACCTAAAACAAGCAATAAAAACTAAAAAGACTTAAAACAGAAACAAAGCTTATCTAAGGGAAGAAACCGCTAAGTACTGTCATTTATCAGAAAATTACGGAGTACACATATACACCAGATGTATAAAACAAACTTAATTAATTAAAAAGATTAACTTATGGGTTAATTCTGGATTGATACATCAATGAATAATTATGCTAAATTTCAACTTGATCCGAGAATGGGCAGTGGAAGAAAAAACGCATCAAAACGTAATAGTTGGACTAAATCCATATATATATATATATATATATATATATTCCATGGGCGTAGGCAGGATTTTTTTTTTCGGGGGGGGGGGGGGAGAAAAAATCTCCCCCCCCCACGAGAAAAAAAAATTTGTATGTATGTGTGTGTGTGCACATAATTTTTATTACATTCTGACCCTTCATTCTTTCGGAAGACGTTTATTGTGCCCTAGAATAGGTTCTTCCTGGAGTAGTGGAAAAATTGTAGACTCCCCGACATTGACAGCAAGGGGGTATGGGGGAGCGCTAGTAGCTCCCCCAGCGCGGGGCGTAGGCCCGCCGCCAAACACTATTTCTGGTATTGAATGCCAACAAAATGCATATTTCAAACACCTAATGTGCTATTCTTACTGACTTAGACCCCATCCGCGCCGTTCGGCGCATTTGCCGTCAGGCAGTTTCCACAAAAATCTGTCACTGGTAATGTCTGAAGCCTCTTCCCACCTGCTCTAAGGACCTCCATGAATGTGTGGCGCCAAGTTGTACTAGGATGTCATCCCAACACTTATTATGCGGCCAATATTATATATTGTATATATATATACATTTCTCATTAAGTAGAATTTATTCCCTTTATTCCGAAATCTAACAAAGTAATTAATCACCAACAATTAATTGACTAATTGTTTCATTTTTTTAATGATTCATGGCTAGTAAGGTTTAATGAATAAATGTCCAAATCTTAACTTGATCCGAGATGGAGAAATGAGAGAAAAAATATTTTCAAACTGTTAACCAGACAGACAGACGGACAGACAGTGATTTGATATAAGCTTTGTAATAAAAAAAGAGAACAACTTACTCCTCTTCAATAGCGCAGCAACGTCTTTCGATAACTTTAAATTCTATTTAAATACAAAAAAAAATTAATGAGAAAGTAACTTGAATATCAAACGTCTCCATTCTATTGTACGATAATATTCAAAGCAAATATATTAAAGTGTGTTTATTTTTTCAAAAACTCAGAGTTGGGCCCTGTGGCTCCTTTTCTAAATGATCAATGCAGGTTGAATGGAATATTACGGTTTGAGTGTGTGTGTGAGTGTGTGTGCATGTGATTGTGTGCTTATGATAATATTCAAAGCAAATATATTAAAGCGTGTTTATTTTTTCACAAACTCAAAGTTGGCCCCTGTGGCTCCTTTTCTTAATAATAAATGCAGGTCGAAGGGGAATATTACGGTTTGAGTGTGTGTAAGTGTGCATGTGATTAAATGCATGTGATTTTGTGCATATACTATGTTAGAAATAATTCTGTTTTAATAAAAGAAATGTCATTTTTTTGCGGAATAATTGAATGGTAATTTTACAAAATGTACTGCAGAGTTTAGGCAGAGAGAACACGTGTTGATGAAGTGAAGAGATGGAGACTTCTTTGCTGCGAAATTCGAACCAGGTGAAATAAAACAGTTTATCCTATAATATCTTTTATTTAAAATTTTTGTACTGAAATAGAAAGGTTAAAGGTTTATCTAATGGAGGCTACTAGAAAACGACAGAACGTTAATTTCATTAAAAAAAAAAAAAAACACTTCATTATTAATTTCATTGAGTGGCTGAGTTTCGTATTTTACAGCTATAAATATATATATATATATATATGTATGTATTGGCAAGCAGCCAATCGAGGTATACAACCGAATTTATTGTGTTTGATATAAACTAAGTAAGTCTTTTTGTTTGTTTGTTTGTTTTTCAATTACGTTTATTAAAAAAAAACGGAGGTTCGGTGGCTGAGTGGTAAGGCGCTTTGCCTCCGATCCGGAAGTCGGGGTTCCGATCAACGTTTTTTTATTTTTTTTATTTCGCGATTTTATTAGTGGGGGGGGGGGTCTGATTTCACCCAGGCCACATGAAATCCTAGTTTAATGGTCTGAAAAAGGCACTTTAAAAAAAAAAAAGCTTATTGTTATGAGAACCCCCAATATAAAAAATAAACAGATTTGCTTTCAGAGTAAAGTACAAATTACGGTGAACTAGTGGATGTTTATTTAATTTCTAAAACGTGCTAGACAAACAACACAAACCGCACGAAGAAGAAGTAGCTATTTAAAATATTAATAGATCCAGCGTGTTTGGGATAAAGTCTATATTGATAAAAGTCTTATAAAAAGAAAAACACTACCCTCTCTCCTTATCTCAACGATTTTCTTTCCAATATTTTTATGAAAAGAAACTGTAGACTAGGGAACTTCTAGGAATTGGCTAACTTGGCAAAACTTATCTATAAGAAATCTACGCCAATCAATAATAAGAACAGCATGTTAATGCCAATTTTTTTTTTATTAAGCGATATAAAACTGATAGAGAAAGGGTGGCGTTTTTTTTCTTCTATTCTACAGCATTAACTTTGTGTGGGCTGGGTCGTCGATAAGACACTAGTGACTCTTTCACTACTTCAGGCCAACAGTCTCTAATTTTTCGATAATTGATTTGCATTGTATCCACATAGTTTTTCCCTCGCTTTCTTCCACCGGGCAATGTACCGTGTAGGATGGTCTTTGGAAAACATAAATATCTTTAAAATTCTTTCCATTTTGTACGATGTACATTGCGCCGAAACGAAATATGAGTTACTGCGTGGGAAGCGTGGTTGAGAGGCTAAGTGCGCTTGAACTTGGGTTGGCTTGGCTACCTAGAAGGGGGCTCGAGATACATATATAAAAAGACAAATAATAAAGATATTTAAGCAATTGATTTCAAACCGGGTAACGCCAGAATGATGACATGGTGACGTATATGTTTAAACATAGGATGGGGTTAAAACGAGCTTTAAGCATCTTACTCTCCTCCCAAGTGGTTTTTGGAGATAGCAGGTAGCGTACGTGGTTAAAGAATGTACATAATACTTATTTTCAATTAAGTTTTTTTTTGTGTCATCTAATTATAAATAATTAGAGACTTCTGAACATTTAAAAAAAAAAAATAAATGTAATATAACTATTATCGATAAAGAAATTTCGGAATTTTGTTGTTGTTGTTGTTGTAAATGAGAAATCAGCTTCTCAATGGCTTCTCTATTTCTTTCGATCTATGTCACAGATCGACTGACAGACGACACAAAACTAATAGTTGTAATATTTGACCAACTTTACAGCTCAGCCATCGCGCCTCCTTATTATTGTTGCAATCGGATATTTATATCATTCTCATTTTAAATTTCCGAATTTCTGTATTATATAATGTAGTGTTTGTTTGTCAATCTGAATATCTAGTTGTTGTTTTTTTTTAAGTTTCTATATAGCCTATCTTATCTTATCTTATATAATACAGACGTTACTTCAAAAAAGAAGATGATTAGCCTACACTGAATAAAAAAATGAGATATAGAAGAAAGAAACTAAACTACTTTCACAAAATTGTCTTTTATCGAAAATAAATCAATAGTATCATTTCTGGTATTATACTTTAAAAAGAAATTTGGAAAGGAATTACCTCGCTTTCAAGAGAGATCATTTTAGTTTTGACTTCATTCAACTCTTGGTTGTAAGATTTATAGTTGAAAAGCTGTTCTGTTATTTCCGAGTTTCTAGTCTCCAATGAACCTATTAACAGTTTAGTGTCGCTTATCTCTTTGCTTACTTTGGACTGCAAAGATTTGAAATGACCGTGTAAGCTAGACGCTGTTTCATCATTATTAGCTTGAATTTGAGCGTCCATGTCCTCGTATCTTTTTCTGTATTTTTCATCGATTTCTTTGTGCTTCCTTTCAATGCGTTTTAAATATGTTTCCTGGTCTGTCAGTCTTTGCTCTATGTCTCATTCTGTCACTAGCAATAAATGTTTGTAAATGTGCTAACTCCGTGTTGCTGTCTTTAACTAACTTTGATAAACAAGCATATTTCCTGTTCATCTTGCGTTGGGTGTCTCTTTGCTGTTTCATAACCTCGTCAAATTTATCTTCAGCATCTTCGGCTCTTAAAAAAGACTCCAAGCGTTCTTTCTGGTTAGCCAGTTCCTGTGGTAGATCTCGTAAGGTCTCAGTTATACTAAACACTTCATTGATCTGTTCATTGTTCTTGGCTACGAGTTCAGATAACTTTTTATTCTGACTTTGCAGGCTTGACATGAAATTACTGGCTTCTTGTAATTCATTGTGGAACTCTTCAACTTTGGAATCTTTTTCTTTTATTTGCTCCAAGGTTGACTTTATTAGTTTATCTTGCTCCAGTGACTTAAGCTTCAAATCTTCAATTTCTCTTGAATGTTTGGAATTAAGTGTATTAAATAGTATTTCATTACTATCGTCACTATTGTCATCTGTGACAAAAAGAGGAATTTAAAAAAATTAAAAATGTAACTGTTACCATTGACACCTCATTACAGGAAGAACCCAATAGCAACCAACATTTATTAGATAAACATAAAATACTTTTTTTTTATCCTATATTAAGTGTAATTGTATCAATTAGTTTAGATCAGTCACGTAATTAATTGAATAACTGACTAGGCATAATAAATCTGTGCGATTAAAAATATTTCAAACAATTATTTTTGTTTAGCTTTTAGCGTTCTCAATGCGCTATGATCCTATCACTTGTCTGGACCAGTTGTGAAAGGGACAGGGAAGAAGGGGTTATCTTGATGAATGTTTACATGATCAATTTGTAAATACATTTTTAAAATTCACTCAAGAGGGACTAATTCAACTTATACCACCACATCCGTCAGATGCGATTTCTTTCCCTTGTTCAAAAATAATTAACTATCAATAGCTTATTCACTGATTGGTTAATTTTTGTTAAATGGTTCTAGTGTGGTCAGGTAACAGAAATAAGTGTGTAAAATTTCAGCTTGACCGAGATTGGGTGTGGAAGACATAACGAGTACCAAAGTTTTACCAGACAGACAGTGAGTTGATATAAACTTTGGTAAAAATAGTTTGCATATAAGATTGAGCTTTGGTTGTAAAATATAAATTAAATAACTAATTGATCTACCTCTAGAGCTGCAGTTATTTGTGTTCAGAACTGTGATTTTCGCTTCATCAGAATGTTCAGCTGAATAAGAATGCAAGTCGAAGTCTGAATTTCAATAGTTTATTAAATTCACATTTTAAAAATGACTGTTTAACAGGCAAAACATAAAAAAAAAGTATTTCTAAGTAAAAAATCTCTGCACTTACAGCTATCTCTCTCAATAATGTACATGTTATATCCTTAATCTATATTAAACAAATAATAAATTGACTAATTGGTTAATTTTTTTAATGGTTTGTGTTTTGAAACTTGAAGCAATTATTTATTTTACTAAATAATTGCTTAAAGTTTCCACTTGATCCGAGAATGGGTGAGGGAGAAATAACGTGTTCAATTATCTAAGCGGACGAAACCATACATATTTAGCTGTATTTGTGAAAAACTGAAGGGTTAATTTCCCTTTTCGGTATCGAACAAAATAATGAATTACCAGTTATTAATTGACTATATTTTTTTTTCATGTCTTTTCTATGTCAAGGTAACATTTGTGCAAAGTTTTAACTTGATCCGACAATGGATTTGAGAGAAATAAGATGTACAAACATTATACCAGACAGATAGACAGTCAAAGTGAGTTGATACAAGCTTTGAAGAAAGTGGATACAGTTTACTACTAGATCTATGTAGCCAGAAATATTTTTAAAAAAAAAGTAACTTTCATTAGTTAAGTTCAGGTCCCCATAGAGAGCGAAGTAAAATAGTATAACAAACTAGTGAAAAGTTTTAAACGTATTCCATCTAGAATTATTTTAATTGCAAGAAAAAATAATGCTTACTCGTTGGATTACGACATCGCCGTAAACATCTAGATGTTTCATTGGCTAGGTATTGATTCATCTCTTCAAAACTGTGACTGTCTGAATCATCAATCCATGATGTTCCTCTAGACGTTGCCTTAAAAGTTATTGTAAGAATGTGTATAACATCGTTTTAAAACATCGGAGTATCTATTTGATCTTTTTAATAGATGATATATAGATAGATAGATAGATTGATTGATTGATTGATTAATTGATTAATTGATTGATTGATTGATTGATTGTCTCCGACTGTAACTCTGGTGTATCTGCCCAGCTTTTAGTATATCATTGTAATATTATAATCGTATGGTCCTGCAGTTACGCTGGGCAGGGCACGTATCCCGTATGGGAAACGAACGTATGCCAAAGACAGTCTTTTTTGGTGAGCTAAAAGGTGGTCGACGTAACAGAGGCGCCCCACGGAAACGCTTCAAAGACCAGCTTAGGCGTCAACTTTTCTTGGCTTCATAGAAGAGAGCACCTGGTTGCATGCGGTCTCAGAACGAGACAGCTGGTGGTCACTCACGAAGGTCGCGTGGGATATACATTTGAGACCAAAAGAAAATCTGCCGCCGAGGACAAATGCAGACGGCGAAAAGGATATCTAAATCGACCACCTGCTGACAATGGTTATGCTTGCCCGGGTGTGGCTAAATATGTAGGTCACAGCTGGGAAGACTCGAAGACAAGCCTTATTATTATTAATGTTATAAGCTATTTATCAAGAATTATTGACCTGGTCATTATAAGAAAGAAAAACGAACAATTCTTTCTACCTAACTTTGAATTAAAGCAGAAGTCTAAATAATTCAAAGGCAAGCTGACACTGTGGCAATAGTCCAAGAGAAAAGCAATAAGCTAACGAAAAAATGTAAACATCTGTACAGGACTTTAAATAATGTTATAATTTTACTACTTACTTTGTTCACGTCTGCAATAAGGCATTCCAAGTGTTTTTTCAATTCATCTAAAACTTCTAGCTGTGAAGTTATTGCTTTTGTCACGTATTACAAATTGAATTCTACTTTTAAATGGCTTGCCTAGGGGAACGTGACAATAGAAAAAGGTAGTTGTGTCACTTATCTTAAGTCTGAATTTAATCAGAGACTTACAATGAATAACAAAAAAAAAATGACACAAGAAATCGGAAAGTAAAATATCAACTTAATGTTTAATCATAATATAACTCAATACAAAATGGAAGGGTTGACCAAAACCCTTTTACAAAAATGGCATGTAAAAATATTACAATACAAGAGTTTGAAAATATAATTACAAATACAAGCAAGGCCTTGAAAAAAATGAAAAATCTTAACTTACACGATCAATTGGTATACCACGCACGGGTCACGCAATGTCTCCGCTATTCTGTCTCACGGCTGTCTCCGTATGTCTGTCCGTCAACGTTACGCGAGCGGTCTTTATATAATACACCGCGCGTCGATACCAAGACAAATCCAGCAATTTCTAGAACAGAATAAGTCATCAACACCCAGATCTAGAACGCTCTTCAAAGAGACAGAAGAAAAAAAAAAAAACCACCCTCCTTTCAACTAGAGGTACACACATAGGTCAAGGACCGGTCACTGTCTGTGTGGCTTGACTCACCGTGAAAAATAAAATTTAAAAAAACTTATTACACAAGGGGCAGACAACCTACAGGTCAAGAAAAAAAAATAGTATCTAGGTAACAATGCCTAGATACGTAACACCTCCCTCCTAAAAATAAAAAGTTTACATTTCCACGAAATGGAAATCTTTTTAGAACAATTACAAAAATGATATTTACATTACAGAATGTATTTATCATGATATATATAAAAAAAATATACATCAAAATACTTTTTACAATCTAGATAAGGCATCGGCGATAACATTTTCGCTGCCTTTTAAGTGTTGTAGATCTAGGTTGTACTCTTGTAAAAATAAACTCCACCTGAGAAGTCGTTGGTTCTTGCCAGACATTTTGTGGATAAATGTAAGGGGATTGTGGTCAGTAAATACAACCAGTGGCCATCTGGACCCACTGATATAAAAATCAAAGTGTTGTATAGAAAGAATCAACCCAAGACATTCTTTTTCCACAGTAGAATAATTTCTTTGATGTCTATTAAATTTCTTGGAAAAGAAACAAATAGGGTGCTCTACTTGGAAATTATCTTCTTGGTAAAGGACTGACCCAACACCTGTGTCACTGGCGTCAATAGCTAACCTAAAAGGTTTTCCGAAGTCAGGAGCCATCAAAATAGGGGAGCTAGATAATATCTGCTTAATTTGGTTAAAGGCTTTCTGACATTCATCCGTCCAAGTAAATCGGACGTTCTTTCTCAGGAGGTTTGTTAAAGGACTGGCAATGACAGAAAAATTTTCGCAAAACTTTCTATAATATCCAGACATTCCCAAAAATCTTCGGAGTTGTTTCCGATCAGCAGGAATAGGGAAAGCTTGGATAGCTTCTACTTTGGCCATTACAGGTTTCACCTGGCCTTGTCCTACAATATGGCCTAAGTATTGGATGGAAGCCTGGCAAAAATCACTCTTACTCAGGTTTACAGTAATTTTTGCATGTAAAAGTTTAGTAAAAAGACAATGCAGTTGTTTACAATGGCTAGAAAAATCTTGGCTAAAAATTACTACATCGTCTATGTATGCGTGGCAATTCTCCATGTCAGCAAGCAGGGCATTTATCATTCTCTGGAAAGTGGCAGGAGCATTCTTCATGCCAAATGGCATCACTTTGTATTGGTACAGACCATCAGGGGTGACAAAGGCGGAGATTTCCTTTGCCCTATCAGTCAGGGGAACCTGCCAATAACCTGAAAGTAGGTCTATTTTGGTGATGTACTTAGCGTCACCAATACGATCTATGAGATCGTCTATCCTAGGGATAGGAAACGAATCGGTCTTTGTTACAGCATTTACCTTACGGTAGTCTGTACAAAAACGATAAGTCTTGTCCTGTTTAGGTATCAAGACACATGGGGAGCTCCAGCTACTGGAACTTGGTTCAATGAGGTCATTTTCAAGCATATACTTGATTTCTGACCTAAGTATGGCAAGTTTTTCAGGGTTGACCCTGTAAGGATGCTGCTTGACTGGAGTAGCCTCGCCAACATCTACATCATGCATTATAACATTAGTCTGTTTTGGTACATCAGAAAAAATGTCATTAAATTCATTAATGAGTTTCATGATAACTGGCCTTTCTGTCGAAGACAGATGAGACAGTTTTACATCCAAATTCTGTAATACAAAAGAATTAGGTATTTTGTATTGTCCAAATTTCTCCTTTACAATATCATCATCAATAGGAGAAACATGGCTATTTGAACAACTTTTGACTGTATTTAAAACACAATTACTCTTCTCTGATTGATCTGGCCGAGATACATAAGGCTTCAGCATGTTTATATGACATAGCTGAGTCTTTTTCCTACGGTCAGGGGTTTTGATTGTGTAATTGAGGTCACTAATTTTGGTCTCAATTTCATAGGGACCAAAGTATCTGGCTTGCAAGGGTTGACCTGGTATGGGCAAAAATACAAGCACCTTATCCCCGGGAGAAAATTCTCTAACACGGGCCTTTCTATCATACCAGCGTTTCATGCTGGATTGGGTGTTTTGTAAGTTATTTTTGGCCAGAACACAAGCATCATAAAGTCTAGTTTTAAACTTACTTACATAGTCTAAAAGTCCTTCAGTGGCTGTTGGTGACAACAAAGTCTCTTTTATACATTTCAAGGGACCGCGCACCGAATGGCCAAAGACTAAGTCAAAAGGGCTGAATCCCAACGATTCCTGGACGGATTCACGGGTTGCAAACAGCAGCATGTGGATTCCTTCGTCCCAGTCTTTTTCGTGCTCAAAGCAATAGATTCGGATCATGTTCTTGAGAGTCTGATGGAATCGCTCAAGAGCGCCTTGCGACTCGGCATGATACGCACTCGACATGCAGTGTTTGATGCCCAACTGAGTCATGACTTGCTTGAAAAGATTGGCCGTGAAATTCGTTCCTTGGTCCGATTGGATGGACTTTGGTAGACCAAATAGAGTAAAGAACTTGATTAAGGCCTTTACAATGTTCGATGCTTTTATGTTCCTTAGAGGAATAGCCTCAGGAAAACGAGTTGAAGCACACATAATGGTCAACAGGTATTGGTTGCCAGCTTTTGTCCTTGGGAGAGGACCAACACAGTCAATAAGTACTCTGCTGAAAGGTTCTTCAAAGGCTGGAATCGGCTTCAGAGGAGCAACAGGGATCTTTTGATTTGGCTTGCCAACCATCTGACAGGCATGACAGGATCGGCAGTACTGGATGACATCTTTCTTCAAACGTGGCCAGAAGAAGTGTGACATAATCTTGTGGTATGTCTTGTGGATGCCGAGATGACCTGACATTGGTGTGTCATGAGCCAGATTCATGATGTACGCTCGGTATCTTTCTGGTAACACGATTTGATGGCATATTCTCCATTCTTCTTCGTTGGATGCGTCTGGAGGTTTCCATTTCCTGAAGAGCATATCATCTTGGATGTAGTAGCACGTTGATGCTAGCTCTGCCTCTTGTGATGTCATTGCGGTTTCTCGGAGTTTGGCGAGCTCTGGATCCTTCTTTTGGTCCTCAATCAACTGTTTTCGAGTTGATGCCGGTTTTTCAGAATTTGGCGTTGGTTCTTCTTCAAGAGAAGCAAAGAATGTGGTGCTCAAGTCCACATCATCGTGGTTACTGTTGGCTTTGATAACGTTCTCTTCTTGAGATGCTTTCAACCTCATTGCCCTTGTTACTGCACACGCTGGATATAACTCTAGGTCTTCCTCGGGTGTAGCAGATAAGTCGGGTGTTTGAGTGACGATGGGTTCGGCTATCACTTTTCCACCTGCTAAGTCATTGCCTAACAGCAACGAGATGCCTTCCAATGGTAATGTTGGTCGGACACCTACAACAACCGGTCCAGTAATGAGATTTGACTTTATGTCGATTAGATGTAGAGGCACATCTATACATCCAAGCTCTACGCCTCGTAACAGGATGCTCTTCCCAGTCGATGATGATTTTGACAAGGGCAAGATACCCTCTAAAAGTAGCGATTGTGAGGCACCTGTGTCTCTCAAAATGGTGATAGGTCGTAGACTTGTAGAATCACCGGGTAGTGATACGAATCCTTCCGAAATGAAAGGCTTAAAATCCTCTAATAAAACATCAATTTTGGTTGATGCAGACTGGACTTGGGTCGAACTCTCGCTGGAGTCATTGACATCTCTAGGAGACGCAGTGGAGAAACTCTTTCTTGAGTCAGTAGAACATCTTTTGGATGTATTTGGAGAACTCTTGATGGAGTCATTAGAACATCGGGGTGATGTCTTATGGGAACTCTGGATAGAGTCATTGGAACATCGGGGTGATGTATTATGGGAACTCTGGATAGAGTCATTGGAACATCGGGGTGATGTATTATGGGAACTCTGGATAGAGTCATTGGAACATCGCTGTGATGTACTAGGTAAACTCTTGTTTGAGTCATTGGAACATCGACTTGATGTATTTGAAAAACTCTTGTTTGAGTCATTAGAACATCGTAAAGATGAATTTGAAGAACTCACTGTTGAGTCATTTGAACATCGTGGAGACATTTTCGGAGAGTCTTGTACAGTCAATACATTTGAAACAGGTGGTGTCGAGGTATTCTGGATATGACTTGATGATGAGGGAGTAAACCTCGCCGACCACTGTACTGTGCAAGCGCTGACTTTTGAAGGAGCTTTTTCGTTTCTCTTCCTCAATTTCCAGCAATCGTCAATTTTATGGCCTTCTCGTTTGCAGTAGGAACAAGTAGCTTTACTTGTAGTAGGTTTTCTGTCATTTGTACTGCTGTTCTTGATGGAGTTGCTAGCAGTGGACTCAGGCTGTTTGACTTGTTTTGGCTTGACATCCGTCGTATACTTGGCAAATTGATGTGATATTATATAATCGTCTGCCAACACTGCAGCCTTGTGCACATCTTCCTCGCCACGATCAGCTATATGCGTACGGACGTCCAGCCGCACACAACTCTTGAACTCTTCCATCAGCATTAGGTTCTTGAATTTTTCAAAGTCGGTGCCGATTTCCCTGGAAGTGAGCCATTTCTCAAAGCGTCGCTCCTTTTCCCGCAGGAATTCTACATGGGTTTGGCCATCCGATTTGCGACAATCCCTGAACTGCTTTCGGTAAGCTTCCGGAACAAGTTCATATGCCTTAAGAATTAAGGCCTTAACAACATTATAATCTTTTTGTTGTTCAATGGTCAAAGAACAAAATACCTCTGCAGCTCTACCAGTCAAAACTGTTTGCAGCAAAGTGGGCCACAAAGTTTCAGGTACATTAAAATTTTTCACAGCAAGTTCAAATTGTGGAAAATAATTGTCAATTGTGGCTTCATTAAAGCGTGGAATTATTTTCAAAAATTTTATTGCTTCAGCAGTATGACTGGCAGGGGAAGAATCTGGTCTTACATTAGCAGCTAACTCTAATTTTTTTAACTCTATTTCTATTTCTTTCTGCTCTCTAGCCGCTGCAAGCTCTAATTCTTTTTGTTTAATTTCCTTCTCTTTTAAAGCTAACTGGGCTTCTATTTCCATTTGTTTTAATTTTATCTGAAGTTCTAAATCTGATTTACCCTCATCGGGTCTAAGGGTTTCTAAAAGGTCCTCAGAAAACACTTCCTCGTCTACATAATGGATTACAATGTTATCTCTGATTTCTTGTTTAAGGGCATTTGATTTTATTTTTAACCCTAAATGTTTAGAAATAAGGACCAGTTCCTTCCTAGTAAAAGCATCAAGCTCTTCCACAGAGGGATTTGCAAGAAAAACCTGAATATCCATGACTAACTAGCAACTATTACAAGCAAAAAAAAAAAATGTATACAATGTAAATATACAGTACAAAATCAGTACAACAAAAAAAAAACCTTAAGAGAGTTTGGTCAATACTATTGATACTTTACTTCCGACTCTTTGACACAAAAAAAATTTTTGTTAAAGTCAACTTCGCCCTTACAAAATTACTCAAGTAAGACGAAAATAGGTTCAGAAAAATATCCGGGACGAAAGCCCTCAAACTTCTTTTGTCACGTATTACAAATTGAATTCTACTTTTAAATGGCTTGCCTAGGGGAACGTGACAATAGAAAAAGGTAGTTGTGTCACTTATCTTAAGTCTGAATTTAATCAGAGACTTACAATGAATAACAAAAAAAAAATGACACAAGAAATCGGAAAGTAAAATATCAACTTAATGTTTAATCATAATATAACTCAATACAAAATGGAAGGGTTGACCAAAACCCTTTTACAAAAATGGCATGTAAAAATATTACAATACAAGAGTTTGAAAATATAATTACAAATACAAGCAAGGCCTTGAAAAAAAGAAAAATCTTAACTTACACGATCAATTGGTATACCACGCACGGGTCACGCAATGTCTCCGCTATTCTGTCTCACGGCTGTCTCCGTATGTCTGTCCGTCAACGTTACGCGAGCGGTCTTTATATAATACACCGCGCGTCGATACCAAGACAAATCCAGCAATTTCTAGAACAGAATAAGTCATCAACACCCAGATCTAGAACGCTCTTCAAAGAGACAGAAGAAAAAAAAAAAAACCACCCTCCTTTCAACCAGAGGTACACACATAGGTCAAGGACCGGTCACTGTCTGTGTGGCTTGACTCACCGTGAAAAATAAAATAAAAAAAAACTTATTACACAAGGGGCAGACAACCTACAGGTCAAGAAAAAAAAATAGTATCTAGGTAACAATGCCTAGATACGTAACACTTTGATTTGCCTGGGAGTTTTCATCTGAAATGTAGAAGTAAAATATTACCTCAAAAATCGTATAAATCCTAAAGTCTTCATTTAGAAAACCTTATCAAGAAAAGTTTTACATTTTAAGAGCCTTTTCATAAACATAACATTTGTGGCCTCCTTCAGTCGCGAAGCGACTATGGATCCTCTCATAGAAATGAGATGAATGCCTGGGCATTAGCTGTGGTGGGAACGATGTCACCCACACAGCTAATGTGTTTTAAGGAACGGCTTGTGCCAATACAGTTTGGGGTCGGCGGCGTTGCAGGCTCTGTCGGGGTGTAGCACTGGGTGCTGAGGGTAGGCTAAGGCTCGCCGACTCCTGGTATTTCCTAGGTTGGGTTTAGCTGTAAGGTAGTTTTGAATTCAGTTTTCTTTATTCATAACTTTCTTCCATATACATGTGCAAGCCAAATGATTTTTTTTCTTCAGCTATCCACATTTTTATGGAACTATAACCGGTGTGCTTAACTCTGCATTAAATATCTTGTGACATACATTGCCATTTAATCCTTGCTAAAACAGTTTTGTATATGAGAAAACCTCAAACTATAATTAATTTTGAAGCAAAACCTGTAATTATTTTTTCGTTCCGTCTTATCCGTAGGGCTGAACCTAAAGTGTTAGATCTGAACTGTTGTCGATCTCAAACGTTCCCCCCACCCTCCTCTTCCCCTCCTTAATATTGATCTGGGAGTGAATAACAAGAAAGCGGGTCAGCTCGTTTGAGTCTAAACCCATTGAAGGTGAAAACACAAATATAATAGAAGCCCTTTAATTCTTAAACTATTTTATATCTTATCAGCATGATGACGTGAGACAAGAGGCGAGACACAAAAGAGAAAAAAAAGACAGGGTCAAAGGTTCAAATTCCAGGTAAGTTAGCCTTAAAAGGTAAGAGGTAATTTTAAAAACTCCTGGCTATCGGTACGTTGTGAATACAAACTTGATTTCTTATATCTATAAATACGAGAACTGTAAAGCTTAGACTGTATGTACTGTTGTGAGGTATCGCATGCAGAGACAATCTTTTTCTTGTGTCCGCTTCAATGTGCATCAAACCATCGAAGTCAGTAATTCTACGGGCTAAGCGAGACGAGGGTCTCTTGAGAAATAAAAGTCCTTGCCGTAGACAGACGCTGACGATATAAAATGCAACAGCCTATCTGCATAAGGTGTGGCAAAATATGCATTGAACCTGTATAGAAGCAAAGCCCTATGAGTTATCATTATATTTTGTGTTGACGTCATCAGTTTTTGCTTTTAGGAATGTATAATTCCTTTTATTTAGTATTAATACATCCGCTTCCGCTAACCTAAGCATTTCCGTAATTCAATGTTTACATTGCTTCATAAAAAAACAACTTAGTTATTAGCATCACTCGTAGTACAGTCAGTGCATACAGCAACAAATAAGATTTGCTTTGTAGATTTGTATATGTTCAAGATGTTATAATAATGTCTAAATCTAAATACAAGAAAATACTAGTCTAGATTATAGAAAGATCTAGATTCTAGATCTAGGCCTATGTTAAATGTTAGTATGTTTGATGGGCTTTCAGAAAAACAACTGTCTACTATTGTCTGATGCTCCACGGCTATAAAGACCATTGTATGCATGCATGGAATAATAGCATGTGACCATGAGGAGCTCGAAGAAGTCTTTACGAAAGATACTGAAACTGCTTTTGTTTCTGATAGATGTTTTGTTTATTCCCGGACTATCTTTGGCTGTATTTGTGTATCTTCTAGGAGATATCAAGCAACTATTTCATAGTATGGAGCAATGAGCGAATTTTAACCTTATAACTTTTAAATATTCGTTCTGTCTTTAAAACAATTTTTGGCTGATTTTTAGCGGCCCCCGAAAAGACGCCCTTTTAGTTTTGTGTGGAATGTCTCTCGTCCGTCCGTCACGTTTTGAAATCGTAAACTTGAGAAGAGAGTGACAATCCGAAATCATAATATTTTAGACTATTCAAAGTTCTGATTGCAAAGGCTACTTTTTTCTTTTCTGAAAGCGAAAAATCTAATTTTTTAAATCATGCAAGTATTTTTTCCTAAAAATACACCACTTTTACAACTATTCACAATTAGTAGTAACAAACACGGGAGTCTCCTTAGTAGAGATAGGAACACTGTAATATGTTAAACACATTTATGCAAATGGTTTTAGATTTTTTGTCGAAAAAATATTTTTTACATTTGTATTGCTAAGTTAAATAAGTTGTCATACTAAGTTCTACATTTACACACAAAAAAAATCAACTTTTTTTTAAAGATAAAACATTTATTTAGTATGCATATAAGTTCAACATAATTTAAAACAACAATTAATAAGTTGTTTTTGATATTATCGCGTGAACTGCATACACAATCACGTTTGTCTCCCTTGGTGACCTTGTTCGTCTCCCTTGGTGACCTTGTTCGTCTCCCTTGGTGACCTTGTTCGTCTCCCTTGGTGACCTTGTTCGTCTCCCTTGGTGACCCTGTTCGTCTCCCTTTGTGACCTTGTTCGTCTCCTTTTGTGACCTTGTTCGTCTCCCTTTGTGACCTTGTTCGTCTCCCTTGGTGACCTTGTTCGTCTCCCTTTGTAACCTTGTTCGTCTCCCTTCCTTCTAAATACGTCCTTACTATTTATTAGTCTTTATCTTTATCTCTCTCTCTCTCTTTGTAGGATGTAATCATCTTCTTTTGAAGAAACCTCTGTATTTTATAGGATAATACTTTTCTAGATTATATTATATTATGTTGGTTTGTTGTTGTTTTGTTTGTTTGTTTTGTTGTTGTTTTTTTTTTTGTTTCCTCTGGTTATCAAGTCAATTCTTTCTATTGCTTTCTATAGATCATTCTGTCCTATTTCTCTAGTGAACTCTAGTGTATAGATCATTCTGTCCTATTTCTCTAGTGAACTCTAGTGTATAGATCATTCTGTCTTATTTCTCTAGTGAACTCTAAAGTATAGATCAATTTGTCCTATTTTTCTAGTGAACTCTAGTGTATAGATCATTCTGTCCTATTTCTCTAGTGAACTCTAGTGTATAGATCATTCTGTCCTATTTCTCTAGTGAACTCTAGTGTATAGATCATTCTGTCTTATTTCTCTAGTGAACTCTAAAGTATAGATCAATTTGTCCTATTTTTCTAGTGAACTCTAGTGTATAGACCATTCTGTCCTATTTCTCTAGTGAACTCTAGTGTATAGATCATTCTGTCTTATTTCTCTAGTGAACTCTAAAGTATAGATCAATTTGTCCTATTTTTCTAGTGAACTCTAGTGTATAGATCATTCTGTCCTATTTCTCTAGTGAACTCTATAGATCATTCTGTCCTATTTCTCTAGTGAACTCTAGTGTATAGATCAATTTGTCCTATTTCTCTAGTGAACTCTAGTGTATAGATCATTCTGTCCTATTTCTCTAGTGAACTCTATAGATCATTCTGTCCTATTTCTCTAGTGAACTCTAGTGTATAGATCAATTTGTCCTATTTTTCTAGTGAACTCTATAGATCATTCTGTCCTATTTCTCTAGTGAACTCTAGTGTATAGATCATTCTGTCTTATTTCTCTAGTGAACTCTAAAGTATAGATCAATTTGTCCTATTTTTCTAGTGAACTCTAGTGTATAGACCATTCTGTCCTATTTCTCTAGTGAACTCTAGTGTATAGATCATTCTGTCCTATTTCTCTAGTGAACTCTATAGATCATTCTGTCCTATTTCTCTAGTGAACTCTAGTGTATAGATCAATTTGTCCTATTTCTCTAGTGAACTCTTGTGTATAGATCATTCTGTTCTATTTCTCTAGTGAACTCTAGTGTATAGATCAATTTGTCCTATTAATCTACGGCTCTCTTGGAATGTTTTGGATATTACGTAACGCCAATAATAAACTTGTTCACCACTTACTTTGTAACAAATTGTAACAAGATTCAATACACCCCCTCCTGCCGAGGAACATAACAAAAAAATCAAATTTAACAAAAGTCTAGGAATTATTTTTACCCAAATCATATTTGTCATCACGATGTCGCTAGAAAGGAGTGGTCAAGCGTAGACTTCTTTCAAGCTTTGATCACGTCTGCAGTTGTTGTGGTTCTGTTGCTCTTTTTGTTTGCAATACTGTACATTTACATCGGGCGTGCGCCAAAAAACCTGAAGGAAAATCTGTATTGTTTCCGCTAACGGCGCCGACGCCCTACTAGACTGGAGGTATTGTTTCCGCTAATATTTCTTGAATATCCGTGTTATAGCTTATCCGTTCTGTCTGACACGCCAAAGTCAAGTGTTTCCTTACCACTGTACCTGTTATTTTTTTTAATATGTTTGTTTTGTAAGGTAGCAAATCTTCAGACCACCCTCCCCCTTTAAAAAAATAGTAACAAATTTTTATACCCCCTCCCGGCCCTCAAGTGTCGTTATGTAATATCCGAACATTCCCAGCAATCAACCCAAGAGTGTTGCATTACGCCAACTTTCAATGTCTTCTTTCAGTAAATATGCCCCACAAGAAGCACACATCCGGGCAATCAGTTAACTCCTGGAACTGGAGAGTCGAAAGCTACAGCGACTTCGTCTATCATCGCGTCAGCGATTACGTCACTGATGACATCACGAGTAGGCACCGTCATTTTTTTTTCAATCTAAACCTATTGGAGAGTAAATCCTTTTTTCTTTTCTCTGACATCATATGAAAAAAATATTCTTTTCGATTTGAGAGGAAAAAAACAAAAGGTAGTGGGTAAATAGTTATAGCTTCAGTCACTATTTTCGTATAAAATTTAAAAAAATAGATTTATATCATCTCTTACAATGCAGTCACATATTGTCAACGTGTTATTTTGGATGGTCATTGTATGACATTTGACTTTTAACATTGGGTCGTCAGGATGAATGTATGATTGTAATATAGGCATAATCCGGATGAATGTATGATTGTAATATAGGCATAATCCGGATGAATGTATGATTGTAATATAGGCATAATCCGGATGAATGTATGATTGTAATATAGGCATAATCCGAATTAATGTATGATTGTAATATAGGCATAATCCGGATTAATGTATGATTGTAACATAGGCATAATCCGGATTAATGTATGATTGTAATATAGGCATAATCCGGATGAATGTATGATTGTAATATAGGCATATGCCGGATGAATGTACGATTGTAATATAGGCATAATCCGGATGAATGCTTGTACGTTCGGACACCTCTCATAAAATTAGGTAGTAACACTTGGTATAGCTGACACAAAATAATGATACGTTTAATATATACAATATCTCGAATCACCACATGGGAAATTAGATACATAATAATATCCAAGTATAATCAGTAGTAATTCTTTATAGAAATATGTTGACAAATATAGTAATAACATGGCAACTGGTACAAGTCTGCTAACTCTTTGGCTATCCTCTACTAAGTGAATATTGTGACTGCTTTTAATAACTGCGTGGCATTAATTTTGAGTGTTGTGAGATAAAATATCTAAATAGGCTGTCCTACTGTATTGCACCAACCTAGAGGTGGTGAAACATAGAAATACATTTGATAGCATTTATTGTAATTATTAAGTTGTCAAAAAATAATGAAGCAAAACATTTATTGATAAGTCTATTTTTAAAGCTGAAAAGAAGCATTCTATATTTATGGCCAAAAGTCTAGACTCTAGACTGTTATGACTGCTAGCCATTCGCCATTGTTCTGCTTATGACCTTATTGGACTATTCCTTCCTCAACCTTTGATAGGGTAGCCTTCAACACCGAGTTAATAAATTATCACGACTGACCTAATCAGGGTTCAAACGCTAAATGTTGCGTTCAGCAGCCAAATAAAAGTCACATAATTAATTTTTCTAAATAGGTTTTATTTAAACCCAATAGTTTCTACATATGATTAGAATTTTCGTGTATTTTATCAATATTTTTTATGACGCCATGAGATACTGTTTACTTCAAGGGGAATAATGAAGAATTATTTCTTAAGTTTGAATCTAAAAGTTGTCTCTCTTTAATCTGCATAATTTCACAGACTTTCTTATCGCTGCTGAGCCGTGTCACCCACCGGTTAAGCCAGGCATGATCTACAATGGGACAGCTAATGTGGACTATGATGGCCTCTTTCTGATCAGCACTTCTGCTTCGAATCTAGAAAACAGACGAATATTGAGACATATGTACAATCGTTATGACAATACTAAACCGTACAGGATCAGGGTATGTACATGTGTATCCCTTTCACCTTCATCTATCCCTTAGTCTGTTGACCCGTTGGGGAACCACACATGAAAGCAACATAAAAGAATGGACAGGACTACCATTGAATGCAGCGATTAGACCCCATGATGACCCACTATCGTAAAAAAACGTAAGCTAAAAATCTATGGCCATATTACAAGGTCTTCGGGGCTCGCAAAAACCTTCCTTCAGAGAACAGTACCTGGAAAAGAAGAAGAGGCAGACAGAGAAAGCGATGGGAAGACAACGTAAAAGAATGGACGGGCCTGCCATCGAAAGAGGCTCTAACTAAGGCAAAAGACAGAAAGGAGAAAGACGGTCGACAAAACTTGCGTGGTGCCCCAACTGTCCAGCAGACTAAGGGATTAGTCAAGGTAAAATCATTGTATGAAATTTTATCCAAGGCAAAAAAAAAAAACAGAGAGGAATGGAGAAAGACGGCCGGCAGATCTTGTGTGGTGCCCCAATTGTGGTAATGTAGACTTACATGTTTTTCTCCTATACGACAACATAAAATAAGATGTAGATCTAGCTCGCTAATGGAAACACCGTCGTTACGAGACAAGTAATAAGTAAATAAAATATAACTAAGATACTTTTTTTAAAAGACAGTCCGTCCTTTAGGAAGCTGATGACTGTTTTGTAAGCGCTAATATTTTACTTTAAATAACTAATGAATGATAGATTTATAAAGAAATGGAACATTTACCAAGCCCGAATTCCCCCAATCACGAAAAATATCCTTGTTAAACGAATGTATAAATGTACCCACGTCTATAAACTTCTACTGCTAGGCCTACAGATCTAGACTTACAGGAAGGTGTGCAGAGTGTTCCTGCACGTCATTTGAATAATTCAACTA
Source organism: Biomphalaria pfeifferi (assembly GCA_030265305.1). Taxonomy (NCBI): domain Eukaryota; kingdom Metazoa; phylum Mollusca; class Gastropoda; family Planorbidae; genus Biomphalaria; species Biomphalaria pfeifferi. The sequence continues at coordinate 892,273 of JASAOG010000049.1, forward strand.
TTTAATGACTAAAGTCTACAGGCACTCAAACCTGCAAAAGTATGTCTGTTCAAGATAAAGATAGTCTGCACCTCAAGTCAAATTCAAATTTATTTTTTTTTATAATTTGAAAAATGATAACGGTCAATTTAGAGTTTTTTCTAGCGCGAACAATTAGCTAATAATTCTTTTCCAAAAGATACACATTCAATTTCAAATTTCTAGAAAAATCTTTAGAGTGAGTCGTTTTTTTTTATCCGTGACCACCCAGGTTTTTAGCTTGTTGATGTTTTAGCCCATGAATTGGCAAGCTGAATGGAGGAATTGTAAAATAAAAAAAGCTGAGGATACATTGCTGTTTATGTCTATAGGTCTAATATTTAAACTATGAACCAGGAACAAGATCTTTTAAAACAAGACATTTTATCCAATAAAATATGTGTCTCTGTATAAGAAATATTATAAATTTATTCATCATAATAATTGTATAAAATTCTCAGCATCTGTAATAACATCAGAAGAGATTTTTTTATTCGAGAGGTTCGTTCAGCATTGCTTTACATTTATATTCACGTCAATTAATTCAGCTTATCACTTTTTGTCTTCAATCTAGACAGGAACGTAGGACCACTGAACGTAGACACTCTGTATAGACACTGAACGTAGACACTGTATAGACACTAAACGTAGACATTATGTATAGATACTGAACGTAGACACTATGTATAGACACTAAACGTAGATACTATGTATAGACACTAAACGTAGACACTATGTATAGATACTGAACATAGACACTATGTATAGATACTGAACGTAGACACTATGTATAGACACTAAACGTAGACACTATGTGTAGGCACTAAACGTAGACACTATGTGTAGACACTATGTGTAGACACTGAACGTAGACAGTATTTATAGACACAGAACATAGACACTATGTATAGACACTGAACGTAGACACTGAACGTAGACACTATGTATAGACACAGAACATAGACACTATGTGTAGACACTAAACGTAGACACTATGTGTAGACACTAAACGTAGACACTATGAGTAGACACTGAACGTAGGCACTATGTATAGACACTGAACGTAGACAATCTGTATAGACACTAAACGTAGACACTATGTATATAGGCGCTAAACGTAGACACTATGTGTAGACACTAAACGTAGACACTATGTATATAGACACTGAACGTAGACACTCTGTGTAGACACTAAACGTAGACACTATGTATATAGACACTAAGCGTAGACACTATGTGTAGACACTAAACGTAGACACTATGTATATAGACACTAAACGTAGACACTATGTGTAGACACTAAACGTAGACACTATGTATATAGACACTAAACGTAGACACTATGTATATAGACACTGAACGTAGACACTATGTATATAGACACTAAACATAGACACTATGTATATAGACACTAAACGTAGACAATATGTATATAGACACTAAACGTAGACACTATGTATATAGACACTAAACGTAGACACTATGTATATAGACACTAAACGTAGACACTACGTATATAGACACTAAACGTAGACACTATGTGTATAGACACTAAACGTAGACACTATGTGTATAGACACTAAACGTAGACACTATGTATATGGACACTAAACGTAGACACTATGCATATAGACACTAAACGTAGACACTATGTATATAGACACTAAGCGTAGACACTACGTATATAGACACTAAGCGTAGACACTACGTATATAGACACTAAACGTAGACACTATGTATATAGGCACTAAACGTAGACACTATGTGTATAGACACTAAACGCAGACACTATGTATATAGACACTAAACGTAGACACTACGTATATAGACACTAAACGTAGACACTATGTGTATAGACACTAACCGTAGACACTATGTATATAGACACTAAACGTAGACACTATGTATATAGACACTAAACGTAGACACTATGTATATAGACACTAAACGTAGACACTATGTGTATAGACACTAAACGTAGACACTATGTATATAGACACTAAACGTAGACACTATGTATATAGACACTAAACGTAGACACTATGTATATAGACACTAAACGTAGACACTATGTATATAGACACTAAACGTAGACACTATGTGTATAGACACTAAACGTAGACACTATGTATATAGACACTAAACGTAGACACTATGTATATAGACACTAAACGTAGACACTATGTATATAGACACTAAACGTAGACACTATGTATATAGACACTAAACGTAGACACTATGTATATAGACACTAAACGTAGACACTATGTATATAGACACTAAACGTAGACACTATGTATATAGACACTAAACGTAGACACTATGTATATAGACACTAAACGTAGACACTATGTATATAGACACTAAACGTAGACACTATGTATATAGACACTAAACGTAGACACTATGTATATGGACACTAAACGTAGACACTATGTATATAGACACTAAACGTAGACACTATGTATATAGACACTAAACGTAGACACTATGTATATAGACACTAAACGTAGACACTATGTATATGGACACTTAACATAGACACTATGTATATAGACACTAAACGTAGACACTATGTGTATAGACACTAAACGTAGACACTATGTATATAGACACTAAACGTAGACACTATGTATATAGACACTAAACGTAGACACTATGTATATAGACACTAAACGTAGACACTATGTATATAGACACTAAACGTAGACACTATGTATATAGACACTAAACGTAGACACTATGTATATAGACACTAAACGTAGACACTATGTATATAGACACTAAACGTAGACACTATGTATATAGACACTAAACGTAGACACTATGTATATAGACACTAAACGTAGACACTATGTATATAGACACTAAACGTAGACACTATGTATATAGACACTAAACGTAGACACTATGTGTATAGACACTAAACGTAGACACTATGTGTATAGACACTAAACGTAGACACTATGTATATAGACACTAAACGTAGACACTATGTATAGGTTAAAACGTTTCTTTCTTTCACAGAATTTACATATTCTCTCTCTCTCACTCACTCACTCTCTCTCTCTCACTCACTCACTCTCTCTCTCTCACTCAATCTCTCTTTCTCTCTCTCTCTCTCACTCACTCTCTCTCTCTCACTCACTCTCTCTCTCTCTCTCTCGTAGAATGTATTTACTTCCTATGTAAATATATTTACACTTTAATTAAAACGTTCGCATTGCTCTGCCTTACATTTTGCTACGTCAGTGGTTCTCAAACGTTTACTAGTGGGCCCCCTATAGGAAAATAAAAATTCATCGCAAACACCTAAGCTATTTTGGGGCCTTGATTGCACTTTAGGCTCTAATGTGGATGATGAAAATGTCTAATAAAATACTGAAAAGTAAACGAAACTTGTGAATATATATTTAGAACACATTTTTTTCGGTGGGTATAGACCTAACTACAATAAGTTTTAAATTCAAATTTAGCTAATGAATATTCATTAAAGCTAGCCTATTTTTACCATTTTTCGGGGGGAAATGTGTGTTTCGTAGGTCATTGTCTGTTCTTTTGTAAACTAGAAAAGTTTTCAGGAGATAGCAGTGAAGAGACAGCAGGTTTCCTTCTAGCCGTCAAAGATTCTGGGGAGCGTTGAAGGCAGCGCGTGTTCTGAGCCTCAGAAATTCATTCTTCTGGGGACGCACCTTTTCTTTTCGAATCTCGCTGACCACTGGGATTTTGAATTTCCGATTTGTAGGTCGTCCTTGAGTCCACCCAACTCTGATGGGTACCTGACATATGCTGAGGAAAGTAAAGGCGGTTGGTCATTGTGCTGGCAACGTGACACCCGTGTTAACCGTCAGACATAGAAACTGATGACTTTTACATGATCTGCGTTAGAGATCACATGGTCTGAAAGGTGTGTTTTTTTAGAAATACTAGAACTGGGGATAATACGATGTTACAAAATGTGTTGTTGTTTTTTTTTCAGGCTGTGTTTCTTGTTGGTCGGTCCTCAGATCTGATTGTGCAGGCCAACATTGAGAGAGAAGACTATCAGTTCCGAGATATTATACAGGTAAACTCTATTGTCAGTGAATCAGGAACGAGCTAGCGTTACGAAGAACTTGACCAGGACTTGACAAGCAGCCCAACAAATTATTTCATAGTCCAACTCTATTTTCCTCCATTTTTACTGTAAAAATCTAATAATTACTCGTATGTCAAATTTCTGATCAAAGAAGAAAAGATAATATAATAACTACGTGCTCTTATTTAGTGTACCGTAACCATAATAATTACAACTTTAAAGCAAAATCTAAATTAGTTTCCAATTGATATTTCACAAAGAGTGCACGCCGAACTATCGAATACTATCTTAGTCCTAATTCAATGGTCAATGTTTATGATTGTTTCTTGATTTTACCTAAATAAAAAAAAATAGATTGTTACGTTTCTTTTTGTTTTCTAACTTATATATAATGGGCCCTTGTTGCTCTTTAGATTAACCAAGACTACAACATTTCACGTGAATAGATGTTAGAAGACCGTTCTGAGACATGTTTTTACTAAGCACTTGTCTTTAAGCCTCACGCTAAGATACATTTCATAATTACATTTAACTAGTCGACCGGCGGCGTAGCATACGCCGCTATTTTGCAGGGGTGGCCTTAGGCCACTGCAACCTATGCCACCGCATTGGGCCCCGCACTTATATAGGTGTATAAATTATTGAATTAAACCATTTTATAGCCTATAACAGATTTCTTGCAGCCTCCTGTTTTACCAGGAGCTCCTGGAAATCTCCTGAAATTGCAAAATATACCAAAAGTCCTGGAAATATCCGGAAATCATCAAAATCTTTTGAAAATATATAGACAAAAAAAGTCATTTTGAGGTGTCTTTCAATATGGAAAAAGCCAATCCTACGCGCGATAAAAAAAAAGGCATTACGCAATACCCGTAATTGTGGAATCTAGTGAAAGAAGCTTCTCGCGCCTCAAACTAACGAAGAATATTTGAGGTCAATAATTCTCGTAGACATTTGTAATTCTTGCTATTGAGTGTGATCTATGTAGGAAATAGAATTTTTATGATATAATGTATGACTTCGCTCCACGCAAGGCTCGTAAAGTAATTCTGTACGTAGTAAAGAATGAATAAAATGCAAAGACGAATATTTTGTAATACAAACCTTTAATGTTCACTTATTATCCGTATTCCTATCTAAACTTGGCCCCGCGAAATCCGTTTCGCTTAGGGCCCCACAATGGTTAAGACCGGAGCTGCTATTTAGTGACGGGTGAATACTACTTGTTCTCCCCCCCCCCCTCTTTTTATTTTCGCCTCTAAAATTACGCGGGGTAACTCTAGTCCGTCCGACCTGCAGAAATAAAAGAGTGATCTTTACATTACTTGGTGTCCAAGCTGTTGAGCCATGAAGAGAATTATATATATTTTAATCGCATTCAGAAACATGTTTAGTGCCGGTGTGAAATTGTGTTCCCTGATTCAAACTCCCTGTTAATAATTAAGTCACATACTTACAGTAACCAAGAAGCGATGTTTTAGACAAGGAATTTCATAACATTATGGTTGAAATGGCGCAAAAGACTAGCAAATTTAGTGCAAATAAACCATCAAGTCTAAATCAGTTCTTCATTATCGCGCCGTCTCATCATAACTTTGAGTGTTTCTTGAGTTGCATCCGATAAAAGAAGAATTTTTTTAATAATATCTCATTTGTTACCAGATGAGTTTTAGCGTGAAGTTTTAATTAACATAACAGTGGGTTAATCTATGCTCTTGATATTCTCTGCATCATCTCGTTAATTGTCTGCCTGTCTAACTGAGACACTCCAAAGTTTGGCTCTTTAATGATAAGTAGGTTGTTGTTGTTGTTGTTGTTTTTCTGATCAAGACGAGGTTAAAAAAGATCAACACAAAACGAGATCATCTCATTTATATTGTTTGTTTAGATTTTTTAGCATTCCAGCGCTTCCCGGACGTGTACCTCGGAACCCTATAGTGTTCCCCGAGGTCTGAATAAGTGCTTCACGAAATGCTTGACTAATTAGCCACCACGTGAATTAATCTCTCTAAAAGAAATAAGCAATGTGTTACACTAAATACTTATATTTATAGCTTTTATATAGCGCTACTTTCATGCTTATAGCATGACTGAGCGCTTTGGTCCAATCTCATTTGTGAATCAGTGGGGGGGGGGGGGGGGGGGGTTTATCTAGGAGGTGGTTTTCCGTGCTGCCTTTAGGCGCTCAGTAAACACAACTCTGCCCCGAGTCGGGTGTCGAACCTCGAGCCCCCTTCTAGGTAGCCAAGCCAAGCCAAGTTCAAGCGCACTTAGCCTCTCGACCAGGCTTCAAATTACAAACTGTAACATACATTGTCTCTATTGTAGCTAATAAAGTAAAGGACGTTATGTGCAAGCTCATCTATTTCTATGTCCCACTGTTAACGAGGGTGCTATGTGTCCAGTACCAAGACTTGAATCAATCGCCATTGCTTTCCTAACGCTTGCTAGGTGGCTGCCTGGTCGTTTGGTATACGTGCTGGACTTGTCGATGGTCCTGCGTTCATAACCTGGCAGCTACAATCCCTCGTCCTTCTGCTGGAGGTTTGGACTAGGATGTGATTATCTTCAACCCTAAAGGAACATTCAAAACATGTAAAACATTTCACAAGTTTCCTTTTTTAACAAAATGATCTTTAAGTTTCTTGACATGAACAGCTTTTTATTCCAATGTAGAAACACCAGTGAACTAATAAGATTGTGGACAATTTAAACACTTCAATACTGCAATTAGTACAAGAATAGTTATAAAAAAAAATAAAGTATTCTTTTCTGACCATGCTATCTATGAGGCAGATAGCGTAACGTTATCTGTATATATGACCGACGGTTAACGAGGGTGTTACCTGACCAGCACAACGAACAGGTCTTCACTTTCCCCCAACGAATGTTAGGTCCTCATTAGAGTTTGGGCTCAGACACGTTCTAAAAATCACGAATTTCAAAATAACAGATTTCAGTGGAATTGGAACCCAAGACCCCACGATTCGGAAGCCAAGAGCGTTACCTTTCAACCTCTACACTTCCATAACTGCAATTAACAAACATTCTTGTGTCTCTGTCTCTGACTTTTACCATTAACTGCAACCAACTTTCATTTCTCATCACCGCCCCCATGCATCACCTCTCCTCTGCAATAGTCTTTTATTAGCATCAACCAATCAAAACAAGCATGCACACTTTAAAACATGTGGATATGTTTAGGAAGTAGGTGTCATATTAATTATCATTCACAAAGCAACACTTATGCATGGTGAAAAGCCTGTTCAATAGCAGCGTATGTAGTCAAATTATTGTCAAGTACACTAACTCCCCATTCTTACTGTCACCAGGGGAACTTCACAGACCACTACGCCAACCTGACCTACAAGACCATCATGGGCTACCGCTGGGCGAGGCTGTACTGCAGAAAGGTCAAGGTCATGCTCAAAATGGACGATGACGTCTATCTGGACGTCTTTAAGTTTTTCGATTACTTTCTACCCATAATTCCTCGCAGACGGCGGTAGGTTTGCTTTGTTGTGTTTGCTCTGTGCTTACAAGAGGGAAATCAATCCTGCTGCTTTTCTTTTGTCATTTTTTTTTATAATCCAAACTATCGGGATTTCCCAAAGGCAACATACTTTAAAAAGGGGTGGAGGAGGTAGTCGTGCCACGTCACAGAGCTTCTATTATATTATAATGCCAGAATTCGTCAAAAAAATCGTTCTTTGATCCTTGCCCTACAATTCGAATCTGAGCTCAAATTTGCAATATTTTATCGCAGATTGTCATCTATAGCTATAAATAGCTAGCATTTGGTCTGCTAGGGCGTATTTGTCGCTCGAAACCTGTAAAACAAAGAAAGATAGAGCTATAGTGACTCGGTTAGATAATTTACACGTGTATCTCTGTCTAATCTTTCTATACAGCTAATATGAAGCAGAATTGAAGGCATATGTATGTGTTTATGTATGTCCCGCATAGAAATCACAACCGTTTGACCAATCCTGATAAAACGTGGCATAAATGCTCATTAGATCATAGCGGAGACCGTAGTTAATGTTCAATGTCCCTCTACGACCGGATCTCTAAACAAAATTACTAAATTTATCTGTATTAAAAAAACGAAACTTTTGAACACATCGGGTAAACCCGTTTTTACAGTATATACATCTTAGCATCTATACATATAATCATGCGAATATGTCGACTAAACGGGTGAACCTATTTTCATAATCCACTTTTATTTTCAATGCAAAATAAAAAATCTCAATGGAATATTCGCCTATGTTTGACATAGGTCTAAATCCAATCCAATATATCAGCAATACGTCAACTAAGGCTTCGGCTGCGGGTAGTATTGGGCTAGTCTTCTATAAGAGAAGAGACTATTGAGATTGTGTGAGAACAACATTGCCTACGTCATAACCTGTTTGTTCATTTCTGTCAGGACTGTCTACGGCTTCCTCAATTTTCAGCCCAAGGTATTCCGGGAGGGCAAATACAAAGTAGACAAGGGAGAGTACGCAAAGAACACATACCCAGACTTCACCAGTGGCTTTTTTATTGTACCCACCCTGGACATTCTGGACGATCTGTACCAAGTGTCCAAGATAATTAGGTAGGCCATCCCAAAGTTTGAGCAAGGTCAGTGGACTAGACTTGATTAGTTGAAAAAGAAGTCACTAGCAAGGTCTGGTTAATTGATGGGCTAGGCCTGTTTAGTTGACCGGTTATACGCTATTCATAAATATAAGAGTATGATAACAAATAAGAGTACAGTTCTCCCCTTTCAGACCATGTGGACAGATGATGTAAAGTTCATCTCTTCCTTTGGCCCACGGTTAACGAGGATGTCATGTGGCCACCACAACCACCAACCGCCATTAAGAGGCGCCTAAAGATCCCAAAATTAAAAATCCCAGTCTTCACCAGGATTCGAACCCGGATCCCCGGTTTGCAAGCCAAGCGCTTTACCACTTGAATTGTAATCTAAACATTTTTATGCATCTAAAAAATGTGCTAAATATTTCGAGTTTATATCCACAGTTCTACATTATTGTTAATTTTTATAATGGCGTTAGATATTTTGAATGCATCACAGCTTTTCTTTTCAAAGGTTTGTCCACTTGGAAGACGTCTTCACCTACGGTCTGGTGCGTGAAGCCATGATCGATGTCCAGCTGGTACACCTGGATACAATTACCTACGAATGGAAGGTCTACAAAGACTGTGTCAATGATTATAAGTAAGTTAGCTCAGTTAGGTAATATAGAGGTGTGAAGACAGGCAGAGGCGTTGTGAGGGAGTGGTAAGGGAGGCATGATGCCCCGGGCGACACCCTCAGGGTGTCGCCACACGCAGAGTTCACACCCTGTGATGACGCCTCTGCCACAGTCTAAAAATTTTAATCGAAACACCATAAAAAATGATAGAATGTAAAGGAATAAAGAGTACCCTATTAACTACAAGTCTCAGTTGCCAGTTAGTGTTCAATTTGTGTTTGATTTAGACATCTTAGAAAATTATTACAATCCAAAATCTTTACAATGCATGTCAAACAGTTATATTTCGAATATTGGTTAGGGTTAGAGTCAGATACTGGTGTAAATACATATATGTATTGTCTAAATACAGGTGTACGAGCATGTTTACATTGTAGAGATCCAGATGTAAATACATAATTATATGTATTGTTTAGAACTTTAGATACAGGCATGTTGGTATTGTTTGTTTATATTGTTTAGATACAGGCATGTTGGTATTGTTTGTTTATATTGTTTAGATACAGGCATGTTGGTATTGTTTGTTTATATTGTTTAGATACAGGCATGTTGGTATTGTTTGTTTATATTGTTTAGATACAGGCATGTTGGTATTGTTTGTTTATATTGTTTAGATACAGGCATGTTGGTATTGTTTGTTTATATTGTTTAGATACAGGCATGTTGGTATTGTTTGTTTATATTGTTTAGATACAGGCATGTTGGTATTGTTTGTTTATATTGTTTAGATACAGGTGCAAGTACATGGCTGTAGAGTCCCCACTCAGCGAGCTGCTGCCTTGCTACGACCAGGTCATGACATTCAGACGCCAACTCGGTTTGCCAGGAGGTGCGGATAAAGAAATACAGCTTCGACATTGATGGAATAAATAAAGAGATCTCATACCACACGGGATGTTGTTCTTTCGAGTTTATTTTTAGTTCAGGCTTTCTTGTTCTTTCCAAGCTGTTACTTTAATGTTAATCTCAAATCTCTTCATCCCATTTCAATTAGCAAGGAAGAAAATTTGAACTACATTTGTTTTTTTAATTTGTCCAAAGGTTAACGATGGTGTTACGTTGCCAGGACAAAGACCATCTAAAAATGTTTGTTTGTTGTTGTTGTTGTTTGTTGTTGTTGTTGTTTGTTGTTGTTGTTGTTTGTTGTTGTTGTTGTTGTTTGTTGTATTGTTGTTGTTTGTTGTTTGTTGTTGTTGTTGTTGTTTGTTGTTGTTGTTGTTTATTGTTGTTGTCTTTTTTTTTCTAGGCAATTTTTGTAGAGTGTATTTACCTTATCAATGAAATGTAGTAGGCCTACTTATCTGTTTTAAACGCTTAGTTCGCATTCAGCTGCCGTATCTTCAATTCTACCTCCAGGAAGAACTTTTTACAACGCTTAAAAATTATGTAGGCAAAAACTATTTCCGAAAAAAACAACAACGTTATAGTGACATTAATTAAGATTTTATGCACAGTGTTAAATTAATAAAGGCTAAATAAGAAATAAAACCTAAAAGTTCTGATTAAGTTTTTTTTCTTTTTTATTACATTCTTTAAAAAAACTTAACTCACGGACCTCACTGTGGAAGCCTACACCACTCCTCTGGGCTCCAACTTTGAAAGGGGGCTCAAACGTAGATGTTCTTATCTAAGAGAGTCTCCACCCTGGAATGTGAGAACCTTTGTCTTACTCTGTTTTTTTTGTAAGTCATTGTTTAACTTGTACTTTGCATTATTTTACTTTGTATCAAACTCAAGAAACATATTCAGCGCTGAATTGCTTCATTTTCTTGGATAAATGTGTAGGCAACTCTGAATCCGTGTATGTCAGATGATTGTGGACACAATGCACCTCTCTCCAAAACACAATTGTAATAACAATTATGAACGTGTACAGAATGTTAAATAGTTCATCTGTTCATGGCTTTTGTATTACAAGCTTTTTTTTTTCGGATTCATACTGTCACTTACAATGACAAGCAAGTTAACGTATCCACGTCCAGACCATAAAACACTGTTAAGCTTTCAAGCTTATCGAGAAATTGTATATAAATTATAATCATTTATAGCTATACTGTTCATTGTAATGAGGCCACAACCTCATTCATTATAAATTTATCGTCGCAAATATTAGCGAGTAGTCTGATCGAGATCAGCTTTGAATGTTTATTAAAAAGAATCAAGTTTACAGATTTCTGAAGGCACGTATATCCGAAATTGCTCCTAGTGTAGGATTTCTAGTTGTACTTGAGGGGTACAAAAACGGTGCGAATATGAAAGGGGAAAAATTAAATTATCTGAAAAAAAAAAAGGATATAAATCAAAGGGCACTTTTGGAACAGTGTCCAGCTCAGTATTAATTAATTTTTTTTCCTAGAAAAAAAATGGAGGGGGGGGGGGCGGCATTTTTAATTTCGCACGCAGGAGACCACAACCCTCGGGGCTCTGACTACAACAATATATACGTCGATACAAAAGGAAGAGACGTGCTGTTGTAGTTTTAGATTGACTAACCGACTATATACCACAGGATACGGAGATTTAATAATGTTGTTATTATTATTATTACATTGTTAATGTGCATATGTATTCGATGAACTGATAGTTATAAAGATATAGTTAGTTCCTAGGTGTCACTTACAAAGACCGCATCACGAAAGAAGAGATTAGAAACAGGATTGATACAGCAATTGGACACCCTCAATGACCTGCTAACCATTGTCAAGTACGAAAACTCAAACTTAATGGCCACATCACAAGGTCGTCAGAACTCGCAAAGACCTTTCTTCAGGGGACAGTACCAGGAAGAAGATGAAGAGGAAGACAGAAAAAGGGGAAGGTGAAGCTAAATGGAAACCTGGCCTAACTGATGTTATTAAATGATTATGTAATATATCTAATAGTTTTATAAAGGGGAAATCTCTAACTCAAAACCTCAACAAATAAAACTTTTCCCTCCGGCATGGCTAGACATGTAGTTTACATGTATAGTGTCAATCACCACTTATTAATTGTTGTTTTAAATTATATTCTACTAGTATGCAAATTAAAAAGAACACTGTTGCATTGCATAAAAGTAAAAGCTTTTTTTGAAAAATACAGCGTCATGTTTTTTTTTCGAGTTATTTCATTGAATAAAAAAAGGACCTACGTACGTTTTATTTGATCTAATAACATGGTCTGAATCATGTGAAGAACCACGCAAGTGGGACATAGATCTCAATCACCAGGGACCTGAAATCAGAACTTGTCTAGATGAGGCGATGTTGCATCTCCCTAGAGCGTCCTGAAGTCAACTGACAATTACATTGACGCCTGGTCTGATCCTGTTACATCTGTTCCTTCAAACCGTTAAGTTCACACGTGGCGGCGCTCATCTTCATTAGTGTAATTAAGAGAAATCAAATACCTGCGGGTATTTAGATGGAACAAAAACACATTCTAATGTGTTATAATTTGTACACACTGTTTTGTAACATGTTTTACATGTTTGGGATGTTCCTTCAGAACTGTAGATAATGTACATCCTGGTCCAAATTTCCTTCAGAACTGTAGATAATGTACATCCTAGTCCAAATCTCCTTCAGAACTGTAGATAATGTACATCCTAGTCCAAATCTCCTTCAGAACTGTAGATAATGTACATCCTAGTCCAAATCTCCTGTAGGATGACGGGGAAATAGCAGCGGACAGAGTATGTATAATAAATAAACATGTATTTACATCTTATCTAAACAATACAAAGATACATCCAGTCAACCGAACGACAGTTCAGAGCGCATACTACACGATCAAGTCAAGCCTTTCAAGTCTTACGTAACGTTCATGTATTCAAATCTTAAAGTGTTTAAATATTCTCTAGGAGTCTCTAAGTGTTAGATCCTACTCATGGAATCAGGGATGTGAGATCGTAATGGCCACATTCAGTCATACGTTGACTTAGCCTCCTATTGTATACCTTTAACAGGATGCTTAAAATATAAATCAGCATGAAAAGTTTGTAACTAGTTGAATTTCTATATAGGGCCACACAACTAGTGTAAAATTATACCAAAGTACTCTATAACTCATAATTTTAAACCTTATTGAACCTACTTCCTGTGAATAGTTACTTGTCGTTTGTTTATAAGAAAACTTTAAATACAAAGTCAACAAATCTAACAATCATGGTACGACTCAATCCGCTAGAAGCTACTAGAAATGTAAATATTATTGGAAGAGTTTCTATTTTAGTTTGAAATGTTTTAAAATAGAAACTGTGATTTCAGTCGAGTTCCATATTTTGACACCCTTATATTCTGATAAAGGACGCTTTTACAATGAGGTGACGTCACAAGGATTTTTACTAGTGACTATTCAATTAGTCAACATTGGTTATCTTCTATTTAAAGACTTCTGGTCGTTTTCTGGACATTGTGGTGTTTCCGTTGAAGATATTTTCTAGACATACATTAAGGTAGGGGGGGTGCAACCATACGTCATGGTATTTTTTTTCCCTGAGATCCAGGACACATTCGTTTTCAAGTTTTCACTGCATCGTAAATTGCAGCTTTAGAGTCAACTGAATACTTAAGAAAAACTAGAGACAAATAGAATATTAATTGACTTAAAAGGCTTGCGAAATATTGATCTTACATTTATAGTTCGTATAAAATACTTAAATGTATAGTACTTACAGTAGTCAGTTTACGTTTGTATTACTTGGTACATGTTGGTAATGCTTGGATTATATTTAGACAATATTGATTTTAGATCTAGATATATCGTGCTTAGAGAATCTTAATCGACCGCCTGCGGACAACAGTTATGTCTTAGAGAATCTTAATCGACCGCCTGCGGACAACAGTTATATCTGCTCTGGATGTGGCAAAATATGTAGGTCGCGGACTGGTCCTGCGTAGCGAGGTAAAATACTGCACTTCTCAATCCTCGGAATCTAAGAATTGCCTTGTATATACTTAATAGTAAATTTTAATACCTAAAAATATGAGGAAATTAATCATGCTTAGAAAATAGAAAAAAATCTTGATATCTATGGGACAGATAATGTAAAGATCATCTGTTTCTATAGTCGATGTGTCATGATGCCAGCAAAACGACCAGCCTCTACTCCCCCAAAGTATGTCATGCAACTTTAAGAGTTGGAAGAAAATAGAGGCGCTATAAAAATCGCCAAATTTAAAATCCCAGTTTTCACTGAGGTTCAAGCTCGAGGCTCCTCGGTTCAGAAGTTTAGCGCTTTACCCTCGGCCACCACGCCCTCCAAATCTTATTAACATAGCCTTTTGTTCGACAATATTTGTTTAGATTTAGAAAATTAATGCTAAGTAAATTTTAAATGCAGACATCACAGACCTATATTTTTTATATATATATATATATATTATCTAGACTGGACGTGGAAATCCTTTAACACTACAAACAATGTGAAAATTTTGTTGTAATGTTGAAACAAGGCGTTGTTTTGTAGAGTAGACTGGAAACCGGAAACAAATTCTTATCCGCGATTGATCGATTCACAGACCTATAGATTTTTATACATAACAATCTGTATATATATATATAGGTCTGTGATTAACATATTTATAACCTCTTCTAAGATTTACCATGTTGTTTATAATAAATAATCATATAATAACCTCTTTGCCGATCTAGAAGTCTCTAGACCCATTATTATCTCTTTTCAGCGGTTCCGTGTTAACAGACCTACAGTAGGATGTTTCTTATCTATCACATTGTTTCTAATAATCACGGCTTCCGTTCGGACTTCTCATTTAGTTTCCAATTCATGTGGGCGAGTAGAATCGCCTGGAAGCTTAACGAACCGCACCGATTAGATGTGCATTGTTTTCAAATCAAATTACCTTGCCGTCTGCTGTAGCAGGTTGTCAAGAGTTACAAGGGGAGAGAGAAAAAAAATTAAAGCAATGAGCGCCACCTGCAGGCTTCAGAAACGAAGTGTCGATCTCGCTAGCGAGATGACGTCATTCTTAAATTTGATTGTTTGTACCTATACACAGGATTATAACAGGGTGTAAAACCATTATATAGCCAGGTCTAAGATCTAGTATATCTAATAATATTTATAATAATTATAATAAATTATAATAATACTTGTCTTCGAGTCCGAAGATTAATGATGAATGCTGTATTTCTCGTAGACACGCAGCCCCAGCTGTGACCTACATATTATGCCACTAACAGCGCAGGCATAACCATTGTCCGCCGGTGGTCGATTTAGATTTTCTTTTCGCCGTCTACGTCTTTCCTCGGCAGCGGATTTTCTTTTGGTCTCAAATGTGTATCCCGCGGCCTTTGTAAGTGACCTTCAGGTGTCTCTTTCTGAGCCGCATGCCACTAGGTGCTCTCTTCTAAGTCAGAAAAGGCAAGTTGGATCCTAAACTGGTCTTTAAAGCGTTTCCGTGGGGCGCATCTGTTACGTCCACCACCTTTCAGCTTACCAAAAAAGACTGCTTTTGGCATACGTTCGTTCCCCTAACGGTCTGGGCTGCGTAGAAAAGGGGAAATACTGCATTCCTCATTAATCTTCGGACTCAAAGACAAGCCTTAGTATTATTATTTTCTCTTTCTCTCTATTTATCTTTCTCTCTATTTGTCTTTCTTTCCATCTTTCTTTCTATCTTTCTTTCCATCTTTCTTTCCATCTTTCTTTCCAACTCTCTCTTCATAAGTTTTCTTTCTATTTGTTAATTTTCTATCTATTCACTTTCTTTTTCTAGTTCTTTTACTTTCTTTATTTCCCACTATTTATTTCTCTCTATCTCCCTCCCTCTCCTTCTCTCCTTCTCTCTCTCTCTCTCTCTCTTTCAATCGTTGTCTGGACTTTTTGATTATCACGTTAGCTCTAGTTTTCTAATCTATTCTTTCCATCACTGTACTCTATTGTTGCCAAAGAAATATCATCTCCTAGGTTACAGACAAATACCTATCCTTGTTAATCTCTCACACAAAAGATTTCAACACATCTCTTATTATAAATTCGCCTCTTTCTCCAAAATATCTTTCGTTCAAATTTGAACGGGCAAAAAATCATGAAGGAAATGAAATCCAACTATCTGTTAAGATTAAACTACAAGACTCCACACTATTTGGTTCAGCAGGTCACACACTAGGGTGTTGATAACAATGTGATAATCTGATTTCAAGTGACTTGTCTTACGACAAGAAACAACAAGCAATCTCTAAACAAGGGAATATTTTAGTGCAAATTATTACATAAAGTGTTGTTCATGTTTGTTGAACGCTTCTCAAAAGTTCAGTTTGAATAAGATCTGAAACACAAAGGAATTCCTTGTGGTCGCATGCTAAATTAATGGTGTGACTGGTTTTTAATTACAAATTACTGCATTTTTATTCTCAATGCCATGCACGAGAAAGTATCGTCCAATGAAAAGGTGGCTGGACAAGGTCAAAGAATGGACCGGCCACTCTCTTGATCTCCTAAGAACAGCTGCTGACTGGACAAAATGGAGGGATTTGGTTCTGCAGTAACCTTATGTCGAAAGTCAATGGACAGATGATGATGATGTTAATGATTATCAAGACTTAAATAAATATGTCCAATATAATATATTCACCTATATAAATACACTATAAATTGAGTAGAAGATTATGTTTTTAAAAAAACATGTTACCATTAATAAACTATGGACACCTTACCATTACAAATCTGCGGACGACATTATCACTTCCGGATCAATGACTCATAATTCTTTTTCATTAACAATCTTTGTCCTTAATTATAATAAGATATAATTTAATTAGTTAATGTTGTCATTAACTTGTGTTAAGAGATCATACATTTATGACGTCTGCACTAAAGCGGCTGGGGGGAGTGTGGTGGCTGAGTTGTAAAGCGCTTGGTTTCCGGGGTTGTAATCCTGGTGAAAATTCCTATTTTTAATTTCAGGATCCCAGCTCTAATGGGTGTCTCCCGTTAGTTGGGTGGTGGGGGGGGGGGGGGGGGAAGTAAAGGTGGTTGGGCGTTGCTTTTTACTAAAACCTCTATGGAAAATATAAAAAATAGTAAACCACATGTGCATAAGATGTTAGAGGTTGGCCACATGTGCATAAGGTGTTAGAGGTTGGCCACATGTGCATATGAAGTTAGGGGTTGGCCACATGTGCATAAGATGTTAGAGGTTGGCCACATGTGCATATGAAGTTAGGGGTTGCCACATGTAGGTCTACATATGAAGTTGGCCATGTTGTGGACACAAATTGAAGGGTAGGCCACATGCGGAATATTATATTACAAACAAAACAAAAAATGGCCACATGAAAACGAAGAAGAATAAATTAAAGCAAACTCAAACAAAATTGTTGGATATCCCACAATGCTCTTGCTCTTTTTGTAGGTCATTTAGACCAATGAAGATGTGAGTTTACCACCGCAGTATTTTCTGTTCATCAGAAAAGTTTACATTAACTCTTTTTCATTAACAACCCTCCCATCTCCCCTCCCCCGGTGTATATTAAATATAAATACAAACAAGCAAAGTTTTTACTTCAGTATTTTTGTAGAAGATATTGCCATTTCCTGCTTAGAATTATTTGAGTTATTATTATCTCCTTTACAGATCACCTGGCAATTACCAAAAGTTATCTGACAGTTATCTCCCTTCGTTCGAAAACAAGCGCCATGTCAACATAATGGTTGGTTTATTAATTCAATTTCTGGAAACTTCCAGCCCGCCATTATCACAGCATCAAAACATCATCAACACATCGTTCAGAAGTCAATAAAATGTTACTTTTGAAATACAATACCAGTAAAAATAATGAAATCGAAGCATTCGACTGCGTACTTTTAAGAGAGGCCGCCATCGCATCTGCGGTTTTAGCTCAGCATTGGAACTACATATATAATGATTATGGCTTTTATATAGCGCTACTTTCATGCTTAAAGCATGCTCAGAGCGCTATAGTCCAATCTCATTTGTGGACCAGTGGGGGGAGGGGGTATCCAGGAGTAGGTTTTCCGTGCTGCCTTTAGGCGCTCAGTAAACACAACTCTGCCCGAAGTAGCCAAGACAAGCTAAGTTAAAGCGTACTTAGCCTCTAGACCACGCTTCCCATTATCATATATATCATAAGAACCTGTAAATATCCACGAGGCCTTGACTGTCGAGCGCTTTCTCAGAAAAGATGTAAAGATAATTGTCTTAAGATATCTTGTGGCTTATCACGTAGTACAAAGATAGTGATAATCAGTGGAGCAAAGATACGTCCAAACTCTAGCGCAATTCTGAACCTAGAAATGTTTAACTCTTAAAATTTTGTTTAAGATGAAGACATTTCATTGTCTTGGGATTACAGTGGGTTTGTTTGGATATTATAATTATTATATGTATTTGACTTTACAAAAAAAAAAAAATAGAGTATTGTAGGTTAATGAATAAAACGAGCTAAATATCTTGTACGAGAAGAAAGTAAAGATCTCGTTCTATGTCATATCCTTTCAAGTATTTCAAACAAAGGACAAGAAACAATGACGTAATATTTCAAAATAATGTAACACTCCTGATCAACTTCAAGAAATCTTGTAATGGATCCTGGTCTACTCATTTACCTTCTATTTTCATCCTTCTTGCAGACTCCAATCACGTGCTGTCCGTTTTAGTATTTCCAAGAGCGCTCAATCTGAACATTGTTCTGGCTATACAAAGCAAGGCTTTTAAAGAGTCGACTTCTTTGAAAAACTATTGTTTAGGAAATGTCGTGGGAAGCGCGGTCCAGAGGCTAAGTGCGCTTGAACTTAGCTTGGCTTGGCTACCTATAAGCATGAAAGTAGCGCTATATAAAAAGCTATAAATATAAATGTCTCAGTTGTTATTGTATTATTTTATCCAAAGTGCTTTCGCCCTATAACGGCATAACTGATGCTAGCAAGATTATCTTAGGAATAACCATATTCTGCTGGCGACAGTTGTGGACAGTATAGCAAGCACTTTCGTACTATTCAACAGCTGTGTTAAGACATTTTCAATCTATGTAAAAGATGCACCCCTCCCCTGAGCGCTATGAAGATCAACCAAAGCGCCATTATGGGCTTCATTGATAGCAGACGACTGCTGAAAAAGTAGGACAGGTCTCACTAAGGTCGCAGCACACAAATTGAGACATATGATATAAGACTCTAGAAGATTCTGGTTTGGTGATATTTTTTGTTGATTCATGAAGCGTTGAAGAGTTTGAAAGCTGTTAAGAGGAATCTTAGCAAAAATCACATACGAAAAATAAGGTTTGAATTCTATAAACATGCCTCCTGCGATAATTTAATTCACACTCCACATAGCTTTGAAATCACTGGTATGTAAATTATTATGCAGCAAATGTATTTAAATACCTAGAATAAATTAAAAAATATACTACAAATTCAGTTAAAATGTTCACACTAATTAAGTGTTTGTATTCTTAACACCAAGACCCCACACGAGTCATATATATATATAGGTCTATATATAGAGAGAGGGAGATTGGTAAGTGGGGGAACTGCTGTATGAGTGACATTGTCCCTATCATTTATCTCATAAGATGGTCTATAGTTGCTTCGTTGCTCAAGAAAAACTATATTTATTTGTTATTTAATTTTTTTTGTATAGCGCATTCAGGGCCGGATTTAAGTATCTAAAGGCCCCAAAACAATTTTTTTTTTGTGGACGCTTTAACAAGATCCACTTATCTCAGCTTATATTATCTTCGATGTGTGTTCTGAACTGTACAACGTTACCCAATCTCCTTCTCTCCCCATAAACCAATTATGTCTCTGTCACTGAGATATTTACACTTGTCCTTCACAATGACATTTGAGACTTGTTAAGTGTGAAGACACAAATGGAAAGACTAATTTTAACTCCAATTAACCGTAATACTTCAACAGTACAAACGTAAAATAGACAGCATTGATCTCTGTACATGAGTACTAGCCTTTAGTCTAGAAAGCGACTGTCGACTTCTAAGGTGGCTGAATAATACTATAGGAAATAATACTTATGCTATGTAAATAATAGTAAATACCTTTTTTTTAATTAACAGTTTATTTGAAAAAAAAATCTTTCTATACAACATTGCATCGTACAAGCAATTATTATTTTTAAAAATTCAATTACATACTTTTTTTAAGGCACTAAGTATCCTAAGCTTACATTATTCGTTTAGTCTTAGAGTCTTAGCCAGTGGCGTAGCTACGGTATTTGATGCTTAGGGCGGCAACTTTTTTTGATGCCTCAAAAAAAAAAAAACAGTTACAAACCGAACATATTTAGTTTTTTTTTATATTTGTTTTTATTTTAAAAAAAGCTTATTCAAGATGTTTGTGTTTCTCAAACTTTTAACATCGACGCTCCCATACAAAATAATTTCCGTTCATGCCCCCCCCTCCATACCATTAACTGGAAAGCACTTGGTTAATATTTCCTGTTCAAAAGGTGCTTGCTTACAGTGGCGATGTTTGATACCCTTCACCACCTGATGCCCCGTGAGGCTCGCACCACCCTCTAAACCTAGACATTCTAGGAGGGGTATTTTTTGTTTGACATCTAGACCAGTCGTGGCTGGTCCCTTCTATCTTGGCTTGAGAATTAGACATTTCTTAAACGCCTAAAGAAAAGCAAAGTTCCAATTTCAAACCTTGCGATCTATGAGGCAGATGATGTAAAGGCCACCTTTCTTTGGCCAACGGTTAACATGCAGGATGTCATGTGGCCAGCACAACGACCAACCGTCTTTACTTTTCCCAACTTCAGTCAGGTACTCATTAGAGTTGGATGGACTCAGGGCGCGCTAATTATCCCGAAGATTCGAGTTGGGAAGCCAAGCGCTAAACCACTGTTATGGGCTAATCTAATTTGACTTCGACTATGTATCATTTATTACTTAACATTAGCCACAGAACATTACAAGTGAATATAGTTGATAACAACATTCAGTTCTATACAATGAGACTTTATTAACCGCTAAGAAATCCGTCCTAAAACGTCGCTATATCTAATTACTATTAAACTACTATTCAAAACACAACCTACTTCTAACATAACGCCATGTTGGTCACTTGTTCGCCTAAGTCTACTACGTCATTAGTCTGTCTTACTACGTTACTACTTTTACCGTCGCTAAAACAATACACAATATATTTAACTAACAAAACTAACCTACTCTCTTAACTAGTACATTACACCACTCAGCTACCTCGCCCCCCTCCCCACGCCAAAGCAAAATGCCTGAAAAATAAAATCGCTAGGCGCAATGGAATCGTTCTATGGGCGGCTTCATTTTGCATTTTTTGATGGACCAGAGAGCACCTGACATAAGTCCGAGGTGTGGCAGTACTGATCTAGACTATATAGTATATACTGATGCGTGCAATTTTCGTTAGGGCTCGTAGAATCCAACAAAGAGAAGAGAATCTATCAATCTGTGAAATAAAGAGTTAAAAGTGCTTTCCCTTAAGTCATTTACTTCCCTTTGTTTAGGAAGTTGTGGGTTTTTAAAAATATAAATGAGCAAAAAGAAAAACGGTTAATGTGAGAAATTGATGTTGAATTGGAACATGAATGTATCTTTTAATCTGATTGGCTGTCGCGTCTGATCAAAATAATTTTGTAAGGTATCTGTTCACATTGCAATGCTACAGACAAGTCTCATCTTTCTGCATCATTTCACATTGTCACGTTGTTTAGGGATACAGGCTGTAATGATTCATGTTTAATTGATTTGTTTGATACCAGGCCTTTATTTGAAATTAACAATTGATTGCATTGGGGATTTTCATAAATAGACTCTTAGGTGTATCTGGTGCTGTAGAGGCCTTAGGGGGTGGCAAGTGGGGCAACCGCCCCAGACCCCGCGCCTTAGAGGGGCCCCGCGGTAAAAGATTCCATTGCCCCGCTAAGCTTCGAAAACCAGACCATTTCTCATAAGCTAGGACTTGTAGCTAAATAGTTTCTGGCATCTATATGTATAAGACACCAACCAATTATCATGTAAGCTCTTAACATGACATTTTTGGTTTCGAAATATCGCTCAGTTTCGATAACGACAGTATCTTATGACCTTGTACATTCTAAGCGGCTATCACTGTTTTAACATTTCATCTTGGCATAAAAAAAGGGCAAAAAAAAAGTAGCCGGAAGAAACCACTGTGTACTGTGTACTGTGGCGTAGCTCGTTTAGTTATTTCGGCCAATCAGCATCCAGAAATTTTGACGATGACGTATTCATTTTTCCCCAATAGGCTCCTGTGTATATACATCGTGTGAAAAACCCGTGTTTCAGTGGAAAAAAAAACGCTGATATTTTTTTTTTCATTAGATAGTCGGATCTGAGAAAGTCAATGAACCACTGTGTCTGTATAAGATAAGAAGACACTATGTTCTTTTCCTAGTAAGTTGTTTGAAACGATAGCTACTGGAGGACAATTGGCAAACGAAAGCTGCTGCTACTAGAAACATCTTGGTAAATAAAACTCAGCTGCAAAGGTTTCTGTAAATCTCGTTAAAATGTTGTTGTTTTTTTACGTGTTTCGGATGTTCCTTCAGAGTTGAAGATAATCTACTTCCTAGTCCAAACCTCCCACAGGACGACGGGGGGGGGGGGGGGGGGGCAGTCATCGAGCTGGGTATGAACCTGGGACCATTGAGGCGACCGAACAACAGTCCAGCGCGCACACCACTCGACCATACAGCCATCCATACTTATAAGCAGTGCTTTTTTTTTTGTGACGGTACGCACCGGTACGGCGACACGGCACCTTTTTCAATGTGGGGAAAAAATATTATTTTTCTTGTATTTTAACGTTTATTATTCATTTATTTGTAGTCCATCACCGAGTACCGCACCAAGCACTGCTTATAAGTATGTGTCAGCGTGGTTGGATTAAGTTCTGAGAATGTCCAATGGATAGTGCAATGAATGAATTCCTGCAGCGTGGTTGGATTAAGCTCTGAGAATGTCCAATGGATAGTGCAATGAATGACTTCCTGCAGCGTGGTTGGATTAAGCTCTGAGAATGTCCAATGGATAGTGCAATGAATGACTTCCTGCAAGAACAAATTAGAAATGAAATACTACGTTGACAAAAAAGCACATTTCGTGGGAGAACAGAGAAACTTTGTGCACCGAACAACGGTCAGCTTTTAGGCTTGATTGAGATACTTGACAATGTCGAGCCATATAGAACATCTTCGACGAATTCAGAACGCCGAGGCTCAAGACCAGTACCTCGGATATAAGATTAATAACGAGCTTATAGACCTGATGGTTTAGTTTCCAGTCATTCTTACTGCATGCTTCATGTTAGCCACAAAGAACATATGTATTGTTATAACTCTGCCATGCGCACCGCCATCTAAGCTAGAAGGTGCGCACTGTGATAAACTGAGAAGGATGTCAACATTAGGAAGAGAGGAGAGAACGATTTCCGCCCAAGTTGAGAGCCGAAGTGAAAAGCCTGTGCCTAAGATACATGTTGTTTGTGTACCTGTGATGTCGTGTAAATAAACATATATGTGCCTCGTTGAGTTGCCTCACTTAAGTTATTACAGTATTTTAAAAAGCGTTATATGGACGTATCAGACCCAGAAGTTAAGCTGGAGAACATTTCGAGTTAATGTAGTTAAAAGGCCAATAGTACAGTACTTATGTAAGGTAGTATGTTCTGTGTGTTTTTTTATGTAGTATGTTTGTAACAAGAAAAAAAAGGCCCTTAGCGTTAGAGGCGGACTATCTCGTTAGCGTGACATGATACGATACATATATATAATCTACCCATACGGTTCAGGGCCCCGCATTTGACAATTCGCCCAGGGCCCCGCGCACTGCTATGGCCACCTCTGATCTGGTGTACAGAATTAAAGAAGAGCTCTTTTTATTTTCACCTCGCTGTTGCGACATGTGACAACTTTCACTGGCTGATCCAGAGTGAATAGATTTTTAACCAAATCTTGTAAAGTTACAGCACCGGATCTAAAGGAGGGCAGACGACACTACAGTCCCTGGTCCTCCACAAGAAAGGGGCTTCCACAAAAAAAAATATATGCGAATTTTGACGGGTCAGAAACTTTTAAGTTTTTTTTTTTTATTTTGTTACTTTTTTTTTTTTTTTTTTTTTCCACATTTTTACCGGCTGGCAAAAATGTCGTGATTAAGAATTGTACGCTTGTAGCATGCTCGGAAAAAATAAATACAGTTACGGATTTACGACAGTGTGTCAACTTAGGGCCTTGCCCTCCATAAATTCAAAAATATATAGGGGCCTACACGATGTAACCTAAAATAGGCACATTAAATATTTTTTAATAGGAAAGTGAGATAAAATTTACAAAGAACTTTATTTCTTTCTTCAAAACTAAAGCATGCTCTTAGATAAAAGTGTTTTCATTCCTAAGTGGATCTTTATTGAAGTTGTAGGGGCTTCCCCAAAAACCCTGCCCAGGGGCCTCCGCCAGGACGGCATCGGATAGCGGCTGGCAATGTTTGAACCCGAGACCAGCGAGATGAAAGTCCTGGGCCAGGTAGTTTCTCTATTTATCTATCTATCTATCTATCTATCTATCTATCTATCTATCTATCTATCTATCTATCTCTAATCATGACGGATTCTTATCTATTGGTTGAGGTCTAGGTTGCTTCAACAATGCGGTAGGCTTTTCCGGCTCTTCGTTCATTATAATGGTGTGTAGATTGAATGCGTTTTATTTTAAAACAAAAACAAAACATTTCGCTGTCAGATGGAAGAAAAAAAAACCCTTACGCTAATATTTGCCTCTTGACGGGAAAAAATGTAGGTCCTATATCACCTTTGATACGTATTTTGTCTATTATTGTAAGGAGAGTCAATTGTTGTTATTTTTATTTACTTCTTAACCTGTCTGTGGGAGAGGCTGATTCTTTTTCTATTTTACTGATGAAAATCGTTCAACTTTCACATTTTGGGATCATTTTTAGTTAATAAAATAACGTGTATGCAAAAACTAATTAACAGACGCGACAATTAAGGGCTTCAAACAAACATCTGCCAACTTTTGGTGCATGAAATTGTGCGAAGTCTCAAAACAACCTGACACGAAGTCAGCCAACTGGTGCAAACGTCATTCATAAAGTAGACAACACAATGAAATAAGCTTTTTATTTTCTGGTAGAATAAAGGGTCGAATAATTTCATTAGCTTGCGATATTTATAAAATGATTGTTTAAAAGATGGGCGTTTCGTGTGCGCTTCTAAGTTCAAATATTTTATTTGTTTGCTTTAGTTACAATGTAGTACATCCCCCACAAGTTTTCTCGGAATCAAGTGACAGAATACGTGTCATCTTTGTAGTTCTTTGTAGCCTGTCCATTTTATCTCTGTAGTTCTTTGTGGCCTGTCCATGTCATCTTTGAAGTTCTTTGTGGCCTGTCCATGTCATCTTTGTAGTTCTTTGTGGCCTGTCCATGTCATCTTTGTAGTTCTTTGTGGCCTGTCCATGTCATCTTTGTAGTTCTTTGTGGCCTGCCCATGTCATCTTTGTAGTTCTTTGTGGCCTGTCCATGTCATCTTTGTAGTTCTTTGTGGCCTGTCCATGTCATCTTTGTAGTTCTTTGTGGCCTGTCCATGTCATCTTTGTAGTTCTTTGTAGCCTGTCCATGTTATCTTTGTAGTTCTTTGTGGCCTGAGCATGTCGTCGTTTTAGTTCTATTAGCTACTTTGAACCAGATTAAATCTCTCGACTTAAATTAAAAGAAATTAACATGGCTTTTAACACTGAAAGAACGACTGAGCTTTTAATATTTAAAGGACCACAGGGTTTTTAGCTTCCAAAGAACCACTGTGCTTCAAACAAACGTGGAACTTCTTTGCTTTAAACACTCAATGGACCACTGGGCTATTAATATTCAAAGTACCACTGGGCTATTAACATTCAAAGTACCATTGGGCTTTTAACATTCAAAGTACCATTGGGCTTTTAACATTCAAAGTACCATTGGGCTTTCAACATCCAAAGTACCATTGGGCTTTTAACATTTAAAGTAACATTGGGCTTTTAACATTCAAAGTACCAGTGGGCTTTTAACATTCAAACTACCATAGGGCTTTTAACATTCAAAGTACCATTGGGCTTTTAACATTCAAACTACCATAGGGCTTTTAACATTCAGTATCATAGGGCTTTTAACATTCAAAGTACCACATTCAAAGTACCACTTGGCTTTTAACATTCAAAGTACCACTGGGCTATTAACATTCAAAGTACCATTGGGCTTTCAACATCCAAAGTACCATTGGGCTTTTAACATTTAAAGTAACATTGGGCTTTTAACATTCACAGTACCAATGGGCTTTTAACATTCAAACTACCATAGGGCTTTTAACATTCAAAGTATCATAGGGCTTTTAACATTCAAAATACCACATTCAAAGTACCACTAGGCATTTAACATTCAATGAACCACCAGGCTTTATACACTCAAGGAATCACAGGACTTTTAAAAACACTCAAAGAACCACTGGGCTTTTAACATTCAAAGTACCACTGGGTTGTCGTGATCCGAAGCAACAAAATTAACCCCTGTGTGACTTTTTTTATTTGGACCTGTCGCGTGCCGCTCACGCGAGGTGGGAGAGAAGTGGGAATCATTAATATTATAATTATGTGAGTCCTAGTTTTTTTTTATCCCCAGATAACGAAACAAAACATTATAAAAAATGGGATGGGGCGAAGATGCGAAACAAACCAACATTCTATTAAGCTTTGAGTTTGTATCCCACGAGGACATCGTGCGTCTCTCCTCTCCCCACCCCCTTTTCCACAGTTCTCTTCCTTCTGGACGCCCACCACGGGAGAATGAATCTCATCACAAACAAATCTGAGATTGATAACCGCCCCATCGTGCTATCGGGAGGACCTGCTCCCCCCCCCCCCTCATTTCAAGTGCCCCTCCATCATCACAGACTCCGTTTAGTCGATTTCACCCTATAGACACCCACCTTCAACGGTCTGCGCTGTGTCAGAGAGAATTGTGAAGGGGAGGAAGAGAAAGATAACGCAATAAATTTCGACTCCCTGATTGCACTTCTTCGGCAACTTGGCATATTGTGGGGCAACGCTCGACGGCCAATCTGGCCCCTTGGTACAGGCGGCTTAACGAAATTAGCGCTGATCACGCAGACGACATGGCCAGGGCATAGTCGGCGTAGTTTGCCGCCTATTTGATCTTGTCTGGTCTGGTTCTGTATTGGGCAATGGGAGATAACAGTATTATAGCAAACAATAATAATGGTATGAGTAACAAATATAATAGTTCAGGGATAACCAGATTTTTATCAGACTGTTTAAAGCAGTGGTGGCCAACTTGGATCAGACTGGGGGGCCAAATAAGTTTTCCACACGCGGTGCATGAGTCGCATCGACGGAAATATATAATCGAACTGAAACGCCGTGACTTTATTATCCACTATTTGCAAAATTTCGGGGGGGGGGGGGGGTGAAGTAGATTAATGCAACGCTTTATGGGCTGGAAATGATCACCAGGCATCAGGCATTGTTATAAGCATTACAAAAAAAAAGGGGGGGGGGGAGTGGACATTTAAAGACTGATACTTTAAATCTTTTCTTTGAAAAATAAAAATTGTTGATCAATAAAGGGATCGAACCCAAGATATTCGCGTTGTTAGCTCGACTTCCTAACAACTTTACTAATCAGCCATACTACTATCCACGAAATATGGGCTTAATGTATGTTTTATATGCCGTAGATATGTAGCGTCATGGCCCTCAGTTTTTGACTAGTGGTTTTGACAAAACTATAAGCTAGAAGAAAGGAAATAAAAAATTAAATTCAGTTAAACGTTTTCTAAGATATTTCGCCTTTTTTAAAATTTGAGGATATTTCGATTCTTTAAAAGTAATTCACAGTTTTCACTCTCTGCTTGTACTTTTAAAATCCTGTTCTAGAGGAAAGACATTGAGAAAAAAAAAAGAGAAAAATATTTGGAGAAATGTGCGTTGGTGGATTTGGATTAAGATTGGATTTAGATTTGGATTTAGATTTGGATTTGGATTTAGATTTGGATTTGGATTTGGATTTAGATTTGGATTTGGATTTGGATTTAGATTTGGATTTAGATTAGGATTTAGATTTGGATTTAGATTTGGATTTAGATTGAATTTAGATTTGGATTTAGATTTAGATTTAGATTGGATTTAGATTTGGATTTGGATTTAGATTTGGATTTGGATTTAGATTTGGATTTGGATTTAGATTTGGATTTGGATTTAGATTTGGATTTAGATTTGGATTTAGATTTGGATTTGGATTTAGATTTGAATTTGGATTTAGATTTGGATTTAGATTTGGATTTAGATTTTTGATTTTATTGTAACCTATAAAAGAAGGTTGGAAAATGAAAAGAGAAAATTGGATTTTTTTTTTGTTGTTGTTGAACTAAATAAACTAGACACGTCCAGGACTAATATGGGCCTATATACATTTATCAATTTTTGAATAGCTTATCTATAGCACTACTTTCGTGCTTGTAGCATTTCTCAATGCGCTAGGGTCCCATCCCTCCTGTGGATCAGTGGGTGAGGGAAGAAGGTTTCCTAGCTGCCTACACAACTCTTCTCAAGTTGGGCTTGAACTCGAACCCCCTTGCTAGGTAGTCAAGTGGTTTATTTCTCCTATAGTAAAACGTCCCTGCTGCCAACTAGATATTAGCAATTGTTTTTTTAAGACGTCAGTAATTCATTCTCCAATACTAAGACAAAAATATTCTAAAATGCTTTTAGAACACCAAAGTTATCAATACTTCCACATTAGGTTCACCGGATACACCAAAGCTATCAATACTTCCACATTAGGTTCACCGGATACATCAAAGCTATCAATACTTCCACATTAGGTTCACCGGATACACCAAAGCTATCAATACTTCCACATTAGGTTCACCGGATACACCAAAGCTATCAATACTTCCACATTAGGTTCACCGGATACACCAAAGCTATCAATACTTCCACATTAGGTTCACCGGATACACCAAAGCTATCAATACTTCCACATTAGGTTCACCGGATATACGAAAGATTTCATATATGAAAATTATCCCTTTATTGTTTAAATAGATGTGCAAGATATAGCGTTCTTATGTTTTCATTGTATTCACTGATAGCCAATTTATATGAAGATGCTAAAGACACTAAATTTCCATCTTTAAGGCCACGTGTATGGAATAGTTAAGAAATGAATTCGATATAACAGTTAAAACAAAAATTCAATATAGTTTTCATATGATAAGAGAAGCAAAACATAAAACAAGACTTAAAAAAAACAAAAACTTATATATATATGGTAAAGCAACACACACTCAGTGACATATTTCCTCAAACTGCTACGTTTATCTCCCCTTTTATAAATAAAACAATTTTAATTAACTACCCCTAATTTACTAGTTGGTTAAAAAAAATTATAAATAGTTGTGTAAAATTTCAACTTGATCCGAGAATAGGAAGAGGGAGGAAAAAAAAAGGTGTAAAATAATCATCCCTAGCAGACAAACAGACGGAATGAGTTAATATAAGCTTTATGGGAAAAAAAGTAGGGATGAAAGTACATTGGATAAACGCTGTCTAATTACTGATACCAAAGAATCGTGTCTTATTGCTTGCACTACTGTGTTGACTAACTACAAGGATTAGTGACATTGTAAGTGCCATGTATAATTTAAGAAAAAAAAAAGATAAAAAGTATTTTCTAAAGAAAGGGAAGTAATCCTCAGAGCAGGGTATTATTGTAAATATTTCACATTCCCATTATTTTGAGCAACGCGAACTTTGTGCGCACAATGACCTAATGTCCAGCAAATGATTTAGCTTGGAATCCAGTGTTACGGAAAACTGTTGTAATGCCTTGTTTCAGGTCAACCACTTTTAAGTAAGGGAGTTAGAGATTAAGTATAACTAAAGAACGTAACTTATGACTAGAAGTATTTTAGAAATGTGAACTGCCAGTAGATTGTAGTGCATACAAATCTCAGACAGATAAATATAGCTTATTCACGGGAAAGAACTCCCCAATTACTGTCATATAAATCATTACTGCAAGATTTATCTCTTTAGTAATAAAACAAAATAAATGAAATACCACTAATTAGTGAATTAATTGGTTAATTATTTGATTGATTTATATTTTGTCTTCGATTTCTAACAATCTACAAAAGTTTTAACTTGATCCAGACAGACAGTGAATTGATATAAGCTTTGTAAAAAAAAAAAGTCTTGAACTTCTGTGTCTGAGTCTATTTATTTATTGAATTCTATTTTGGGGTGGGTGTACTGTGGTTTAAAAAGTGCAACAAACACAAGAGACAAACAGGAGATCTCTAGGCGCGGCGGCTGAGCGGTAAAGCGTTTGGTTTCCGAACCGGAGGTCCCGGCTTCGAAGTCTGGTGAAGACGTGGCTTTATAAATTCGGGATCTTTGGGCGCCTCTGAATCCACCCATCTCTTATGGTTACCTGACATTAGTTGGAGAAAAGTAAAGGCGGTTGGTCTTTCTCGATTCCTCTCTGTCTTTTGGTTTGGAAAGAACTTCTTTAAATGACAGGTTCTTCCATTCTTTTTCGTAGTCTTTACATCGCTTTCTCTGTCTCCTTCTGTTTCTCTTCCTGGTACTGTTCCCTGAAGGATGGTTTTGCGAGTCTTGAGGGCCTTGTGACTTGGCCATAGAATTTTTTAATTTGTGTTTTAATGCCGTGGTTATTAGGTCATCGTGGGACCCAATTACCTTTGTAATCCTGTCTCTAGTCTCTTCGTTTGTGATGCGTTCTTTGTATGTGATACCTAGGATCTTTCTGTAGCATCTCAATTCCATTGCTAAGATCCTCCTCTCTAGTTCTGCAGTCAGCGTCCAAGATTCGCAAGGTCATGAGGCTATGACTTTGTCTTTCCATATTGTTCTGAGTTGCAAGTGCTGCTGAGGACAGTGCTATTCGTAGTTCAGGTTTGGTTCCTTAATCTGAGACGATAGCTCAGAGGCAGTGACGTAAAAGAGCTTGGGAACCCCTTGGGCTTGGCCTATTAGTGGCCCTGCATTTCGAGGTAGCGATTGCGTCAACTTTCCTTGGCTGATATAGAAGAGAGCACCTGGCTGCATGCGGCGTCGGAACGAGACAGTTGGATGTCACTCACGAAGGTCGCGGGATACACATTTGAGACCAAAAGAAAATCTGCTGCCGGGGACAAACGCAGACGACGAAAAGAAAATCTAAATCAACCACCTGCGGACAATGGTTATGCTTGCCCTGGATGTGGCAAAATATTCAGGTCACAGCTGGGGCTGCGCAGCCACGGGAAATACTGTATTCTTCATTAATCCTCGGACTTGAAGACAAGCCTTATAATTATTATTATTATTATTTTGACTTTCTACATCTTGACATGAGATAATGGCGTAATATTATAATTTAATGTAAAAAAAAAATTTCGAACACTCATTTGGGGGCCCCCACAAGTGGGGGCCTGTGGGTATCTCCAAAATGATCCCCCCCCCCATCCCTCTACCATAGCTACGTCACTGCAGAGGTATTTCTTTATATTTTTTTAAAATTTACCTTAATATGTCATTTATTCTTTGCATAGTTTACTTTTTTTCCACTTCCATTAGTACTCCACTATTTTGTTTTAATCTACAAAAACCTAAGAACAGCTAGACCTAGATCTAATATTACAGAAGTCTCTGTCGGCTCTGTAAATCACGGACAAGCGGTTGACAGAGCGAGAGCGGGTAAACAGAAAGTCCGAAACCACCGTTCAGACGACATTTTCAGCAGACGCGCACC
This sequence comes from Biomphalaria pfeifferi, assembly GCA_030265305.1. Classification (NCBI taxonomy): domain Eukaryota; kingdom Metazoa; phylum Mollusca; class Gastropoda; family Planorbidae; genus Biomphalaria; species Biomphalaria pfeifferi. The sequence goes on from JASAOG010000049.1 coordinate 924,451, forward strand.
CAATCTGCCAACGCTCTGAAAAAAAAAAAAAAAACTTAGCAGAGCTAGGGAATTTTTACCGAGAACAAAGTCAAATAGAGAAAAACCAGTGTAGTGGGGAAGCTGTCGTGTCAAAAAAAAAAATTTGATAAAAATATTACACAAGTTCTTAATGTGTCGCGTTATTTGACCTCCTCTCGTCAAATTTGAAACCCCGCACTTCAAAGTGTCAGTTAGTGATAAAAACCAATAGGGTTAAATAGAGAACTTAGGAACACAGATTTTTTTAACATCAAGACTTTGTATCTTAAAAAGTTTCTTTAGTAGAAACTAGTAGCTTACTAATAATTTTGGCACCTCACTAAAGTGATAGATTACAGCACTGGTTTTTAATTCTTGGAGTATAATAAACGGTCGCGGCGTAATTCTCCAATACAGTTCTTGTGTTTATTTCCTTATTTCCTTAATTGCTGTATTAGCTTTAGACTTCTGAGCTAAAGTTTAGTGCTAAGAATTGCGGTCATAGTTAGTGTTGAAAAGATAGAGCTAATAAATTCGTGCAATTTGTTGACTTGACCAAGGAAAGAACTCACTGCCACACAAATGTCATCACTAGTCGGCCTGTCATTGTCATCTCTGGTGACAGCTGTCATTCTCACATTGTCTTTCTGTGATGCCTGTTTTATTAGGAATTGCCCGAAAGGCGGAAAGAGATCCCTGGAGGGAAGCATTGTACCCAGGCGAGAGGTAAGACCAAGCAGTTAAACAGTCTAAACATTCGGGTCAAGGCATTATTTGTATTGCTTATGTTCAGCGCGTCTTTCGTAATCCCATATAGTAAGCTCAGGGCGCTGTGGTCCATCTCTTTTAATCTCTTTCAATCTCTTTTCTAGACATGGGCTAGGTTTTTGTGCGCATCACAAGTAACTATAACATAAAATTCACCTTCTAGTTTCTTTACCAGAAATTTGATTTCATTCTAGACAGCTCGTTTAACAAAACATTGAAATAATTAAATACCAAAAAAGAACTTGATTATATTTATAGATTAAAACAAGAAAACATGAAAAATACATTCCACAGAAAAGGCAATATCTCTTTTTCATAGAGTGATTGTTTTTCTCTTAATAACTAATGAAAGTTAGATTTAAAAACAATGGAACATTTTTTGACCCACTTGCCTCCCAGCCCACTTTATCCCCGAGAAAGAATCCTGGTTAAGCGAATGTAGATATGTACTACAGTTTATAATATTCCAATGTTAGGCCTTAGATCTTGACTTAGAAGACGATGCGAAACATTTTCGTGCACATTAATTTATTTAAATCTTTAATCAATAATCAATAATGCCTACATTCGAAAATTCCCGAACGCGATAATCCTTTCAATACCCGATTGTCCTTCCAAAACAGATGTTGGATCCAGATCTAGACCACGTTCTCTAGCTAAATGTAATTTTTAATTTTTGAAAACTGATAAGGGTCAAACGTTTTCCCCGTGTGTCCAACGAGCTGGTCAGTCTTCTCTCAGCGATGTACGTCCACAATTAAATATCTAGGAAAATCGTTAGAGCCTTTAGTGAGATCCATGTTCAGGTTCCGTCCAGGTTCCATCCAGGTTCCTCCATGAATTTCTAACTGAATACAATGACGTTTCTACGGTTTTGGGGGCCCGGGGAGTTTTTGCTTTTTTTAGGGGCACCTGCATTTTGACATTCGACATCATGACATGAGATTATGTACTCAATAAAACTCAATAAAAGTAGATGTCTAATGTGAGGAATACCCGGAACAGGAAAACAAGCTAATATAACAACGTGAATAGGTGAATAGTAAGATAACATGGCAGAGGCTTAATATTTAATGTAAAAAAATACATGAAAGAACATTAGTATAAAAGTAAGTTGTAAGTGTATAGTTTATTTTTCTATATCCTACGTTTTAAGAACTTGGCTCCATACTTTTGTATTCTACCAAACAAAATATACTATGGCAATGTTCTATTTTTTTAAATGTTCTATTTATTTTGCTATTTCTGAGATGTAATGCACAAATTGTTAGACAAATTTCCATACGAACAATAAAGATTATTATTATTATTATTATAATCCCATGTCCCAAACTATCTATACCATGGATGCCCATATCCATCATTTGTAGCGTAAACTAACAACAAAAATTAGTTTGGTTTGAATATGACCCGTAAATATTACATCCACACTGCTGCATGCCGGGAGAGGAGTGCCCATGTTTCTTCTGAATAATGACAAAAAAAGTAGACCAGGCTGTTGACATTGTTCCCCAAACAAATTTGAAACAAATGATAGTTGCAGACGTGATTACGTAAGCAGCACATTCCTACGATGTGTATTTAGCCTAAATTTTCCAAGATTCAAGCTATACTTTTTTTTGTAGCAACTGTTTTTCAACTCCCCGCCCACCACATTTTCAACAGTTTACCAAAAGTAAATATTTTCTACCCTTCATGGAACATCACCTCCATATAGCAGTCTACCAATAATAACAGCACTGTTAATGTATGTTAGCACGAAACAAGGCTAATTACTTATTGTAAGAATAAACATAATTTTATTTGTTAAAGCGTTATTTCAAGACCTTTTAGGGGCGTTAGGTTATGTTGTGCCCAGATCTGCTCCCTAACCCCCTCCCCCCCCCCCCCCCCCCAAAAAAAAATGTCCAATTGCTTTGTGAAATCTATATATATCTATAACCATAAATGAGATGTCGATTTTGGATAGCCTAGTCAGTTTTATTAAACAAAACAGTAGAAGTTGCTGTAGCATGAAAAACGCATGCATTTGCACATTTTTAAATGTAATATTTATGATTAAGATAGACATGCTGCAATTTTATTATCAAGAGACTTCTTCAGGACAAACATAATCCCATTGGTACTTTAACTTCAGTATAATCTGTTTCCTCTATTTGCTCCTTACAAAACTTAAACATTTTTAGGATCTCGGGGACAACATTTCAATACCTTAGGAGCCTGAGACATCAGTGGACTGAATAAAGCAATGTGTATCTTTAAGATTTATTTCATACAATCACACCCACACACACACACACACACAAATGTCCTGACTTAGCCCAGATCAATGTTGGGCCATGGTTCAAACATTTTTTTCCTTCTACCCTATTTCGTACTTTTAAGTAAGTCGGCGTGTTTATGAATGGTAGAACCGGCCCTAATTCTTAGTAATGTAACGTATCCAATCTTGCACTGAAATATGCGCCGACTTGAAAGATTTGATACAGATTGACACACTCATGAGTGTTAATACATTTGGAATGCGGTCTAAGAAAGCGGGGGGCTGGCTTCATTTGTGTGACCTGAGGGGATGTTGAAAGTGACCTATGGTGATGTTGATAGTAACTTTATTAGTAACCTAAGATGGTGTTCATAGTCACATATGGTGATATTGTTAATGACCTAAGGTGATGACCTCTGATATAAAAATTTTAAATATTGTAATTTAATTCAACTTCTACTGTACTAAAGTCGCTTAATCTCCAAACTAAGATTTTCAAATTTTGACATTTCTGTGTTTTTTAGTGTAAAATGTTTGTAAAATGTTTTACATGTTTCGGGTGTTCCTTCAGAGTTGAAAATAGTTTACTTCCTAGTCCAAATCTCCCGCAGGATGACGGGGGATGGGAGCGGGCTGGGTTTGAACCGAGACCATCGATAAATCCGAACGACAGTCCAGCGCGCAAAGCATAGGACCAGGCAGCCATGGGATTGTTGTACTGCAGCACCGATTTTTGCTGACGTTTACTTGCCTTTCATTTAAAAAGTAGATCTATTAATATTCCTGAACAATGATAAGTATTAAACGTATGGCCTGCGTGTTTTTTCAGTGCGTGGACCAAAGGCTTGAAACTCTATTGAGCTCAGGCAAACCACATGCTTCACTACATTGAAGAATTGAAGAAGAGCATCAATTAAGTCCTATCTGTTTGTTACGAGCAGATGAAATGGAGTACTGAAAACGGAATGGGTTGCCTGAGCTAGCCAGGAAAACCAGTGACTTGGCAGAATTTAAGTCATTGGTTAATATGTATAACTAAATGCATGACGCGTAGGACGTAATCATCTTCTTTTTTGAAGTAACGTCTGTATTATATAAGATAAGATAGATTATTATTGATATATTATTAATGGTTTCTCAAGATTAAAGTCTTCATAATTTACTATATATGAGTCTGTTTGTGTATAATTAGAGGTTCATCTGTTCGTAACACTGTTCAAAATGTATTTAAATTAGTTTGTCATGATGTTTTTATGTATGTCATAAAGTAAAAAAAAATTAATTTAAATTTGGCTAGAGACTAAATCTAGGTCTAGATCCTACATCGGTTTTGAAAGGACTGTCGCGTTCGGGAATTTCCGAATGTTTATTGATTCAAGAATTTAATAAACTAATGTTTGAGAAAAATGTGCGCATTGTCTTGTAAGTCTAGCTTTTAATGCTTAGCATTGGAATATCAAAGGTGTACTAGATCTATACATTCGTTTAACCAGGATTCTGTATCGGGCAGAAGGGGTAAAAAAAAAATGTAATAAAAAATTCAATAATTTTCATGAGACAAACAATCGCTTAATAAGTTACATAAAGGAGTTATTGTATTTGTAAAAGAGTATTTTAAAATGTTTTTCTTGTTAAACTAGGCAGGTACAGCATTATAGAGGAAGAGGAACATTTTTTATTATCAATTATATTATTATTATTATTATGAAGGGTGGGTAGGTAGATATATATATATATATATATATATATATATATAGATAGATAGATAGATAGATAGATAGATAGATAGATAGATAGATAGATAGATAGATAGATAGATAGATAGATAGATAGATAGATAGATAGGTAGATAATAATAATAATAAAGCTTGTCTTTGAGTCCGAAGATTAGTGAGGAATACAGTATTTCCCGTGGCTGCGCAGCCCCAGCTATGACCTACATATTTTGCCACATCCCGGGCAAACATAACCATTGTCCGCAGGTGGTCGATTTAGATTTTCTTTTCGTCGTCTGCGTTTGTCCTCGGCAGCAGATTTTCTTTTAGTCTCAAATGTGTATCCCGCGGCCTTCGTGAGTGACCCCCAGCTGTCTCGTTCCGACGCCAAAAAAGACTGCCATTGGCATACGTTCGTCTCCCATACGGGATACGTGCCCATAAGAAGTCCCTCTATACTGTCCATACCAGCGTTCGCAAGGACATCGCTGTTTGTAGTGCGGTCCTGGCGCGTATGTCCACCGTATGTCCATGATGGAGCGCAAGCATCTTTGGTGAAAGCGCTCAAGAAGTCTTAGTTGTTTTTTACATAGTATTCATGTCTCAGAGTCATGTAGAAGGGTTGAGAGAACCACCGCCTGGTAGACATTGATTTTTGTAGGCAGGAGGAGCGATTTGTTCTTCCAAACTCTCGCCTGAAGGCGTCCAAAAGCGCTATTAGCCCTGCCCAGACGGTTATTAACTTCCCTTGAAAGTGAGGCGTCATTTGACACTATACTACCTAGATATGTGACGTAGTCTACCACGTTAAGGGGCTGTCCGTTTATTGTGATCCTTGGGGCTGAGTATGTTTCATTGGGTGACTTCTGGAACATGACTTCTGTTTTCCAGAGGTTTATAAATAGACCGAAAGAGGCGGCAGCGTATGCAAATTCGTTTACCTCGTTCTGGAGGTCATGTTCATTGTGAGAGAGCAGGGCGCAATCATCGGCATAGAGAAGCTCCGTTATGACCATCTCCTTTGTTCTTGTATGGGAAAGTAGACGCCGGAGATTGAACACATTGCCGTCAGAACGGAACCGGGTGTAAATGCCTTCATGCAATCGCTGCTTCATTTGACCCAGCATTACGCCAAAGAAGATAGCGAATAGAGTAGGGGCAAGTACACAGCCCTGCTTCACGCCATTTTCTATTGGGAAGTGATCAGAAAGGGCACGATTGTGTCTAATCTGGCCTTTTTGTCCCACGTGAAACTGCTTGAGAATGGATAGGAACGTAGGTGGTATGTAGTTACATACATACATACATACATACATACATAGAAACATTCATACATACATCCATACATACATACATACATAGATACACAGTATATTAAGCTACACCGTAAATCAGGTCCTATCTACCACAGGCATAGTATACTCCTCCTTATTCTCAACACAAACTGACTTGGTCTAACCAACTTTTCTCACTCCCAACAAGGACTTAGCTCACTAAATCTTTTTCTCTTCCAAATATTTTGGCTAAGTACTCACTCAGGTCTACTCAATCAGTGCGGTTATTTATTGGCAAATACCTTTATTCAAATTGCTTCCGAAAATATCACTGGTGACTTAACTGTATACGTGACATAAATATTAGCCTATTTACTAGACTTCTGATGTGTGAGAATACTAGGTGTCCATTTTCTTGTAATGGAACAAACTTCGATTACTTTTAGTTCTTAGTTGTGTTGCATTTGAGCCGGATTTACGACTGTGTAAACCGGGCGTATTCCTTGGGCTGTAAAGGGGGACTCCACAAATTAAAAAACATTTTAAAAAATGTATGCTAAATATTTTTGGAATAAAAACAAGTCACAATTTAATGTAGAGATACTCTTTCCTGTTCTTGCCTGTGCATTAATTAAGCGCATTTTATTAGCGGATCCCGTAAGAGAAAAAAGCCGCTATTATGTTTGTGCATAATGTCCGTCTGTCCGTCTGTCAACTCAGATCTCGAAAACTAAAAGAGAAATGACAAATATAATTTCACCATGCGTTGTTTCTTGTTTTCTAAAAGTAAACCGTTTAGTTTATAAAATTAATTATGCAAGCGATTTTTCATAAAAATACACCAATTCTAAAACAATACATGAATGTGAGGGAGATAATGTAAAAAATATGTTAACAAAGAAAGATATTTTTGTGTATTTTCAGTATCACTAAGTCAAATATATTTATAAAATATACAAGAAATGTTCACAACAAATATAAAATATTAATTAACTGTGTTTTTTTCTGGTCAACATCGATGTTTGTTAATAAAGACTAAGAAGACACTTTGTATGTAAATACACTCATATTTTTAAAAATGGACTTTTTATGCAGCGACTTTCGTGCAGTAGAGTGACGGCCGCAACACTACATGGTACCAACTTGTTCCCTTTAAAAGTTTTAAATATAATCGGATTCTATTTATTTTTTGTAATCTTATGTGGGTCTTCGGTTGATTGTTTATTACGCTGTCTAGCAGGCAGAACCTATTACTTTTTTGGTACATACTTCCGCCCAGCAACTTGGAGGAATTAAGGAGAAAGGTTATTGTGCTGTGCACTGGGGTACGGGGAAGATTATTATTATGGAGTACCCTATCGTTATTCAAGGTTAGCTCAAGTAACAAGAATCTGGAATTAACACTCAACAAGTTTTACAAGTTTGAATATCAATTATACAATTTATCTTGCATAACTTTTAACGAATGATATAACTCCACAGACTAATAGATTTTGTTTTTATTTCAACCGCTGTATTAAATACACTTGATCGATCTCTATGAAAAATGGAAATATTTCTCGCCGGCATTAGAGTCATCCAAGAGAAACGTCATCAGAGCTTTAGACTGTCTGGTCGAACGGCTTACTCCATTAGTACTTCATCATGGCGGCTGTTTCTACTGTTACGCAGTATGAGCACTTCATCAGATATAAATTCTGTTTCACAAAATGAAGAGTTCTCGTCAATTAAGGTTCCATTATTTCATTTAATGTACACTCCTAGGCAAATGAGTTTTGCACTTTGACGGTAATAGTTACATTAAATTTTCATTTATATGGTAAAAAAATGTTTTAATTTATTAATGAAGTATGTATTATATTGTATCACAATTTCATTAATTGTTATGTAACAAAATATGTAGGTCATAGTTGGGTCTGCGTAGCGCTATTTTGTACTCCGCAGACACTTACACAATGCCTTATACTGATTGTTTTATTTTGTGAGATGTTAAATGCGGCCTTAAAAACATCAAAACTAACACAGTGTAA
>JASAOG010000050.1:5000-242500 GCA_030265305.1 Biomphalaria pfeifferi
AATGGCCTATAAAAACCTCCGTAGACAGAATATTTATGGCACCTACTCACGTGTCTCAAGTTACTGAAGGTCATATCTTTGCTCCCACTCGACTCAAAGATGAAACATATGCAAATATTAAAATGTCACTTTTAGATGGATTGTGTTCAGATGTAATTCTAGACTTAGATTTCATAAGCCTACATGAGAATCTACAGATTCCCTTTCGTGGAAAGAGACCACCTCTGCGTGTAAGTACTCTTAGACCAGGGGTTCAATGCGCTTGACTTTTCAAAACATGCTTGCTAGTTTGCCTGTGATTGTTTCTTCAGCAGAGTGATCATTTTTGAAATTTTGATTGACCAAATATGATTTAAGAATTTCTACGGCATAGAACAGGATGGTTTCCCTTGGTATTCAGCCAAAATGTTACATCTATTACTATGGACATAGAACTAGAATATAGATTGAATCAATGTTTAAAAGTTGTACATCTAAATGTGTTTTAGGAATGTAAATGTGTGTAATTGGAAAAAGTGCTCATAAAGAATTTCTTTGTTAATTTGAAACACCTTCAAGTCGTTTGATTCTTTTTAGAAATTGTATAAATATTGACTTTTTAAACAAATACTGGTACGGAGTTCTAGCTGAATCAAACGTATGCCATCGTAACTAATAAAATAGAGAAAAATCCTTGCATTCAATTTTGTTAATGTACCGATACATTTGTATTACTCATATTTCGGTCACTTTTGTTGTACACAATTTGCCTTATTGGGAAAAAAAAGGGGGGGGGGAACAAGATATTCTTGAACCTGTGCCCACGGGTACCTTGCTACGCCACTGTCACTAATTAAAATCAGTCTTTATTGATGCTGTTTGATATTGATAATTTTAAACAATCTATGATACTTAAACAATTTAGTAGCATTTGTTTAAACTTCAAATTCAAAGCAGATTGTTTATTATCGATGTCTTCAATTTTTTTATCTTCAAATAAACAATCATTTCTTTCAAATCAAGAGCTTTTTTTTTTTTTTTCAAAGGGATATAACCCAAATAAATATAAATGCTTTAATTTCCATTCCATTCCTCCCCTTGTATCTACGCGTACCGTAAGTTGCATAAAGCTTAAGCGTGTCGATTGATCGAAATATGTTATTGTTTTTTTTATTGTCAGCGATTTCCTGACTCACTAGCTTTTTAACATGTCATGTTGAACAATAGTTTATACTAGTCGACCTTTTGGGCACTGCAACCTATGCGACGGCCGTGGGCCCCGTACTTTCATTGGCCTTTACGCTACTCCTAGGAGTAAATTATGAAATTAAAAGATTTTATAACTTATAACAGATTTTCCGTTGCCTCCTGATTTACCAGCAGCACTTGGAAATTTTCTGAAATTGAAAAATATACGAAAAACTCTTTAAATCTTTTGAAAACTTATAAAAATCTCCTAAAATATTTACAAAATTGTTATTTTGAGGTTTCATAGTTTCATTGAATATAGAAAACGCCAATCCTACGTGCGATAAAAAAAAATGGCATTATACAAAACACGTAATTGTGGAATCTGGTGAAAGAAGCTTCTCGCGACTCAAAATAATGAAGTTTTAATTGAGTTCAACAATTTTCAAAGATAGATTGAAACATTTGGTAAATCTTGCTACTGATCTATGTAGGAAACAGAATTTTTATGATATACTGCATGACTTCGCTACACGCAAGGCTCGTAAAGTAGTTCTGTACGTAGTGAAGAATGAATAAAATGCAAAAACGAATTTAGCTTCAAATACAAACTCTTAATTTTCAATTATTATCCGTATCCCTACCCATCCTGGGCCCAGTGCAATTCGTTTCGCATAGGCCCCCGCAATGGTTAATTCCGGGCCCCTTCTATTAAGTGACGAGTGAATCCTACTTGTTCTTCCCCCCTCTTTCTCTTTTTTTTTTGCCGCAAAAGTTACGTGGGGTAACTCTAGACCGACTTGCAGAAATAAAAGAGTGATCTATCCATGACCTCTTGGTCACAATGGTTAAGTCCGGCCCCGATATTAAGTGACGAGTGAATACTACTTGTTCTCCCCCCCCCCCCCTTTCTCTTTTTTTTTTCCACACTGAAGTTACTTTGGGGTAACTCTAATCCGACTTGCAAAAATAAAAGTGTGATCTTATCATGACTTGTTGGTGGTGTCATGAATGGTTGAGCCATAAAGAAAATTATATAGATTGATAGAGGATCTACTATCTTTAGTATTGATCATGTTTAATAGTCTTGTTATTAATTTCTGAACTAGAGGCAAACCTTGATGTAAAATTATTAGTCATTTTCTTTGGTTTTAAACATTTAGTAGATAATCCCGGCATTTATTTTGATACACAATCTTGGCATTTTCTTTAAATTGACGTTGTATTTTGTAATTTTTCTCGTCATTATCATTTTCTTTCTATTTTGTTCTATTTCTTTCTATTTTCTTTCTATTTTCTTTCTATTTCTTTCTATTTCTTTCTATTTTCTTTGTATTTTCTATTTTATTTATAGTTTCTTTTTTTTAAATATATTTTTTTGTATTTTGTATTCTCTGTAAATTTTGTCAGACATGTTGTGGAGAGCGCCTGAACTCATCAGAAATAAACATTCCCTTGGTCGAGGTACTCAGGAAGGTGACGTCTACTCCTTCGGCATCATCCTGTTTGAGATCCACTCTAGAAACGGCCCTTACGGAGCATGCGAACTCACGCCGAAAGGTCTGGTTGCTATGGAAATACGAGCAAAACACTTTTCATTGAGATTAATTTAAAATTTCTTACAAACAGCTGTGCATTGAGAACTCTTCTGGGGAAGGAAATGTTGAAAATGGCTTTTCTTCTACTTCAGCACTTCGTTACATTACTATGTTTCTTCCGCGTATGACGTAGAGTGTGGGAATTAAACAAGAAAGTAGTTTTAAAGTTTTATAAAGTATAGAAAACTGGATCTAATTGATTGCTTGTAAGGAGAACGAGAGAAAGGGGAGATAAAGCGAATATTTTGAACGCTAGTTTTTTTTTTTATTATTATTTCCCTTGTATTTCTCATTAATTTTGGTCGAAGTTATTCACCAAAGCGCTACGATGCTCTATTCTGCAATACATATTGATAAATCAATCGAAGGTATAGAACAAAGTAAATGTTACATGCTTTTTTTTTTTTTAGTTTTTTAAAATTATGTTCTTTGTTTTTGATTACTGTTCTTGATTTCAGAGATAATTGAACGCGTTATCACAAGAGACGAAAATGGACATCCGTTTCGGCCTCGACTTTCTGAGATCAGCTCCACGCCCAAGTTTACCACTGACGTCATTAAAGAATGCTGGGACGAGGATCCATTACAGCGGCCAAGTTTTAAAGAATTAAGAACCAAACTCAAACCTATGCAAAAGGGAATGTATGTCTCTTTTTGTTTTAATTACTTGATATACAAATTTAACATTGACTAATTTTTTAGTTTCAAGTTTTTCCTTGATTTTAATTTTTTTAAAATTTTTTAGGTTAAGAAATCTTTGAAGATTTTTAAAAAAAAAATTATTTTCTGCCACATGTTCGCATGAACCCGTAGAAGGGTAAATGGTGCACTGCTAATGACCTTTTCGCAGGTTAAAACCATCAGTTAGGTTCTTTTACTTGGCTCAAGTTTGTATTTAAAAAGTATATGACTGTGAACCTGTAAAACTTTAACTTTACTATTGAACACACTTCACAAAAACATGAACTACCCAAACAAATAAGAAACTTTTAATAGGTCTTCTACTCATAACGCACTTCAATCATCCAGAATAATCAGAAAAGTTGAATAGATCTATATCTTGTACTATTAAAGACCTAATGTCCTGTACCACCACAGGATAACAACTGAACACTAAACACTCTCTCTTTCTCTCTCTCTCTCTCTCTCTCTCTCTCTCTCTCTCTCTCTCTCTCTCTCTCTCTCTCAGACACAAGGAAAACTAAAACATAAAAAAAAGCATCACGTGTTTCACTTTCATACCTAGGCATTTAAACAAAGGGACACAACTCTTTAATACCTAAATAGTAACACAGATCGAACACATCCAGTATCGCCATACCTTCCCTTTACACCATTCTTGGTCACTAGCTGTTGGAGTCAATGAATACAAGTCAATGTAGGTCATTTCTATGTGATTCTCCCCCTTTATTTCATTCCTCTACTGTTCCTTACGATGAAAATGTCTTCATGTCTTGTGGTTTAGTTTTTGACAACGCTCAGACCAACTTCAGACTCTACATGCTTATGTAAAAACTCTTGCCATAGTATCACTAACAAAATGTATTTAACTCTGTTCCAGGAAGTCGAGTATTTTTGACAACATGATGGCTATAATGGAGAAGTACGCCAGCAACCTGGAAAGTCTTGTCCAGTCACGGACGGATGAACTGATAGAGGAGAAAAAGAAAACAGAAGAGCTGCTACAAGACATGCTCCCAGGGTGAGTAGATTACTAGTCAGAGGAGAGGATAGTATTCTATCAGGGTGAGTAGACTACTAGGGATAGGGAATTCCTTAACAGGGTCAGTAGATTATAGGTATTAGAAAATATTAGGGCGAGTAGTTAATTAGTAACTCTATAGTTCTATACCGTCACCACCTCAAAGTTGATGCCATAGTGTAGAAACCCTATTTCAATATTGTGAATGTTATTTCTATATTGTGAATGTTATTCACAACTCATGTCGCCCTAAGGTGAACACTTTTGACCTTAAGTGAACCAGGGTTAAGAGCAGTCAGTCAATATAGGGAGTTGGTAGCAAGCACTTGATAGAGTTTTAAAAATGTTTTACATGTTTCGGATGTTCCTTCAAAGTTGAAGATAGTTACTTCCTAGTCCAAACCTCCCGCAGGACGACGGGGGATGGGAGCGGGCAGGGTTTGAACCCTGGACCATCGATAAATCTGAACGACAGACCAGCGCGCAAACCTCACGACCAGGCAGCCAGTCACTTAATATAGTCAGTTGAGTTAGTTGTTTAAAGAAGTTGGTTATAGATTAGTTACTAAGTTGTCATTATATTCGCCATATTTCTATAGAGGATTAATACTGGTCATTCCTGAATTGAATTGTGTATCATATTCAATATGTGGTGTTATTACTTAAACTTATTTGTGTCTGCTACATAAAGTGTCATTTCCTTATTCTGTGCATTATAATATGAATCCAATGTCACCACCACGCCTACATAGATAAACTGACAATAATATCACAGCATCAAAACATAACCACAGTGACATTTATAATGTCAAAAATACAGCGGTGACATATACTTTTCAAAGATGAGTAGTAGGCTACTATTGAAAGTCAATTGTAACAACTTTAAAAGGGGGGTGGGGGAAGTAGTCTAATAAGCAGACGAATGGTGATAGTAATTAATATCATAATAAGTTAATTATGATTAATGCTGGTAATAACTAACCAGAGTGAGAATAAACAAAATGTCAACATTTTTAAACAAAAAAAAATGAAATAATTTAAGCTGCTTGTTAAAGCTAATTAGGTATTGAACAGAATTATTCTAGCACTTGTTCTCTCCTTACTGGAAAGACTGGACTACAGAATCTGATGTCTTGTTTTTTTTGCAGGACAGTCGCTGAGCAGCTCATGCATGGAAAGCAAGTAGAGGCCGAGAGTTTTGACATGGTCACTATTTTCTTTAGTGATATTTGTGGGTTTACAACTTTGAGCTCAGAAAGTTCACCTATGCAGGTACCAAGTCTTCTAAACACATTTATTTTAACTTAAACAAGAAAATTACATCTCAATATACAACTTTTCACAATAACAGAACATTTTGGTATTACGGTTATAGCTCCAAAAGCTAGTCTAACTAGACCGTTCTAGGTGTATTGAATAAAACGTAACCAAACTTCTTTAAAACCAAACTGAGCGTGTAACTTTGAGTTATGAGCATCTTGTATCTTTGATGTAGATGTATATAGAAAACCAAATGAAAGATAATATCTTTGACAAATGTTCTTTAAAAGCAAATCTTTTTGCCACTGTCTCCAGCTTGTTCTTCATATTCGAGACCAATCGTTAGAGAAGCCCTGAACTCTGACCTGCAACGTCACAAGCTGTAGGCAGTTTAGACCAGTAGCTAGTTGTCACATTAAACAGATCTGTGACAGGCTATTGGTCTAAACTGCCCACAGGTTGCGACGCTGTATGTCAGTGTTGTGGCCTTTTATAGAGACACATTTCGCTTCAACTTTCAGTTCTCCATATATAAACTCAACTGCGATCTACTTACGTCAGAGTTTATCAGCACAACTTACAAATCTTCGGGCAAAACGTCACTCATATTTACATCAGAATATCGCAAACACACTTGACACTCCATAAAATCTTGTTTGAGTCTCTGAATTGGGATCCAGAAAGAATTCATGTTTTAAAAGGCTAATTACTTTGATTTCAATCAGCGTATATCTCTAGTTTTATTGAGAGAGTCCATCAGGGCAAGGGGAAATAATTAATGTTCCTCTGTGTTGTTTTGTATGAATTACTGTTCTTGAGAAAGCAATGTTTTTGTGAGAGAAAACTCTTGCTAAATACTCATTTCCAGATTGTTGACATGCTGAATGATTTGTACACTCTGTTTGATTGTATCATTGAGTTCTATGACGTGTACAAGGTGGAAACAATCGGGGATGCTTATATGGTCGTGAGTGGTCTGCCCAAGAGAAATGGCTACAAACATGCAGGGGAGATAGCTTCAATGGCTTTACATTTGCTAGAGGTAAACTTTCTAAGGTATCATGCATCATTTTCCAGATTGTACATTTCTAAATGCGAATATATTAAGAAATCTATGCAAACTTTTTTTTTACGGAACTATACTTGTAGAGGAATCATGTCCAACTAGTCAAAGCATTGATTGCAACACAATGTATCAGTCACTGAATTTGTAATCATTTTATTTTGTGCACGTCTGTACATTATTTTAAGTATAATGCCTTTCCTATAGTTCTTTACGCTTGTTATCTATTATAATACAGTCACAGTGCTAAGACAAAATATAAATATTATTCTTGATATGAAATCGGTGTCGTTTTATTTTATTATACTCAGTGCGCTATGGTCCAATTTTGGTTGTGGACATTTGGGGCTGGGAGGTGGAGTCTCGGAGGTGGTTTACAGGAGGTCAGCTAACACAACTAGCCAAGTAGTACACGCCACAGAGCCCCACTTACGACTGAAATATTCACCGTCAAAACTCATATTCAATAGTCACAAAAGTACTTTTCAATCAATCTAACATTTAACTCTGAGTACTGCATATTTCCACAGGTATTGAACCCCAACACTCTTGTACTACATTTTCTGTGTCTATATTTTGACCTTCAATACTATTCAAACACTTTGTTATGTGATGTCAATACTTTTTCAAAACTATGTAAATATAGTACCAATTAGTGATTGACTATGTATTGAACCTCAGTTCCTGTCTATGATTTCTATGTATTGACTTCTTGTTGTAGGACCTGAAAGAGTTTAAAATTCCTCACCGCCCAAACGATCAGATCAAGCTAAGGATAGGAATACATTCTGGACCCGTGGTGGCTGGAGTCGTTGGCAGGAAAATGCCTCGATATTGTTTGTTTGGTGATACGGTAAATGTGGCGTCCAGGATGGAAAGCAATAGTCAAGGTAATTGATTAGTTATGTGACAAAACAAATTCAGATCTCAGATAGTTGTGTAGAATCTAGTTTCCTAGTTTAAACCATTGAAATAATTTAATCATTTAATGTATAGTTGTTGTTTTTTTCACCTAAATTGAGGCTCATGACATTATGACATTGCATGTTTTTTGTCTATATATTTCAGCTAAACCATGTCTTTCTTTGCATTTGATATCGATGAGTATTAGATCTAAATATACTTTTTTATTAATTAATGATGGCTTTTTATAGAGAGCAACTTTCATTCTATAGAATGCTTACTGCGCTCTCATCTAAACTCTTTTGTTGATGGGGAGGGAGCGGTATCTTACAGAGAAGTTTCCTTGTTGCCTCTAATGGCTTAGCAAACACAACTCAGCTCATATCAGGATTACAAGTCAAGACTCCATTAATAGGGAGCTAGGCGGTTTATGTTGAGCCACAATCCCACACAATTACTACACAGTGCCTACACATCCAACACAGTGCCTACACATCCAACACAGTGCCTACACATCCAACACAGTGCCTACACATCCCACACGTACCTGCACATCCCATAAGTGTCTACACATCCCATAAGTGCCTACACATCCCACACAGCGCCTACACATCCTCCCACACAGCGCCTACACATCCTCCCACACAGCGCCTACACATCCAACACAGCGCCTACACATCCTACACAGTGCCTACACATCCAACACAGTGTCTACACATCCCACACAGTGGCTACACATTTCACACAGTACCTAACATTCAGTCACAATACTTATGACTGCTGGATCTAACAATCACCAAATGTCTAACATTTTTTTGTATCTGTCCTCTAGTTATTTAGTATATGTAAGGGTGACTCTCTCATTTAAATGTTTCATTTGGTGTACACAAATCTAGTATAGTATATTCTAATAACCATGTTAGACATTGAAATTGTGATACAGTTTTTAACAATGTATATATTTATTTTGCTATCCAGCATTAAAAATCCACATATCAGAACCGACAATGTATCTCTTGGTTCAAATTGGAGGATTTGAGCTGGAAGAAAGAGGAAATATTGACATTAAGGTACCAGTCGTCCACTTCCTATACAACTGTATGGAGACATCGTCTCTTCATAACTTAGAAATTACTGTAAAACTTCATATAGATGATGTCTCATTGTTATTCTAGAATAAACTAGAAACAAATATCAAACATATACAAACGTCTTTCTAATCTAAATGGTTAGATAAATCTGAAAGATATTACCCTGAAGAGCGTTTAGTCTTAATGTCATTATGTGAATGATTATGACTCACCATTCAATATTTTTTTATATTCACTAATTGTTGCGCAAATGGAACTTTTTAATGCGTAATTTTAAAGCAACAGT
Organism: Biomphalaria pfeifferi; assembly: GCA_030265305.1. Classification (NCBI taxonomy): domain Eukaryota; kingdom Metazoa; phylum Mollusca; class Gastropoda; family Planorbidae; genus Biomphalaria; species Biomphalaria pfeifferi. The sequence goes on from JASAOG010000050.1 coordinate 14,071, forward strand.
TACAATAATCTATGGACAGTAGCTTTAATACATGCATTTTTTTTTTCTTTCGACAAGGGGAAAGGACTCATGAAAACTTACTGGCTGACTGGTGAGGACTGCAGCAGACGAAAACAAAGAGTACAACGGGGCGTCGCCAGGCTAGAGAAAATCGGCTCAGTCAGGAGGCGTACAAAGCTGGAAAAACCTTTGACGCCCAAGTATGGATTTAGGTCAGAGAACTCCCCACAGCATCAATCCATGTCGCCTAGTCTCAGCGGGGGGAACTATAACCTCCCGATGGACTCTCCAGCCAACAGCCGGCAGGGCAACTATCTCCATCCATACACCATTCTTGTTGGGCCAACAAGCGACGAGCTGATACGAAGATCCTCGTCGAGGAGGAGGAGGTTGAAATTCGCCATCGGCAGTGAGGACTCCGAGAAGGAAAATTCTGTAAGTGTGGATGAAAGTTTCGAGCCTTTCCATTTCAGTGAAGTGCCCATGCCGACCATCATAAGGTCAAAGACTGACCAAGACTACAACTCCGGCAGCGACTGCGACCTGTGCCGAGACAAAAGCGATGTCTCCAGCATCAGTAACTGCTCATTGCGGGACAATGATGAAGTGTTCTTGAACAATTTCCCCAAGAACGACAACCTTTCAAATACTGACACCTCTTGTCCACAGCCTAGAAGCATCTCTCTGACTCAATCGATGCCGTCTATACCATCCTCCTGTAAAGTTAAAGCACCGATTGTCAGGATAGAGTCTCTCGACCTGGACAACCCAGATTCCCCATCTAAAATTAAGAGCACCAGGCCAAAAGCAACACTCTGCAAAAACAAAATGGGGAAGAAAGTTAAAAGAGCTTCAATAGAACCCAACATTGTCAAGGTTGACAGTGTTAGCCAACAATATTCTCCTTACGTCAACTATGAAAAAAACTCTATTCGCGAAAAAGATGAAACAGAACTTTCAGAGTGCACAAACCGTCCAAACCATCAAAATGAAAGCTTGAAAAACATGAAGCCCATAAATGGGCTTAGTCATGGTTTCCCAAACCCAGCCCTAGCCAATCATAGAGTGTCTCCGTACATTGACCCTTCCGACCCATTTTGTTTCGATGGAATGGAAGAAGAAATCTGCGAGTATGGAATGTCGAATCAAGAGTCGTTTCCCTTTATAGACTCGCTTTCAGGTGACACGGTCTACAACACAGAGGTGGAGGTCTTGCTGCATAAAAACAGAAAATTTGGCAGCATAGAAAAGAAACAATCCAAAACAGGGAATAATTTAGATTCTTCTGAGCAAGCTCAACATGAGATGACTCCACTGTTATCCCACGCTGAACGCGCTGTCAACTCCGTAGTATCTGAAGGGTATGAAGATAATGAGCCAATTTAAAGTATTCCTTTTATCAATTATACTTACGACATTGAATTAAAGACTTAATTAATAGTTTATATCAAGCGTCTTCAAAACAGTAACACAGAGAATATATTCTACAAATGCACATACTTAAAACTGTTTTCAAAAATACAATGTTAGTCAAAAAAGTTTTTTTCAGCTCAGGCAGTTCATACTGTGAGTTTAAGTTTCCCGTTCTATTTTAGACCAGACATTTATTTATTTGCCTGGAAAACACAAATTTTAAATAGAATATTGACAGTCAGTTCTCTGTTTTCTACTTTCACTTTTTTATCCAGAGTAGCTGACCTTGATAAAAAGTGTTATTAGTGACGAATAGATCAGTTAGGGGGTGCAAAAACATATTGGTTGTATTGAAACATATCGGTTGTATTGAAACATGTTGATGGTATTGAAACATATCGGTTGTATTGAAACATGTTGATGGTATTGAAACATATCGGTTGTATTGAAACATGTTGATGGTATTGAAACATATCGGTTGTATTGAAACATGTTGATGGTATTGAAACATATCGGTTGTATTGAAACATGTTGATGGTATTGAAACATATCGGTTGTATTGAAACATATTGATGGTATTGAAACATATTGGTGGTATTGAAACAGCTTTTACATTTCGTAAGTGTTTTGTAAAAAAAAATGTATTGCTACTTAAGTTCCATCTGAAGCGAAGATCAGTAAATCAAAGTTTAAGTTTCTTGCCAGACAGCCGTGTTGAGGGTGGGCAGGACTCGCATCTATTATACCTATCCCTATACATACTTGGATAGACATTAGTCCCTATCCTATAACTCCATCCACCATTACAAAAAGCCTCAAAATAGCTAATAAATTGTTTTTAAGTTTTTGTCAACAACAAATTGCAAAAGTTGGTGAGAGGAACTTACTACGTTTTTTTTTTGTTTATTCATAAAATATGCAACTTACTTCTTTAAAGGGAACAAGGCTGTCTTTAATTCTTTTTTTTGTGAGTGTGTGTGTTATTTTTATCTTTTTTCTATTTTGCCTGCCTTTTTTTTTATGTGATGTCTGGGTTGGTCCATGTCTTCTCCCCTGCCCCTATATTACAGCTCTAGGCATTTGGATATTGGTTTCATTAAATCAGCCTCATTACTGGTGTACATCTGCTGTATTGGTAAGGCATAAAGCACTCAAGACTGTGTTTAACTCTAGTTCAAGCTTTTAACACTGGTTCCAAGTCCTGTTTAACGCTGGTTGAACTTCTTAAAATTGATTCTAACGAGACTGCTTGGTCACTTTAAACAAACAAAAATTGTAAAAGTAAAATACTCTTTAAATTTTGGTCACTTTTTACTAGCTTGAATATTGTAAGTGGACCATAAAATAACTACTTATGTGTTTTACGACTAAAGATTAACATAGATTGTACATATATTTTTTTCATGTACAGGTAAACTGTAAACATATCACGTGTACATTTTGGTGTAAATATTCCATATAAAGTGAAACTGTACAAACTGTACATATATGTCTTTGACTTATAGGTTGTGACAAACTTGATACCCTTCTCCCATTATCGATTCATTACCTCTGTAATTACTGTACATGTAATAAACCATTTTCTGCAAATTGTGTTTGGGTTTGACTTGACAATAATAGTAATCACAGTGTTTGTTTTGTTGTTGTTGTTGTTGTTTTGTCTGTTTCCATGTTGCGAACAAATAATTTAGACTTAACTATAAGTATTCAGACTAAGTAGCTTATTGTTGGGTATAATCTTTATGCACAATATCGGCCCTTTTATAGTTTGATCGTAATTCTTTTTTGTATATTCTTGGTATAGATTTAGTGTATAGAAGTGTGGGGTGTCTACAAAATGTACTTCTTGGGGCGCAGAATTACCTTCAAGCTATCTTTAGTTCCCTCTAACAAATGTCATATACAACAAATATCACGTACAACAAATGTCAAGTACAACAAATGTCAAGTACAATAAATGTCAAGTACAACAAATGTCATGTAACTTTTAATGATATTAAGGATAACCGCTAAACAGCATGACACTTTTTTGCGTGGTAAAAAAAATTTACAAACTCCCCCCCTTTCCCCCCAAAAAAAGTACATGGACTGAAACAACAGAATAACAAAAATTTAAAAAAATATTTCTTCACTGTCATTTCTGTCATTTATTTTTAATTGGAAAACATAAGCGAAGATAGTATCACACATACGTAAATATACTTGTACACATAGACATAATGTACTAATCACTCATTTATCCAAATATGGTAATGCTAGACGCCATAGACATAGAATGTTGTATCACAATGATGTGTCCCCCCCCCCCCCCCGTCCCCGAGCTGAAGAGATGTCTTAGAATTTACAGTCAATGTTACATATAAACAGAACAGTAAAAGATAAGGAACCAATGAGAACAAGACTCTACCTGTACACTGTCTCCACTTGATCTGAATGTACAATATCAGAGCTGTCACGTGATAATGATGGGACTTTAAAAAAAAAAAAACACTGCAAGTAAGAGAGACACGTATCAATCTGTACAATTCTTATAGAACAACATTATTCGTGGCATTGGATTTCTGCTTCTATATTAAATAAACGTATAATCGCATTTAGAGACATTCTTTGTCGAGATATAAAATCTAGGGGCATTTAAAGATGACTAATTGTGCCCGTATAAATTATAGACATAAATAACTATATAATAATAAGAGATAATGACATTCATAATGACAGACATACATGACATACATGAAGATAGTAGCTAATCAGAAAAAAAATCAGTTATCAGTATCATAGGAAATTATTACATTAAGTTAAAGTTCATAGGTCAGGTAGATATTTTGATCAATGAACATAAGTGAGTAGGCCTATAATAGAATACATAGACGAATAATGCCATACAACAAATAGTTTTTTTGTTTAAATTGTTTACAAACAAAGTGTGTATGCAAAGAAGAACTAACATTTCAGAATGATCTCATAGTAGCTATTACAGTGTCAAATTTGGCGTGGGTGAAAGGTGAAAGGTCATCAAAAGACATTACTTACAAAATTGAAAATATACAATAAAAACAATAGCATTTATTTCAAGCTTAACATTCTGCAACAGGACTACAAGTAGTTAGCTAAGCTGATGAAGCGTCATGAGTTTCTTTAGTTTTTTTTGTTTTAACTAAAACGAATACGAAGAAGGAATTGATGTTGTTAAAAATTATTTTATTTGTGAACTTTCACTTTTGACCTTTGGATATTCACTTACTCAGCTAACCGCAATATTTATTTTCAACCCCCACTTGTACGTAGAAAATAAGTTGTTGATTTAAACTTTTACAAAAAAAGAAAAAAAAAAACAATTAATCCTCGTCTTTAACAAACTCCATTGAGGGCATTAGAGGCTCAAATCATCGCTTGCATCCCAGGACAGAACCCCCTGCAGTTGTTTGTAATGTACATAAGTCACCCCACGGGTCAAAGACATGTGGCTTCCCAGACATGTGGAGACAGAAATCAGTTAGAATGGCCAGCACTTCACATTCATTCAAAATTGGATGCCATTAAAAATGTAGATGTTTTAAATACATTTATGACGTCTGCTGAAATAGTTTTCAAGATATCTGTTTAAGGGTAGCAAAAGATCTGCTCCCAGCTTATTATAGAGATGAATATTTAACAATCAAGTAATGACATTGTATCACAGCCCAGAGAACGGACTTGATTTTTTCAAACATTAGTGGAACACAATTTAAAGTCTTCAAACATATTCCAGTCCAATATTTGTAGCCTGGTTATAAAATGTATGTCAGTTTTAAACATGCGATAATAATAATTGAACTTTCAACATAAATAAATAACATTAATAATGCGCTACAAAAAAAAAGTGTAGAATTGCACTATATTAGCAACAATGAAGATAACTACATCTATAGACACATAGATCACTTAGAAAACATTTGGATATATCATGTCAGTGTCTCACACACATACATAGAGAATTTTTATAACTGTTCTTTTTTGTAGGTCTGTGGAATTTATTCATCCTTAGCAGTCCATCCTTCGTTTGTTCTCTCTATTTCTCTCGTCATCTCTCTCTCTTATTTGAGTCATACTTCTAACACATTCATTACTACAAAACACTTAAATCTCATTTATTTTACATTTCATTGAAACAAACAAAATTCACAGACTTTTATTGCCAGAGGATTGCTTTGGTCTTTTCAAATCCTCCAATTAGGTAACGACCAACTAAAGACTCGTGTTCAATGCTTGCATTCAATCAAACCATTCATTACTCGAATTCAAAGAAAACAGAAACAGGAAGTGGACAAGTGCATCAATTGATAATTAATTAAATAAAGTGGCAGGGAAATGAAAATGACTCAAATATACAATCGAAATACCTGAGAAATTAAAACGTGAGAACCTTTACACTGAACGAAAACAAAAACAATGAGTCTCTCAAGAACGTCAACTATTACAATTAATATCTTATCTTATCTTATATTTTATCTTATCTTATATAATACAGACGTTACTTCAGAAAAGAAGATGATTACAGCCTACGCGTCATGCATTTAGTCATGCTTAACCAATGACTTAAATTCTGCCAAGTCACTGGTTTTTCTGGCTAGCTCAGGCAACCCATTCCATGCTCTAATAGCACTAGGGAAGAAGGAGTATTTGTACAAATTTGTCCTAGCATATGGGACGAGGAATGTGCCTTTATTTTTGTGTCTTTCAGAGTATTTTATTAAATTTTGTTTTTGTATTTGAAGATTATGGTTCAGTGTTTTATGTATAATTGCTACTTTACTTTTGAGTCTTCTGTCCTGAAGGCTTTCTAAATTTAGTGATTTTACTAATGGTGTTACCCTAGTCAAATGTGAATATTCGTTTGTTATGAATCTCACTGCTCTATTTTGTGTTTGTTCCAGTTTCTTAATGTTTTCTTGAGTTGAGGGGTCCCACACGGTGGATGCATATTCTATTATTGGCCTAACCAAGGTTAAATAACATTTTAGTTTTATGTTCTTATTTGATTTATAGAAATTTCTTTTAATAAACCCTAATGCTTTGTTGGATTTTTTTATAGTTTCATCAATATGTGGATTCCATGACAGTTTTTCATTTATTATAACACCTAGGTATTTTGAGTTTTTAGTCTGTGTTACTGGTTTGCCATGAATAAGATAAGTGGAATTAATTTGTTTTAGTTTTTTTGTTACTCTTAACAACTGACATTTTTCTGGGTGGAAAGACATGCTCCAATTTGATTCCCATTTCTGTAATTCATCTAATTCTCTTTGTAAAATATCTGTGTCTTGTTTTGTTTTTATTGTTCTATATATTATGCAATCGTCTGCAAATAATCTGACTTTGGTTCCTGAACTAATGCAATTTGGTAAATCATTTATGTAAATTAAAAATAGTAGTGGACCCAAGACTGTTCCTTGAGGTACACCTGAGTTTACTGTTATTGGTGTTGATTTAGAGCCATTTATTATTACAGTTTGTTCTCTCCCTATCAGAAAATCTTTAATCCACTGATGCAGTGGACCGTTAATGCCGAAATATTTTAATTTTTTAAGCAAACTATGGTGGTGAACTTTGTCAAAAGCCTTGGAAAAATCTAGTAAGATAGCATCTATTTGTTCACTGTTATCTAAACCTTTTGAAAAATCATCAATTAGTCCTATTAGTTGTGTTTCACATGATCTATATTTCCTAAAGCCATGTTGGTATGGGGTGAGGACATTATGTTTGTCTAAGTGGTTTATGATATTGCTACATATTATGTGTTCTAGTATTTTACATGTGATGCTGGTAAGTGATACTGGTCTGTAGTTTCCTGGATCAGATTTTTCTCCTTTTTTAAATAGGGGGGTGACATTAGCTTCTTTCCAGTCCTTTGGTACTCTGCCCTGGTTAAGCGATGCTTGAAAGAGTATTTTGAACACTGGGGCTAGCTCATTGCTTAGTTCTTTGAGTAATCTAGCTGGAATACCATCAGGTCCAGACGCTTTATTTGGTTTGGTGTTGGCTAATAGTTTTTTAATTCCATTTTCTTGTACTACTAAATCTTCTATGTTGTCTACTTGGTTCAAATTAAGAAATATGTCTTTGTCTCCTGGGGCTGAGAATGCTGATGCAAAGTATTTGTTTAGGATGTTTGCTTTAGTTTCATTATCATTATGTATTATGTTATGTTCATCTTTTAATGGCGCTATGCCTGTTGTTTCCATTTTCTTAGACTTAATGTATGACCATAGGTTTTTGTTGTTATCTTTAGATATTACATTGTTTATGTATTCACTCTGCAGCTGTCTGCTTACTTTTTGGGTTAGGTGTTTAATTTTTATATACTTTTTGTAAACTCTTTCTGCCTTGGTTGCTTTAAATTTTCTATATAGGTTTTCCTTCTGTTTACAAAGCTTCTTTAGTCTATTATTAAACCAGCATTTATTTATTTTGTTTGATGTGTATTTAGTTGGTATATGATTTTCTATAATGCTTTTAAGATGGTTTTTAATGAAATTCCAGAGGTCATCGACTGGTTGGTTGATGTCTTTTTCTAATAAGAATGTTTGTTGAAAGTTTAATGCAGCTTGGTGTAGTTGTGTTAGGTTACATTTATTCCAGAGTAGGATTTTTCTTTTGGTTTTTGTATTGGCTACTGCTTTTATCTGACTGTGTATTTTTATGATCTCATGGTCTGATAGACCAGGGATAATATCATAATTAACTACTAATCCAGGTCTGTTGGTTAAGAAGAGATCTAATGTGTTGTTTAATCTAGTTGGCTTTTTAATGATTTGATCTAAACTTAGGTTGTGTAAAGTTTCTATGAAAAGCTCATTTATGTCCTTAAGGTTTTGGTGTTTATCTATGGTTAGTGTTTTCCAATTTATATCAGGTAGGTTGAAGTCACCCATAATCCAAAAAACTGCATTTTTATTTGTCTCTTTAAGTGTAGTAATCTGATTACATAGTTCCTGCATGTATTTTAAACTAGAATTTGGTGGTCTGTAAATGCTGCCTATTATAAGGGATGTTGAGGTGGTATTAATTTTACAAAATGTTTCATGGTGCATACTTTTTTGCAGATGTTGCATCTATCTTTAGATCTAGGCCCTGGATTTGACTCTACATCTCATGCTATTAATATTAACAGTGATAGGTATTTATTTCTGCTGTGTCTGATTGATAATAAAGTAATCTATTACAATTAATAAAGTAAACTATTACATTTAGTGAAGTAAACTGGTACCATTCGATCTCCATCTTCTAATCAAGTTATAATGATTTTCTAAAGAAATCTGATTATAGAATCATTCCAATGTCTTTAAGACTATTTTTAATAAACTGATCTCTAAGATGAAACGGAAAATATAAACATCAAGATAAAAAGGTTGAAAGAATTACAATTTTTTTTTAAATCTCTCTTGGTGCTATAATAAAATTATTTGGATTTTAGAATAAAAACTCAAGATTAAAATCAGAATAATTTGTGACACACAAAATCAAATTAAAGAAATTATAGAGTTTACATACCACTATACACACATATACTTTTATTATTAAATACGGTAAACTCTCATTTCATCACAGATAGGTCAAAGTTCATGGTTCAATTGAACAAGACATTAGAACTTTGTTTAAGTTTAACTGACGCCACCAGGCCATGACGGTTGGCAGCATAAGAAAACATACAAGACAATCATAATAGAAATAAAATATTTAAAAATAATAATAAAAGAATAAACTTGTCAAACAAATGTTTACACGAGCCTCGTTCCGACTGCGGTCACGTGTAAGCCTCACTTTGAATAGTCACGTGACCCAGCTTTCTATAAAGAGTTCAATGAATAAAAAACAAAACAACTGCGATGCTTTGGTTATGACAAGAAATGACTTGCACTATAAATAATTCTGTACATGTTTCTAGATCTCAGAGAATCCAAACACCGAACATTTTTATATATCATTGGTATGGACATATACACGACCATAACTGTCAATTTATGTACACTGGTTATGGGTGCTAATACTTTGAGAGAGAAAGAGAGAAAGAGAGAACTTAGAGAATGCTGAAAGAACAATGATAAACTGTGCACAAAAACTAGACACTATAAGTTATCCATAGCCAGTTATATTGCAAATAATTTACGAAAATGCATCGCATGCTTATAACAAACAATCTGTTGTATAATCATTTTAATATATTTAAATAGCAAGAACATATTAATATTTCTAGTTGAAACACCCACACACAAACTAGGGCAAGATGTATTGCTAGGGAATTATCTTAAGATACGTGACCACGTGACACACAATGAAATAAGACAAACACTACATATTTACATCTGCAATATTGAATCTATTGAAACCGTATTCTATTAATAACACTTCTAAATGATTCTGAATGAGTGATTGAAATCTGATTATGTAATGAGTACAATTAATTCACCCAGAGCTTTGGTTTTGGTCTTTCTGTGAGATATGAGACATGAACTTGTTCATTTCTAGTATTTTGATGATGTTTGGTCTTCTAGACTTATGAAACATTTATTTTATCAAGCCTAGCACATCACATTAAGTATATTAATCTACAAATTACAATGTTTTTTAGACAGCTAAGAGGGTGTCGGGTCCCTATTATTGTAGTAAACGCAGATCCTTTCTAACTTAATCAGGGCCCCACAGTTCAATCTTCTGTTCATGCCAGCACTATAATTACAATAGAATACAAGTAGTAGCACGACTTGGGTGGGGGACAATAGCCTTGTTTCGTAGATGAAAAGGGGAGATAAAGTGGACCATCCGAGGTTTCGTATTTAAGATGTGAGTATCTTCAAATGAGAAGATAACCAAGTTCTAGATGGATCCTTATGTAATTGTAATATGGTAAAAGAGAATATTTGACCATAGAAAAACATCTGCCTCCTAATAGTTTACTTTATACTGTAGATCTCAATTCAAATCTTTTTAAAAAAATTTATTTCGCTTAAAAAATCCATTTACCTACAACAACAATGCTTCAGGTTATTTTCATTTGGTACATCCTATTACATTGTTTAATAACCTCCCCCTGTAATTGGAAGAAAAAATCGATCAAGTTGCTTCCCTTCGCTTATAAAAGAACACAAAACAATGAGAGACCTAGTACCTCTTTTGTTTCAAGGTTTCTAAAAGATTTAAACTAAGATTTATATCCTAATTAATAAATCATAAAGCAAGGATATTTGCAATTTTAACAGTTCAACGTACACAATTTTAAAGTTAACCATCTTATGACTATCTGTACCCATGCGTGTTTAAACATGTTCTCTGTTTAACGGATGACTGTGTACACAAGAAGACTAGACAGAAGGCCAGTTATGATATAGTGAGTTAATGGTGAATACATGAGTTTGTTATATTATTGGTGCTTAAGCTACATTAGACTAGTTTTCGTTTGATTTTCTTTAAAGTTGTGCCATTTATTCCAGGCCCAAGAGTTGAAACTGAATATTTCATCAGTTTCTTTCAGAAAAACTGCATCTATGCTAACTAACTGACCGCCCCTTCGATTCATGGAATATTCCATTATAGAGTGATTACTAATAAAATTAAGAAAGCCATTTAAGTTCTTAAACAGTCTCATTCTGTCATACATTTGAAACAGCGCGATGATGAGGTTAAGAGTAAGACAACCAAGTGAGCATACTGTTTCCATTTCATTTCTTAAGTCATCAATAAAAATGCGATTTTTTTACACATTATTCTTTGGCAAGATAAGCTTCTGCCTTGTTCATTTAATCAAACACTCATTCACCAGTCACCAGTCATGAACCAAAGTTTATTAATATAATCACATGACTACCGACGCCACTGTATTGCGCTGTATCATACGAGTATGAAAAGTTGATGTGTTTGTTTTTGTGTCGGTGTGGTAGTTGTGGTCAGTGTTGTGGAATAATACATGAGATATTGGAAGATACTTAGACAACTTTTTAACCGAAAATTCGGCACTTGTCCATCGGGTTCATATTCATGTTGTCCGAACACTGGAAGGCCTCAGCAAACTCATCGGAATTACGTAGCATCCCATTGACTCTGTACACAAAGAAATACTTTCATTAGAATTTCATTACGAAAATATGCATTGGGTTTTTATTTTGTCCTACAAAACCTCTGAGGTTAGCCTTGAAGTCAGACAACATCACAACCTAATGAAGTCAGACAACATCACAACCTAATGAAGTCAGACAACATCACAACCTAATGAAGTCAGTCAACATCACAACCTAATGAAGTCAGACAACATCACAACCTAATGAAGTCAGACAACATCACAACCTAATGAAGTCAGACGTCACAACCTAATGTAAGGCTTTCTTTGGGACAGACATAAACAGTTAACCGAAAACCAAAGCAGACATCGACTTCATCTGTATGAGATGTGTCAAAAGTGTAAGTCATACTATTGAGGTCAGACTGTATAGGTCACACTATGTCTCTTGCCCCGCCCCGTCCGTTAAAGGGAAGCAAATGAGAGTCATACAATAAATGTCTACGAATGCATTTCCTTGGGTAACACAACAGTAGCACTTTCACCTGATTAGTAAAAAAAAATTCTAAAACAATTCAGAATCTAAAGATGTCTGTAAGGTCAGATGCCGTTTCCATGGTGTTTGATAAAAAAAAAAGGTAAGGTTTGTTGTTATTTTATATGTTTATTGAACTTTTATTAACAGTAAACGATTTTATAAATTTTATAAATTAAATGCAAGCAAGTAAACACTTAGTAGCACAGTACTTTTGATATCTAAATGGGTGTATTTTTACATATATTTTTTTTTATTTGAAGTACGCAGAACAACTTATCAAGTAAACAAATAAATCCTTTATAAAATTGTGTATAATAAACCAAAGTATTCCCTAGGGAATACTCTAGTTTACCCGTGTTTCCCAGGTTAGGCTGGGTTAAAGTGCTCTAGCTTACCCGTGTTTTCCAGGTATGGGTGGGTTAAAGTGTTCTAGATAACCTATGTTTCCCAGGTATGGCTGGGTTATAGTGCTCTAGCTTACCTGTGTTTCCCAGGTATGGCTGGGTTCGCCCCATTATTGACGTAGAACTGCAGGATTCCTCTCTCACTCACTTTCTCACAATGAGTCTGAGATCATTAAAAATGATAATTAAAATGCTGTACAGTAAATGTAAATATAGATCAGTGCTATGTACATGATTATCATTAACCAATTTTTTAAAAATACCAGTATTGTTCAATAGCGTAAAAACACAAAGACAATAAAGTCAAAACACAAAGACGGTAAAGTCAAAACACAAAGAAGGTGAAGTCAAAACACAAAGAAGGTGAAGTCAAAACACAAAGAAGGTGAAGTCAAAACACAAAGAAGGTGAAGTCAAAACACAAAGACGGTAAAGTCAAAACACAAAGACGGTAAAGTCAAAACACAAAGACGGTAAAGTCAAAACACAAAGAAGGTGAAGTCAAAACACAAAGAAGGTGAAGTCAAAACACAAAGAAGGTGAAGTCAAAACACAAAGACGGTAAAGTCAAAACACAAAGAAGGTGAAGTTTCGATGAATTTGGTTTAGGATAGAGGCTTGGTGGCTGAGTGGTAGAGCGCTCAGCTTCCGAAGAAAGGGTTATTGGGTTCGAAACTCAATCAAGGCTGGAATTTTGAATTTCGGGATCTATAGGATGCCTCAGAGTCCACCAAACTCTAACAGGTGTCTGACACTTGTAGGGGAGAGTAAAGGCGGATAGTCGGTGTGCTGGCTACTTGACACCCTGCTCGTTAAGTGTTGTCGAAAGAAACAAATGACCTTTAGATCATCTTTCCCCATAGATCTCAAGGTCTGAAAGATTTTTTTTTTCATTTTACTTTTACACTATTAGATGAGAGTAGGACAGGTAGGCGTGGTCTTTTCTCACATCTAGTCTGGTCTGAGGCAGGGCCGGTCTTAGGTCTGAGGCGGGGCCGGTCTTAGGTCTGAGGCGGGGCCGGTCTTAGGTCTGAGGCGGGGCCGGTCTTAGGTCTGAGGCGGGGCCGGTCTTAGGTCTGAGGAGTCTTTCTTTACTTCAAAGACGATTGTTATAAAGATTCACTAATGCCTCCTCGCTGCGACGACCTCAGTGACTTTTCTAAGCCCCATATTAAGTTTGAGGTTTGAAATCTACTGACCTGTGCAAAAGAAATAAAGAACATTTGCGGTCTGGTAAAAGTTAAGCCAGGGATGAAATGATCGACGTCCAACTCTCTGTCCGACTGTTGCCAGGCCTGTGGACGCAGAGGGAAAGCTAATACCTTGCAGCAAATTTTAAAAAATATATTTACAAATACATTTGTGTAACCTTGGCAAAATATAAAGTTGCCTAATATAAAATGTATAAAACGGTATATTCTAAACAGCTAAGAATATATAATTTTAAATTTCACACTGGTCGATACAAATTTAAATTTAATGTCACACTGATTGTCTATATTTAAACAGGTCAATATGTAATGAAAAACATAAGTCTACAAAAATATATTTAACGTACCTTGTAGGACAATTTTAAGGTCAATTGATCTTTCCATTGTTGGTCTTTTGTATTCTTTCCATCAACCTGAAAGATGTGTGTAAAGGAAAACCATTTTCAAAACTAATATACTGAATAAAAAAAAAAAAAAAAAAAAAAAATAGACACACGCTCAAGCGGAAATATCATTACAAAGTAAAACAGTTTTAAAAAAAAAGCGCAATAACAAAAACGACAAAAGAACGCCCTGTCAATAGCAGAAATGAATTGTTAATCTGGACGTATTCATATTTATTGTTACATGTCTTCCCTGATATTCTGTCACATCAAAAAACCTACATGAGAACAAACTGCGACTTGTATGAATACAGCGTAAGATATTACATTCTATCGACATTATTAATAATATATAAATATGCATAACTTTTATACATAAATTTAATATAGTAATAGTAAAAAGAATTGGTAATGACTGGAAATCATAAAAATAAATAACATACAAACAATTATATTATTGTAAGTTAAAACCAAAATAAACAAACAAGTTACAAGTCATATTATCATCACAAACCATAGCCAAGTTACAGACTCTGAAAGTATATGTTTATTTTTTTTTCTAATTGTATGATCCGCAAAGTGCGAGACACTGTACAACTAAGTGTAATAATTATTCATGTATATATATGTTCCAAATACCGTGGTAATGTCAAGCAATGTTTGCTTGGGCTGATTCTAGACGCCAAGCCCACGCCTAAGAGTTATTTGAAATAAATGCGTTCTTATGAGAATTCGTCCTAGCACAAAAGTAACCCCACGTGTTTTCTATTAAACCTTTATAATTTGTGACATGCACATTTCAGTTATATCGTAAGAATATGATGCAATTTTATTGTGTTTCTTCACAATGTGGACTATGTTTCTAAATTTTAACAACGACCCGCGGTGTAGCATACGCCCCCCTTTCTTTTTTTTTTTTTTTTTTTACTGAGCCTCGCTCCTGTCACCGCGAAAGTTTTAAGGAGTAACTTAAGTCCGACTTGGAGATATAAAAGACATGGTTGGGCCAGGACGAGAAGTATATATAAAGATTAAAAAGATCACCAACTAAATCACGTCGAACTGATTTCGGTTAAGCTTATATATATTCTTTAATCAATTAGTTTCTTTTTTAACTATTTCTGATTTGATAATCTATATATATAATTCTCTTCTTCCCTCAACAGTTTAAACGAGTAGTAATGAGTAAAGGAAAGATCACTCGTCGGATAGTCCACGAGAAAACAAGAGGAGGGGGGAGGGAGAACACGTAGTCACAAAACAGCAAGACAGGACCGATGCAATATTACTCTTTTTTTTTTAGTCCTACCCCACGTTAAAAAAAAAGGGGGGGGGGGGAGGGAGTAATCTACACTGTAGTAACTATCGAAGCGACAGAGCACGCTCAAGAGTTTGGACACAAAGGAAAGATCACTCTTTTATTTTTGCAACTCGGACGGAGGGAGTTATCCTAGGTAATTTAAGAGTGAAAAAAAGAAGACAATTTTCGTCTGTATATTTCTGGAGATTGGTATGAGTTTTCAAAAGATTTTAATAATTTCCGGATATTTCCAGGACTTTTTCGTATATTTTGCAATTTCATGAGACTTTCAGGACCTCCTGTTAAATCAACAGGAGGCCGCTGGAAATTAATAATTTATACACCTAAAATTAGCTCGGGTCCTATAAAAGTGCTGGGCCCATTGCGGCCGCATAGGTTGCAGTGGCCTAAGGTTGGTCCTACAAAATAGCGCGTATGGGCGTATGCTACGTCGCCGGTTGACTAATATAAAATATAATGGGAATTGCGGAAACAGCTTTTCTTTAAATTTTTTAGTTTAATACTTATGATTGATTATATCAGCAAAAAAGGGCAGCAAAGATTACGATTACTAAGAAAACTGTTCTCGTTTAATGTTAACGAAAAGGCCTTGGCTATGTTTTATCACGCTCATATCTGCAATATTTTAAGTTTCAATATCACTGCCTGGTATGGCAATCTGAGCATTAAAAATAAGAATAAACTTTATAGAATCCTAAATGCTGCTGGTAAAATCATTGGCAAAAAACAAACCCCATTTGGGAAGCTGTTTGAGACAAACATCTATAAAAAAAGCCAACAAGATCCTCGAAATAAAGAATCACCCTTTGTGTCAGGATTTTATGATTTACCATCACAAAAAAGATACAAGACACCGATAGCAAAGACAAACAGACACAGACACTCTTTAGTTCCCCTAGCAATCCAATCATTAAATAAGAACAATCTGGTATAAACTTTGTTACATGTAAATTATGAGTGAGTCTGGTGTGAATGTACACTTATAGTTATAATGTTTTTTGTTTGATGTAATGCACAAATAGTAAGACAAATTTCCTTACGGACAATAAAGATTATTATTATTATTATTATTATTTATTTATTATTATTATTATTATTATAAAGAGGTGCTACGACCTGTCATGTGTTTGTTGACGTTACACGTAAACATCAGGTGCGCGCTGACGTTAGATCAAATATAAGACAATGATGCAACGCAACACAGTGTGGTGAAGGCGGGGCAGTGGTTTATTGAGTTGCGTCACCACAATGCCGCACACTTTAACTCGTCTGCTTAAAATAGCAGACGTGAACTATATACAGTTATTTCTAGCAAATTTTACGTATCGAACGAGTCAATCTTCTAAAAACTCGATAGAACGTGATCTGAATGTATGTGGTAAGATCACAAAGTAAAAATATAAATCTGGGAGTCTCAAACTGTAACGAGCTGACAAGGGGGGCGTGAATGGATTTTCTCCCTTGGCGGTGGCGGGAGCATCACGTATATTTGAGACCCACCGACCTTCCCGTTTCTAACGCTAATTTGTTTTGGCTTTTATTTGCAAAAGCGTAGGAGAGCTCTTCCGACGTGGTCCCAAGCTCAATCTACACTGCCTGTATACGGACAATGATTGCCGACCCTATTATGCTGTTTGTTAATATAATGACATCAAAGTTAACTGTATTAAGTGGCATTGTTGTACTGAAGACTCTATTTGTCAGGATATATATTAGTATCTAAAATCTCAAGAGTCCCAGCTACTAAATTAGTTCAGTTCTTAAATCTATTATATATACTTCATTCGATACTTAATAACCGAGTACACTGTACGAAAGTGCATTTAGTAGTAATATTCGTTTAACGATAAACCTTCTTATGAGGGTGTGTAATAACGAAAAGTGGAACGTTTATGAACATAAATACGGTATTACTTGATACTCTATAGCAGTGTTTCTTAAACTGGGTTCCGCAGAAACCCAGTGTTCCGCTAGGCCTAAAAAGGTGTTCCACGAACTACTGGAAAAATTAAATAGTAGGCTACCACATGATTTAACCTCTTTAAAAAAATAAGCAAAGTGTTCCGCTAAATACTCAGAATGTGGGAAGTGTTCCGTTAAGGAAAAGGTTTAATAAACACTGTTCTATTTCTTGGAGTTAGGAAACCCTGTTCTATTGCTTGGCGTTAGGAAACACAACTCTGTTGCTTGGAGTTAGGAAACACTACTCTGTTGCTTGGAGTTAGGAAACACTACTCTGTTGCTTGGAGTTAGGAAACACTACTCCGTTGCTTGGAGTTAGGAAACACTGTTCTATAGTCTGGAGTTAGGAAACACTGTTCTATAGTCTGGAGTTAGGAAACACTGTTCTATAGTCTGGAGTTAGGAAACACTGTTCTATAGTCTGGAGTTAGGAAACACTGTTCTATAGTCTGGAGTTAGGAAACACTGTTCTATAGTCTGGAGTTAGGAAACACTGTTCTATAGTCTGGAGTTAGGAAACACTGTTCTATAGTCTGGAGTTAGGAAACACTGTTCTATAGTCTGGAGTTAGGAAACACTGTTCTATAGTCTGGAGTTAGGAAACACTGTTCTATAGTCTGGAGTTAGGAAACACTGTTCTATAGTCTGGAGTTAGGAAACACTGTTCTATAGTCTGGAGTTAGGAAACACTGTTCTATAGTCTGGAGTTAGGAAACACTGTTCTATAGTCTGGAGTTAGGAAACACTGTTCTATAGTCTGGAGTTAGGAAACACTGTTCTATAGTCTGGAGTTAGGAAACACTGTTCTATAGTCTGGAGTTAGGAAACACTGTTCTATAGTCTGGAGTTAGGAAACACTGTTCTATAGTCTGGAGTTAGGAAACACTGTTCTATAGTCTGGAGTTAGGAAACACTGTTCTATAGTCTGGAGTTAGGAAACACTGTTCTATAGTCTGGAGTTAGGAAACACTGTTCTATAGTCTGGAGTTAGGAAACACTGTTCTATAGTCTGGAGTTAGGAAACACTGTTCTATAGTCTGGAGTTAGGAAACACTGTTCTATAGTCTGGAGTTAGGAAACACTGTTCTATAGTCTGGAGTTAGGAAACACTGTTCTATAGTCTGGAGTTAGGAAACACTGTTCTATAGTCTGGAGCTAGGAAACACTGTTCTATAGTCTGGAGTTAGGAAACACTGTTCTATAGTCTGGAGCTAGGAAACACTGTTCTATAGTCTGGAGTTAGGAAACACTGTTCTATAGTCTGGAGTTAGGAAACACTGTTCTATAGTCTGGAGTTAGGAAACACTGTTCTATAGTCTGGAGTTAGGAAACACTGTTCTATAGTCTGGAGTTAGGAAACACTGTTCTATAGTCTGGAGTTAGGAAACACTGTTCTATAGTCTGGAGTTAGGAAACACTGTTCTATAGTCTGGAGTTAGGAAACACTGTTCTATAGTCTGGAGTTAGGAAACACTGTTCTATAGTCTGGAGTTAGGAAACACTGTTCTATAGTCTGGAGTTAGGAAACACTGTTCTATAGTCTGGAGTTAGGAAACACTGTTCTATAGTCTGGAGTTAGGAAACACTGTTCTATAGTCTGGAGTTAGGAAACACTGTTCTATAGTCTGGAGTTAGGAAACACTGTTCTATAGTCTGGAGTTAGGAAACACTGTTCTATAGTCTGGAGTTAGGAAACACTGTTCTATAGTCTGGAGTTAGGAAACACTGTTCTATAGTCTGGAGTTAGGAAACACTGTTCTATAGTCTGGAGTTAGGAAACACTGTTCTATAGTCTGGAGTTAGGAAACACTGTTCTATAGTCTGGAGTTAGGAAACACTGTTCTATAGTCTGGAGTTAGGAAACACTGTTCTATAGTCTGGAGTTAGGAAACACTGTTCTATAGTCTGGAGTTAGGAAACACTGTTCTATAGTCTGGAGTTAGGAAACACTGTTCTATAGTCTGGAGTTAGGAAACACTGTTCTATAGTCTGGAGTTAGGAAACACT
Source organism: Biomphalaria pfeifferi (assembly GCA_030265305.1). Taxonomy (NCBI): domain Eukaryota; kingdom Metazoa; phylum Mollusca; class Gastropoda; family Planorbidae; genus Biomphalaria; species Biomphalaria pfeifferi. The sequence continues at coordinate 33,343 of JASAOG010000050.1, forward strand.
GTTCTATAGTCTGGAGTTAGGAAACACTGTTCTATAGTCTGGAGTTAGGAAACACTGTTCTATAGTCTGGAGTTAGGAAACACTGTTCTATAGTCTGGAGTTAGGAAACACTGTTCTATAGTCTGGAGTTAGGAAACACTGTTCTATAGTCTGGAGTTAGGAAACACTGTTCTATAGTCTGGAGTTAGGAAACACTGTTCTATAGTCTGGAGTTAGGAAACACTGTTCTATAGCCTGGAGTTAGGAAACACTGTTCTATAGTCTGGAGTTATCCTCTTCTTGTTTATTACTTTTTAAAACTATAAAATACATTACAAACATTTTAGAAGAAATTCTACAAATCTCTAACAAGGAATTACTACTAGGTACATTTATTCGACGTTACATTGACAGGCCTACTGTTTTGATGGTATCTGCAGCAACACAACTATCAACTAAACCACCGCTACACAACTTAAAAAAAAACACAGCTACACAGCTTTTAACAATTAGTTTTTAAGTTGAAAGATAATTGACCAGACGGAGGGTTATGCTGATTGCTTTTGCACAAATAAGAATTAATGTCGTATACTAAGTCTTAACTACAAGATAGTGCTTTATTAAGATCTAAATCGATACAAACTTTTCCATATGTTTAAGGGACTTTGAGACTACTTTTAGCTATAAAAAATATATAAGATTATCTCACTTATTAATCAAAGGAAATATAATCTCTTCAGTATAACATGAAAATATCTGCATAGCGGCAAAGTTATTTAGTTACAGGCCATTTTAATCAACCTTTCTACTCTAATGTTTTTTTTTCCTCGTGATTGACTTAGATCTGTGTTTCCAAAACTGTGTTCCGCTAGGCCTGAATAGGTGTAGGATGAAGTACTGGAATAATGAACTAGAAGGCCGCCACGTGAATTAATCTCTTAAAAACTAAGTGTTACTCTAAAAAATTAAATGAGGGAAGTGTTCCGTTAAGGAAAAAGTTTAGGATTTTTTTAACCTCATCTTTTCTAACCTCCGACAACTAGTGGCTAGGTTATTTCCTTCCATTGACGGACAAACTGTATTAGTAAATATAATTGAACTGAGCAGCTAAGACAGATGTGTTGAAGTCTGGTTGATGGATTGTTTTTTAGCCTAAATCCTTTAATTATCCAGAATCGTATAATTAAATGGTTAAAGTTAAAATGGTTCAGAGGAACTAAAGGAACTAACAGAGCAAGTCATTCGTCTGATAAAAAAAAAATTCGCAAATATAAACATAACTAGAATAAAAAATAATGTAATCATTGTGTTTTGTTTTGCCACAAAACGCAAGTGTTATATAGGCCGTCAAATTTAGAATCAATAATTATGTAGATGCTAGTATGTTGTTGGTACTTTAGGATTAGGTTAGAACGAGATGGGTTACGTAATAAAGTGAAAAAAAAAGGAAAATGTAAGTCTTCACCAGGAAGCAAACCCGGGACCTTTCGTTTCAGAATCAAAACAATTCACAACTCAGCCACCGCGCCTCCATACCACATAACACAACAAAACTATAATCCTTCGTGTGTGAGCATATCACGTGACAAGTGTGTCCAAAATAAACGTTTATTTCTTTACCTTGTAGACTTGAGAACCACCGAAGTCCAGTATGTCCATTTTGTCATACATCTCCAGCAGACATGTCAACCTCACGGCCAGCCCCAGGACAATGCTGTGGTTCAAGAGACCTTCCGAGTGATGGTCCAGCAGATCTAAAACAAAGTAGATCAACATGATTCTTGACCAATACAAGTAAATACCGTATGGGTTAGCCCATGTGTTGTCAATACACGTTTAGGCTCAAATGTTTGGTAATTAAAAGCTATTCAAAATAAGCCAGTGTGTGAGAGATTTGCTGTCAGTGTTAAATTCCTTATTTAGACCTTGCGATCCATTGACCAACGGTTTGAGAGACAAGCACAATGACTCATCGTCTTTACTTTCTTCGTGTAAGGAACCCATAGAGCTGGGAAACCCATTGAGCCGGGGAACTCATAGAGCCTGGGAACTCATAGAGATGGGGAACTCATAAAGATGGGGAACTCATAGAGCTGGGGAACTCATAGAGCTGGGGAACTCATAGAGCTGGGGAACCCATAGAGCTGGGGAACCCATAGAGCTAGGGAACCCATAGAGCTGGGGAACCCTTAGAACTGGGGAACTCATAGAGCTGGGGAACTCATAGAGCTGTGGAACTCATAGAGCTGGGAAACCCATTGAGCCGGGGAACTCATAGAGCCTGGGAACTCATAGAGATGGGGAACTCATAAAGATGGGGAACTCATAGAGCTGGGGAACTCATAGAGCTGGGGAACCCATAGAGCTGGGGAACTCATAGAGCTAGGGAACCCATAGAACTGGGGAACCCTTAGAACTGGGGAACTCATAGAGATGGGGAACTCATAGAGATGGGGAACTCATAGAGATGGGGAACTCATAGAGTTGGTGTTACGTCTTCATATTAGATGAGACTCTTTAGACATGGAAACGACAAATCACCGTTCATAAATACTTTAATCTTTATTAACACTGAAAACACTTTCTTGTTCATATTCCTCCATTTTGGTTCTCCTTTTACTTTCAACACGCATTCGCACCATTTCACATTTACACTAAGATGCGCACGTAACAGTTGGGAACTCATAGAGATGGGGAACCCATAGAGCTGGGGAACTCATAGAGATGGGGAACCCATAGAGCTGGGGGAACTCAGAGGCGTTCTTAGAGTCCCGAATTTCAAAATCATGTCTTCATAGGAATACAAACTCAATATTATTCGCTTAGGAAGCCAAGCGCTTTACTACTCGGCCGCCAAGCCATCGGGTAGTCAATGCCATAAAAATAGTAACCAGATTAACTTAGGAACACTATGAACTTTCTTTGTTTAACTAAGGTAACAATGTGAACTTCTTTGTTTAACTAAGGTAACACTATGAACTTCCTCTGTTTAACTAAGGTAACAATGTGAACTTCTTTGTTTAACTAAGGTAACATTGTGAACTTCCTTTGTTTAACTAAGGTAACACTATGAACTTCCTCTGTTTAACTAAGGTAACAATGTGAACTTCTTTGTTTAACTAAGGTAACATTGTGAACTTCCTTTGTTTAACTAAGGTAACACTATGAACTTCCTTTGTTTATCTAAGGTAACACTATGAACTTCCTTTGTTTAACTAAGGTAACACTGGTGCATATACTCTAGTGTTTATTGCGTGACTCTAATTTGGAAATAAACAACAACAAAAGAAATACAGTCTATATTAAAGTTTGTTTTCATATTATATCGTCTCCATTGTTTGTTTGTCTGTTTGTAGTTAACGTCTCATCCCACATCTCTAGCCTGGGGCCCACACTCACCTTCAATACCCAGTTCTTCGGCCACTCTGGTGGCCAGGAATGACCCCAATGAACCGTACATAATTGGCAATGGAACCGGAGACGAGTAGACGACGGGGCCTGCCCTTGATCTGTGGTGGTCTGTAAGAAAGGGAGAGTAGCATTGAATTAGTAATGAGGCAAAGCAAGGAGTTGTGGTTCGTGTTTGGCTTTGTTTTACGTTGCTATTTTTCTTTTGACATTTCAGCAAAAATGTTTGTGTGTGTGTATGTGTGTGTGCGTGTGTGTGTGTGTGTGTAGTGTAAATACCATCAAAAATATTTTGTCAAACCTAATAAACATTTTGAACTATTACATAAACAAAACTAGATCTAAATGAGTATTAAAAGTACTCAGATATACACAAACATAAAAACAAAATTTGTTATTCCATATGATAGGACAAATTCGTACAAATACTCTTACATTGATACTGCCACTTAGCAGTACCATGCATGACATAGATTGATACACGAATACACGTAGGGCCTAAATATCCTCTCTTTCGATCGAACTTTTGAATGAAAAGTTAGTTTTCCATCTCTCTCTTTCCCTTTCTCTCTCTCTCTCTCTCTCTCTTCGGAAGTTATTTAATGACCAGTGCTCTCCTATCTGCCAGCTAAAGCCGCAAGATAAAAAGTTTTGACCAACGGAAAACTACGGCCGAAGACAGTCGAAGACGCCTACAAAAGAACTGACTGGTACAGAATGGCTTTTGTTTGCGTTGTTTGTGGTTAAATATTTAGGTGACAGAAATGGCTGCAAAGCCACTTAAAATCTTTGATCTTCGGAATCGAAAACAATGAATTATTATTATTATTGTTATTATTTTATCAAAAACTAACTACTCTTCATTCTCTGGCACTGCCAGGGTTGAGCTTCGTTAGAGAGAAACATATTATTATTATTATTATAAAAGAGCGAGTATTCATTCTCTGGCAAAGCCAAGGTCGAGTTTTGTTAAAGGGAAACAAAATTCATCGTAGTCCCTTTATCAGTTTCCACCAATGAATTTTCTGGTGATGTGACAGGTCTGCAGTAGTACCGACCTCTGACAGGTAACGAGAATGTTCCTAGGAGTGACAAGGGCCTTGAAGGTATCTGTTAGGTCAGTTGTTATTATCCCCCTCGGTTGATATAACAATGGGGTATATTGTTATTTCGGACAATTTCCATAGACGCTTAATCTCCAAGCCTAGATTCCCTTTGTCACGGATGAATGTGTGTATGTATGTATAATCTATTTTTACACTCTGCGCGAATGACCGGAAGTGTGTTTTGTTGATCAGAGAGAGACCAGCGTGTGTGAGATGCAGTAAAGCTGATTAAAGTGTATGTGTTTGATCTAGGGGTTTCATTGTTTTATTTCGTTACCTAGAACTGAACCAGGGACACCTAGACGTAGCGAGACCTAAGGGAGATTCTATCGAGTTATAAGTATAAATAGAATAGGAAAGCTGTGACAATATATATTTTCTTTGTTTTATTATTATTATTATTATACATTAGAAAGGAATTAATTTTAATTCTCTGGCACTGCAAGGGTCAAGATTGCTTACAATGGAAACAAAATTTATTGTTACCTCCCTAAGACTGTCCACGGACAAATTTTTTTATGGCACAATAGGTCTGCAGCAGTACTGTCCTCTGACATGAAAATCTTCCTAGAAACGTTAAGAGTCAAGATGCAGTATGCGAGGCTACAAAGACAGTTTGTGTAGAAACACAAACTCAAAATCGGCCCCCGAATTGGTTCACCCAGGAAGATAAAAAGGCAGGGTTCAATATGTTCTGAAACAATATCAGAATAAAAATCTATCAAAGGCAAATCATAGAGAAGAATAGAGATGGTTGACAGATCTTGTGTGGTGCCCCAGTAGTCCAGCAGACCAAAGATTAGTGATTGTGAAGTTAGATGTGAACCTGGACTAACTGATGTCTTATAATAAATATCTAATTGATCTAATTATTCCTCAAGAAACATACAATTTTGTAAAAAACATTTTCCTTTAGTTAAGTATGCTATTACTATGGTTAGATGCTACAGCTCACGTGATAATATGAAAAAATACTTATTAATTGTTGTTTTAAATTATGTCCAACTTATATGCATACTATATAGATTTTTCACTTAAAAAAACACTTTTTTTGTGTGTAAAATGTAGTTAGTTAGTATAACATAACTTACTTAACTTAGCAATACAAATGTAAAAAAAATATTATTTCTTTTGACAAAAATCTAAAACCATTTGCATAAATATATTACAATATGGTAAATAGTCTTCTCCCCGACTAAAAAGCCTGCCGTGTTTGTTACTATTAATGGTGAATAGTTGTAAAATGGTGTAGTTTTATGATAAAACTGCTTACATAATTGATTTTAAAAATTTGATTTTTCGCTTTCAGAAAAGAAAAAAGTAGCCGTTGCATCAGATATTTGAATGGTCTAAAATATAATGATGTCGGATTTTCATTGTCTTTTCTAGTTTAGCTAAGCTTTGTTTAAATTATTAATTTTTTTAGCTTTCTCACAAACAACTAAGCATCCTAAATTTATAAATAGGTCTAGTCACGTGACATTATTAGCAAGACTGTTTTGACTAAGCTAAACAACTAGGTCATTGAGCAAAAACCTTTTTTTTCTTCTCGTTATTCCTTGGTAAGTTTAATGACTTTTCATAGCGACTTCACATGACCTACGCCAGTTGATTGCTTTGAAACTCTCTCTATATAGCCCTGTTATCTTCTGCGCGTACATAAATGGTTTCTATAATTTGCATATGTGTTGTTTTTTTTAACTTCTCACAAAAAGGAAACTTTTTAAATCGTTCTGTTATTGAGGGCGTGAAGCAAGAACGACAACTTGGTCTGTCATTAGAGTCCTGGACTGTTCGAGACTTTACTTTTATACAAAATAGTTTTTCAAGACTCCAGAATCAAAGTGACTATTTGCTTGAAGCTTTCAGACCAGAGAAAACGAGAGGATAATTCAGTTGGCGAGATCGTTTTCTGTTTTATTCTTTGAAGCCTTCCCTCCCCTTGTCACCTGGTTATCTTTGTGTTGACTGCAAGACAAACTGGGGTCATTAGAACCCTGGCGTGACATTGGAACAGAAACAGTTTAGAATTAGATGGTAGATTTTTTGTTGAGCGGGTGGGAAATTCACAAGCAATATCAGTGACTCGCCTAGTTTAACTACATCTGTTATGGGCAGTAATTTTCTTTGTATATAATTACAAGAAAACACATAAAAATGAAAATAAAACGAAGACAACAACTGGCTACTATTGAGTGTAATTGTATCAATGAGTTTGTATGTCATTTGATTCGATTTGAAAAAGGTCGCAGAGTTCTAGACTAACAAAAATAAATCTCTGCCATTAGAAAATAATTTCTCCCTTTGTTTTTGTTAAATGCAATCTCAAGCTTTTAGCTTCCTCAATACTCTACGACCCTCCTATCACTTGTTCAGAACAGTTGGGAAAAGGGTAGGGGGGGCAGGAGTATCTTGTAAATAACACCTGATTGTAGTGACACTTCAACATTTAATCTCTCAACATCAGTCTCTAAGACCTCAGCCAAAAACATATAAGCCATTTATTCATTGGTCCATGTGTCTATAATAATTGTTGTATTAAGATAATAGAAATACTCTAAAAATGTATTTATTCCAGATCTGTGTTTTTTGTTATGCGAATGATATGCTTAGTACTTGTCAGTGGGACTCATTATTCACTTGTCTCTCTGTCTTGTGTCATTATTTTATTGGTTGAAAAATTAGTCACAAGTCAAATATTTTAAAAAATACTTTTTAAAAAAAAACGGCACAATAACTGCCATATCTCTGGATACTGCAAGGTGTATTTCCCTTTTTATATATAAAACAAAATTCATTAAATACCATTAATTGATTAATTAGTTGGTTACTTTTTTTTATTGATTCATGTATTGTCTTAGACTATTAATACAAATATAGATAATAATAATAACAATAATAAATATTAATAATAATTCACAATTTTAACTTGATCCGAACATGCGAAGTGGGAGAAGAAAATGTGTAAAAGAATCCACCCAGACAGACAGACAGACAGAGTGAATTGATATAAGCTTTGTAAAAATAATTTTAAAAATCATAAACATTTTCAAGGTAATTCAAGTAGTTATCGACAAATATCTACAAAATATCTTTTTAAGAACCAAAAAATAAGAACTAGGAACCAAGAATTAAGCAAAGTTTATTTAAAATTGCCAATGCTTAGAAACAACTGCCAATAAATACTATCAACTACTAAGGAATGATCTCAACTACTGAGCAATACCTCCAATTACCAAAGAATACTTAGAACTACCAAGGGAATATTTGCAAATACTAAGAAATAATTTCAACTAATAAGTAAGGAATTCTTACAGCTACCGTGAAATATTTACAACTAGCAATGTTTACTTGTAACTACCATTAACTAAGCAAATGTTTCCAATACTGTGTTCAGAGTAATGCTAGTGTTGTGCAAGGCATGAATTGGTCTTCTTCAAACTATTGGAGTAATAAACTAGTAGAAATATATCAACTAATTACTGAGTAAATAAAGAAAAAATAAATAAGGATTTTATCTGCTCTTCTCGGTTGAAAAACGAAATTCCTCATTAATCCACATTCACTGATCCCACTTAGCAAGACTTCATTAATAACTATTAGCATTTAACTGAATTATTTTGACATTATTATTTCATGTAGTACACGCTGTCTCCATTTTAACTCTGCTGTCCACTGACCCTTTTCTACACGGTCGTAACTTACTTACCTAGCTGTTCACTCAACCAAGTAATAAAAGGTCAACTAGTTCATACACAGTCACACACAATACACTGCTAGTCACTCAAAACAAGCACAATCACCATCCCAATCACTAAACACTTTGAACCAATCTGCATTATGGCTCTAATTTTAAATATATCGTATTGAACAAAAACAATAAAAAACAATATCTCAAATCACTCAGTACAACCTGGTTTAACCTATATGAGGGAAGTAACATTTACAATTTCTGGGAAACAATTTTATAGTTTTATGCAAAACTTTTACCGTCATAGCAGTAGCTCTCAATGAACTGAATATCTCCGTTTCTTTAAACGTACAATTGAATTCTATCAGGTGACCTATTATTAAACACTGTAAATAGAATGCCATGACCTAGTCATCCACAGGAACTCAATTTGTCCTAAAATAGATCTTATAGAAGAATAAAACTTACTCACTTGTGTATATGTCATGTAAGTAATTAAAACAAATGCACTTTTGTCTCTTGTATGATCTAACTTTAGCCTATCTATAAATTATATGTACGGAATCAGACGTATACAAGGTATAGTTCCGCAATGTCTAGGATTTCACAATAATTGAATCGGGAATTATAAGCCAAGAGAAGAGTCTCGATTTACGTTTGATGAACCATTAATAGAACAACTTTTATTGATTCATAGCGGGCTAGAAATTGAATTAGGCTCAGTATTGGCGAAAGGGGAGTTACGAATAGAGCTGGCGATTGCAGGACCATACTTTCTCAGACGATGATGGTTGCGGCTTACATTATACACTTAATTGCTGTACTCTTTGTGACTTTAACGCCAATGTTTAAACTTTAAGAACTGAGATTTAAAAAAAGTACGAAAACGTTACAATGATAAGAATCTGCATCTCAAAATCTTTCCATTTATATTATTGTATATTGTTATGACATGATTAGGAATTAGTTATTTGTTTCGGGAATAAGGGGAAAGTTTTACTTAGCGACAAATGACGTGACAGATTTTTAAAAAACAAGAACGCTCTTAGTGACGCTAGAAAGAGGATGCTTTGTGTAGAGCAGTAGAATAGAGATACGAATGTACGGACATAGCTGACATCGGACGATTCCCTTCTTAGTTATTAAATGTATTTGTAAACAGCATCAGCGTCGACTACCTATTTTGATTGTTTCGGCTTTTCGCCGGTGTTACTGAAGTAGTTTTGAGTTCGGTAGTACCTCCAGCCAGACGTAGATCTACACTAGATATATCTACAAGCATCACCACCGCGCGGAAGCCTGAACAATATGCATTCTACTGTAAAGGTTTTATTTTGCTATCACTAAAATGTTGACATAACATAAAAAACTTATATATATATATATAAAACATCTATATATATATATATATATATATATATATATATATATATATATATATATATATATATATATATATGTATGTATGTATGTGTGTATGTATGTATGTATGTGTGTATGTATGTGTGTATGTATGTATGTATGCATGTACGTATGTGTGTGTGTATGTGTATATATATGTGTGTATGTGTGTGTGTGACCATGAAATTGATTGAAAATATGTATTGAAAATATCTTCGATTACCCCCAACGAAACAGTATAGTCAAAGATGAGGAAATATTTGATATTGAAGTTGGTATTTTTTGTATTCTATTCAATACTACTGTTGTTCTGTGCAGTGTTGATTTATAAATTTGTTTTATACATTAAATATTTATGAATCACTAAGAAGCGATGGCAAAAGACAGACGTGTGGAGAGACAATTCGACATATCATATGGTGTGCCCCAACCGTCCAACAGATTATGGTGAATTCATACATCACTTATTTTTATAAATAACTATGTCAATACTTTTTTATCTAATGGTTACATAACAAATGTATACATCTCTGATTTACACATCACTTATGTGATCTCCAATATTGATCTTTTATGTGTGGCCAGATTCCTATATGCATGCGAATCCTAGACACTAACTGCAGATCTCGAGAACAGGATCCAGGCAATGGAACTAAGACGCTGCAGAAAGATCCTTGGTGTCACTTACAAAGACCGCATCACAAATGATGAGGTTAAAAACAGGATTAATGCAGCAATTAGACCCCACGATGACCTCTAGCCATTGTCAAAGAACGTTAAATTAGCGTCAGGGGAAATTACCTGGACATGGGACGACAACATCAAAGAATGGACAGGCTTGTCAGTGAAGGAACTTCTAACCAAGGCAAAGGACAGGTTGCGACGTCGCAGGTTTGTGCTGAAGCAGGAACAGTCTCGGTCAGATGTAATTACAAGTATCATAAATTAGTTATACTCAAGTCTATTTTTAAAGAAGTCTGTTAAGTTAGAGCTCTAGATTGAAGAATATTAAACCATTAGTAAGCCTACACTGGTTTAGCTGTACTAACTATTTGGAGCTATAAACTAACGAATGAATACGACTTTGTTAACACAGTGATCACACATGGAATAGGAATGTCACTGTGTATGCGAATATTCTTCTTCTACTTCGTTCTTCATTTTAGGAGGATTAGGATCAGTAATCCTATATCTGAGATGAACTGTGCAATGGTTTCCAGGTCGGGCAGTTCTCCGTAGAGTTTTTGTTCGATAGGAGGGTTTTAGGTCCAGACTTTTGTTCGGGCCTCTTGATATAGTATGCAGCTTTGAAGGACATGGTCAGCATTCTCTGGTGATGCTCCACAAGGGCAGGTTTCGCTCGTCCCGACTTTAAGCTTCCGGAGCATATGCTGCTTCATTCTGTTGTGTTCGGTTCTAAGTCGAAAATTGATGCGTTGTTCGTGTCGAGATAGCTTACAATAGGCGAATATTGATACATGAGTTATAGTCAGAAATAGAATCCAAGTAAATCTGAAGTACGTCTAATTATGTATGTCAGTGTGAGATAGAGAGAGAAAGGAAGTGTGTATGCGAGAGAGAGAGAAAGAAAGAAAGAGAGAGAAAGAGGGAGAAAGAGGGAGAAAGAAAGAGAAAGAGAGAGAAAGGCACAGCTGCTTTGGCTCCCTTATCACACCACTTCATTCAATGGAATGCAGATCATGTTACAGTGTTCGTTTTATTTTGTAAAAAACGTTTTCATCAGCAAGAGAGCAGGCCTCGACATAATCTCAGTTAATGAAGAGAACACTTGGGAACGCTCTCTATTTGCCTCCCAGTATCAACCTCTTTCATTGTGCCAATCTCTCTTTCTCTCATTCACAGTCTCTCCTTTTTATATTTCCTTCTCACCATTAGTCCCTAATTCACTCTCTCTGTCTCTCTCGCTCTCAAACTCACACTCTTTTATTCTATGTCTCATTTCTTTTTACATCTTCTGCCTCTCTTTCCCGTTTCCCTCTTTCTTTCTCTTTGTATCTCTATCTCTGTTTCTCTCTGTATCTCTCTATCTCTATCTCTGTTTCTCTCTGTATCTCTCTATCTCTATCTCTGTTTCTCTCTGTATCTCTCTATCTCTATCTCTGTTTCTCTCTGTATCTCTCTATCTCTATCTCTGTTTCTCTCTGTATCTCTCTATCTCTATCTCTGTTTCTCTCCCTGTATCTCTCTATCTCTATCTCTGTTTCTCTCTGTATCTCTCTATCTCTATCTCTGTTTCTCTCTGTATCTCTCTATCTCTATCTCTGTTTCTCTCCCTGTATCTCTCTATCTCTATCTCTGTTTCTCTCTGTATCTCTCTATCTCTATCTCTGTTTCTCTCCCTGTATCTCTCTATCTCTATCTCTGTTTCTCTCCCTGTATCTCTCTATCTCTATCTCTGTTTCTCTCCCTGTATCTCTCTATCTCTATCTCTGTTTCTCTCCCTGTATCTCTCTATCTCTATCTCTGTTTCTCTCCCTGTATCTCTCTATCTCTATCTCTGTTTCTCTCCCTGTATCTCTCTATCTCTATCTCTGTTTCTCTCCCTGTATCTCTCTATCTCTATCTCTGTTTCTCTCCCTGTATCTCTCTATCTCTATCTCTGTTTCTCTCTGTATCTCTCTATCTCTATCTCTGTTTCTCTCTGTATCTCTCTATCTCTATCTCTGTTTCTCTCCCTGTATCTCTCTATCTCTATCTCTGTTTCTCTCTGTATCTCTCTATCTCTATCTCTGTTTCTCTCCCTGTATCTCTCTATCTCTATCTCTGTTTCTCTCCCTGTATCTCTCTATCTCTATCTCTGTTTCTCTCCCTGTATCTCTCTATCTCTATCTCTGTTTCTCTCCCTGTATCTCTCTATCTCTATCTCTGTTTCTCTCCCTGTATCTCTCTATCTCTATCTCTGTTTCTCTCCCTGTATCTCTCTATCTCTATCTCTGTTTCTCTCCCTGTATCTCTCTATCTCTATCTCTGTTTCTCTCCCTGTATCTCTCTATCTCTATCTCTGTTTCTCTCCCTGTATCTCTCTATCTCTATCTCTGTTTCTCTCCCTGTATCTCTCTATCTCTATCTCTGTTTCTCTCCCTGTATCTCTCTATCTCTATCTCTGTTTCTCTCCCTGTATCTCTCTATCTCTATCTCGTTTCTTTTATTTAATCTCTAAATTTAGTTTTATTTCTTTTTGCTTTGTTTAGTGCTTGTTAAAGTGTTCTTATTCACACAAATGTCCACATTTTTTATTCTTTTTTTTCTTTCTTTCTTTCTCTCTTTCTCTCTCTTTCTCTCGCTCTGTCTTTTATTCTTTTCCTGTGACCATTCCACAACAAATTACGCCCAAATTTAACAAAAATTCGAGTATTTCTTTCCTTTCAAGCTCCCAGGTTACTCGCTATTGACTTAATCGGTTTATATTCCCGGGGATCGATGCGGCCCCCTTCTTGCGGTCCAAGTTAATGGCCCTGAAGACGGTGATCGTGTCCCCGCATGCCTGATAGTGACATTTCCCTTGCCGGTGAGCGTGGAGTGTGCATCAGTCAAGCCCACCAATCGACAGGAAGTGATGCACTATCGCTCGTCACATCCGGGGATCTCACGACTTGTACAAAAAATAAAAGGTTGACAACCGCTGGTTATGCGGCAAGTTGAATGTATGCAGCAGATCAATGCTGTGGGTTAGCACCTGTATTTGACCTTTCTTAATGACCTCAAGCTATGATTCTTGCGTCGACTCGTAAAAGAAATCAGGCTTCATTAGCTGGATGGTCATGAATTGGATTTCATTGCTCAATACAATCAAAGACAAAACTTTTGGTTGGAGCCTGTCAAAATGCACCAAATGTAGATCTAGGCTTCAATTTGGCATCGCCCGATGTTTGTATACAATAAGTATGCGTCTTTTTAATGAAGCGAAAATGTCAAAAAGTGTTGAATATATTTAATTTAAAAGAAAGCCTCAAAGAATTAACTGGGAAAATTAGATCGAGATAATTATTTCCATAAGTTGTCAGATGGGAGGAAAAATGTGGAAAAGATTCCACCCAGACAGACAGACGGAATGAGTCGATATAAGCTTTCTAAGGATGGCAATTACAAAGTGGATAGCTTATTATTTTAATTAATATAATCGGAATAAGAAGATGGGATTTCACGAGTACATAAGATTATGATTATGGTATTATGTATTATATTATATTATATTATATTATTTATCATTTTTGCTGTACTACTAGTATTAACTCTTAACATGCGGTGTTGTTTTTATTAGCATGTTAAATGTTCTACTTTTTGGAGAGCAGGAGTATAAAAAAAAATATTTTAATGAAAAAAATTCCTTTTTTCTCCCTTTAAATAGCACTAGCTGTAGAAAGAGAGACGCAACATTTCCATTTGAAATTTCAAGAGATGTTGCTGATAATGGAGAATTTATGTAACAAAACCAAGGGGAGTAACCATAAGCCTATAAGGACGCTAAAATGACGGAATGGAAGACTCCAGGAAATGGCGCAAAATCCTGCAAGAGAAGTTCTGACTCCTGATTTATGACTTCATCAATGGTTTCCAGCAAACGATTCGTGTCAACATGACTTCCGGAACTCTTGCCAGAGTCAAACATTGAAATAAGTTAGCGGATGCTTACTGCCCCCTTGCCAATCTATCTCTGTGTCTAGTTTGTCTACCTTGTCATAAGAATTGATGCATCCATATCTCACACGGCACCAGTACTAGGATACTGGGACTTCAGACTTGCATGTGGAAAGAGTGAACAGTGACAAAAGGATGAACCAAATTGGTGCTAGGCTTATTGGAAGTATTAGGCATAGCGAGACTTTTAGAACAAGCATATACATAAATGTCTCATCTTTGAGGATGGCAATTTACATTCAATTTTTCATTCGATGTAACAGAAATATGAAAATGATATTTATATTTACTGGTTTTTGTTTAAGTAAATAGTTTCAGAACTGATGTCGATTATTGAGGCAGAGTTTTAGTATTAGGGAATGGGACTCAAAATATTAAGATCAGTAATCTTCACTTTGTTTTTAAAAATCAGGTTTATCTTATCTTGTCTTATAAAATACAGACGTTATTTAAAAAAAGATGTTTACGTCCTACGCGTCATGCATCTAGTCATGCATGTTAACCAATGACTTATTTTCTGCCAAGTCAATAGCTTTCCTGGCTAGCTCAGGCAACCCATTCCATGCTCTAATAGTACTTGGGAAGAAGGAGCATTTGTACACATTTGTCCTAGCATATGGGACGAGGAAAGTGCCTTTATCTTTGTGCCTTTTAGAGTATTTTTTTTAATATTTCAAGATTACGGTTCAGTGTTTTATGTATAATTGCTACTTTACTTTTGAGTCTTCCATCCTGAAGGCTTTCTAAATTTAGTGCTTTTACTAAAGCTATTACTCTAGTCAAATGGGAATATTCGTTTGTTATGAATATCACTGCTCTATTTTGTGTCTGTACCAGTTTCTTAATGTTTTCTTGAGTTGAGGGGTCCCAAACAGAGGATGCATATTCTATAATTGGCCTAACCAATGTCCAATAACATTTTAGATTAGTTTACATTCATTATTAAGCGATAAAATGCAGAAACTGTAGACAAATGTGAAAATTTTATCACGCTCATATCTGCAATATTTTAAGTTTCAATATCACTGCCTGGTATGGCAATCTGAGCATTAAAAATAAGAATAAACTTTATAGAATCCTAAATGCTGCTTTTAAAATCATTGGCAAAAAACAAACCCCATTTGGACAGTTGTTTGAGACAAACATCTATAAAAAAGCTAACAAGATCCTCGAAATGAATCACCCTTTGTGTCAGGATTTTGTGATTTTATCATCACAAAAAAGATACAAGACACCGATAGCAAAGACAAACAGACACAGACACTCTTTTGTTCCCCTGGCAATCCAATCATTAAATAAGAACAATCTGGTATAAACTTTGTCACATGTAAAGTATGAGTGAGTCTGGTGTGAATGTACACTTTGGTTTCTTATAGTTATAATGTTGTTGTTTTTTGGTGTAGTGCACAATATGTCAGACAAATGTCCATACGGACAATAAAGATTATTATTATTATTATTAATATACAAAAGAATTATCAAAAAATATATATAAAAATAGAGAAACTTGATGAAACATGCCAGATTGAAAGATGACTTTTGAGAAGAAATTATTGAAAGTAGCCTACTTTAATCTACAAGTACAGAAATTTAGAAATAGTAAAAAGTGCACAGAAAATTAAAGAATCGTATAACTATCGAAAATAAATTACTTATTATCTTTTTTACGCCTAAAAACACTAGAATTTTTGCTAGCTATAGTTATCCTCCTTTGATGGGAATTTCAAACTAAAAATGTGGTTTTAATCCATTATGGTGCATTTAACAATGTGATGAAAGGCGAGACACATGAACTAATGCGCTAACTTAAGATAAGTGGAGTGTCCTTTACTACTTGTAAGTACTAAAGGACACTTGGATTTGAAACGTAAGTTTTAGTTCTATTTGTATGGTCTAAGCTTTCATTCTTCTGAGCTATATTGCGTTAACATCAGTATTTAACTAATAACAGGAACGTATTACTTATTGAATATTAAACATCAACGCCCGTCGTCAACGAGACAAATTGTAACTTTTCCTTTTGTTTCAATACACTCACACAAAATATGTTTTCATGAGTAAAAGAACTTAAGGAGCGAATAAATAATTTGGTCCTTCTATTTTCACGTGAAGACCTTGTGAATAGTAAAGCTTTTTTGCTGTAGTCGGTGTACAAAGTAATAGAAGTGCTGATAGAGTTATGTTTCTTTAACGTTGCGTTGCATTTGTAATTTTACGTAAAGCCTATGAGTTCTTCCATTGGCCCCTTTAACTTAGTTGGCAATGTTTGGGTTCCCTTTAACGCCTTGTCCATGTTTAATGCATGGTGGGACAATCTCCCATGGAGTAAGAACGCTCAGAAACTAATTACATTTTTTATTTCGTTTGGAAATACATTTAAATAAGTGAGAAGCAAAGGCGGAGCCCTGGACATGTCCAACAGTATTTAGTGGAGCTGGTCATGTGAATAGAACGAAACGAAAAGTCATTATCACAAAAGACGTTTTCTTTACAATGTCAAGGTGGCTGAATTTACAAATGGATATTGAATACACTTACAAGTTTTATAGAGCCTATTTATGGTGTGACAGAGAATTAATTAACCCTATTCATCCTACGCCGAAGTATAAATATTAGTAGTGTACAAATTTGATCAGAAAGATTAAAGGGGAATCGGTTTGTTATCTAAAAATAGAAATCACCCAAATTGTATTGTTTAATTCTTTTTAATTTGGTATGTTTGAAGTCAGCTAGCATTGTATATTCTAACACATTACCTTCAAGATTCCATCAAATCACAGTTACAACATGCAAATAACGAATAAAGCCACATAAATTATTCGAGTCGGAAAAAATATTTGTGTAATGTGTTTCTCTTGTAGTGCACTCAATGTACTTACCTTGGACACTGGAAGATATCCATAAAGCAGATAATTCCAAATCCCTTGAGGTTTTGGTCAATCGACCTAGGAAGTATTCTTCGTGATAGTATTGTATTATCTTCACCATATTCGAATGGAAGCTGTACTCATCGAATTTTCCCTTGGGGCCTGCGCTGGTCTGACATCTTGTGACCAGCTCTTCGTTCAGAGATTCAATTACAGGCTTCATGCTGGAGTTGGTCACCACCGCCGCGTTGTCCTTGGCCAGTTTCAGGGAGTTGGTCAGCACGCTGTACAGAGATGACCTTATGCTACGCAGCGTGCTGAACGTTTTGGCCCTGTGCGTGTTGAGCGTGTCGGGGTCGCAGCCGGAGTATTTCTCCAGGGCTGGCAGGAAGTGAACGATAAGATCCAAACACTGCTCCTCCACGTTCTTGGAGAGCTCCTTCCCGTCTGGAGACTGGACCACGTTTTGATTGTTTTTGGACATGAGTATGAAAAGGTCCGAGTGGATGAGAGTGTGCATGATGATGAACTGCCTTAAGACAGTCTTCGGGGTGATCTTCAAGAGGTGCTGCAGCTCGTTGCTCATCTTCACCTTACAGAACATGATGTCCGAAACGTAGGACGTGTTTAGGACGTTCTGGAAGAACGAGAACCAGTCAATGCCGAAGACGTCATATTTCTCCCGCATCTGTCCGAAAGTTTTTTGACTCGACGGCTGGTCGCAGGTGATGGATCTCTCCTCATAGCCTTCCTCCCCGTCCAGATGTTCTTGACCAGTATTTAAGATCTGATTGATACATAAACGTAACGATTGATTAGTAAGTAGTAAGAGCAATAATGTGAAGTTGAAGTAACAGAATCACAACAAACAAATGACCGAATATTTCTTATAGTTTGAATATCATGTGGAGTACATCTATTACACAAAGTTTTGACTTCTGAGTCTTTAGATGTTGCCATTAACTTGACAAGAGAATCATGTTGTTTTTTGTTCTTCTATATTTTTTTTTTTACATTTTAATCTACTAAATTTACTTTTGCTTTTAAAAAGTAATCAGCTTTTTATAATGCATGATACTAATAACTCACTCTCAGCATTCCTTTTAGTAATCAAACTATGGTATTTAAAAGTAACTATGTTGACATTCGATACAGTTTTTAGTCTCAGGAAAAGTTCCATGGATTGCCTATCCCGCTACACTGTATGATATGTTTGTGGCAAGTTGGGATTGACTTTTTCAGAAAATAAACATTTATTATGGAGACTTGTATTGCTTATAACATTTTGTATTTTATTATTTGATGACTGATTAAAATTATTCGTTTTAGCCTCAATATTATCTTTCCCACCTTTCTGGCCCATCTATTCTTCTTCTTATCTTATATAATACAGACGTTACTTCAGAAAAGAAGATGATTACAGCCTACACGTCATGCATTTAGTCATGCATATTAACCAATGACTTAAATTCTGTCACTGGTTTTCCTGGATAGCTCAGGCAACCCATTCCATGCTCTAATAGCACTAGGGAAGAAGAAGAATTTGTACAAATTTGTCCTAGCATATGGGACGAGGAATGTGCCTTTATTTTTGTGTCTTTCAGAGTATTTTATTAAATTTTGTGTTTGTGTTTGAAGATTATGTTTCAGTGTTTTATGTATAATTGTTACTTTACTTTTGAGTCTTCTGTCCTTAAGGCTTTCTAAATTTAGTGATTTTACTAAGGGTGTTACTCTAGTCAAATGTGAATGTTCGTTTGTTATGAATCTCAATGCTCTATTTTGTGTCTGTTCCAGTTTCTTAATGTTTTCTTGAGTTGAGGGGTCCCAAACAAAGGATGCATATTCTATTATTGGCCTAACCAAGGTTAAATAACATTTTAGTTTTATGTTTTTATTTAATTTATAAAAATTTCTTTTAATAAATCCTAATGCTTTGTTTGATTTTTTTTTATAGTTTCATCAATATGTGGATTCCATGACAGTTTTTCATTTATTATAACACCTAGGTATTTTGCGTTTTTAGTTTGTGTTACTGGTTTGCCATGAATAAGATAAGTGGAATTAATTTGTTTTAGTTTTTTTGTTACTCTTAACAACTGACATTTTTCTGGGTGGAAAGACATGCGCCAATTTGATACCCATTTCTGTAATTCATCTAATTCTCTTTGTAAAATATCTGTGTCTTGTGTTGTTTTTATTGTTCTATATATTATACAATAGTCTGTAAATAATCTGATTTTTGTTCCTGAAGTAATGCAATTTTGTGAATCATTTATGTAAATTAAAAATAGTAGTGTACCTAAGACTGTTCCCTGAGGTACACTTGAGTTTACTGTTATCGGTGTTGATTTAGAGCCATTCATTATTACAGTTTGTTCTCTCCCTTTTAGAAAATCTCTAATCCACTGATTATAGCAGCGGTTCTCAACCTTTTTTACTCGGCGACCCCTTTTTACAATTCCTCACTATGCCGCGACCCCCCCCCCCCCAAACAGTAAATTATTTATGTTCATAGATATAAATAACTTCTTTCGCTATTGTTAGAAAATTATTATTGTAGGCCTGTAAAAATGATTTGCATAGCCAAAGCTTTATGTTTAATCACGAAACAATATGTAATTACACTCTTGGAATATATATTTCTCCTTATCACTAATTACATATAAATGAAATAATATGACTGTTATAAAAATTATATTCTGTATCGGTTATCGTTCTTATGTTTACATGTGCTTGTAACTCGTCCGTAAGAATGTGTTCACGAAATGTGTGTTGTGTAGTCATTTAGTGTATTAAAGCCATTCTATACAGACATGGTTTTCGACTCTCTTATCTTTATGTTCATAACAATTTAATACACTGAATTCTCTAGATTTCCTTTGCATTTGCATGTCCCGATATGTCTTCCTCTACAGTCGTTAAATGTCTCAATGAACTATTTGCCCTATTTGGATTTCCAGCGTACGTCCACACTGACAGGGGAACTTCGTTTATGTCTACAGAGGTGCAGCCTTTCCTCCACGAGAGAGGAATTGCAACCAGTAGAACGACCCCTTACAGCCCGAGAGGGAACGGACAATAGAAAAACTTAACGGGACTTTATGGAAAGCCATCACCTTAGCTCTACATTCTAAGGAATTGGACATATCTAAATGGGAACTAGTACTAAATGATGCTCTGCAATCCATCAGGTCATTACTATGCACTGCAATTAACAACCGAAGAAGTGGTTCCCGAACATCCTTGCCAACATGGTTGACCATGGTCCTGTCCTGCTGAAGAAGAACGTTAGATCATCTAAATATGATCCCATAACAGAGGAAGTTGATTTGGTAACATGCAACCCTCAGTACGCTGTAAACCGAACACCAAACGGTCGAGAGGAAACTGTCTCATTACGAATGTTAGCCCCTAGGGAGGAACAAAAAGTTATAGAAAATGAGAATCAGAGTAGTACAGAGCTTGATATTGGCTGCCCCGTCCAAAGCTCACCTCCCAGGAATCAACTGACTGATTCTATAATGCCTGAAGAAACCACCAGCACCACCGAAGACATAGCCAGACTTCCGAAACTCAAACAGATGAAACTACACATACATACAATCTTAGAGTAAGGAGAACTAGGCCCAACTACGAAATGTAAAAGCTCATCAGCTAACTAGAGCTCTTCTTTTGTTTATTTTACTACTTTCATTTTGGCTTTGTTGACTTGACTTTAATCTATCATGATATATTTTAATAACCTATTTGATTTACCATGTTATATCAACATGTTACATAATGTCATGCTGTTGAATGGCAAAATTCATAACCATGGCGATCTTGCCATTCAAAAGCTCGCAAGCGGAAAAGCCCCAGGAGCTGACTCCATTCCCGCAGAGGTCTACAAAAAAGGTGGATTAGCCCTGATTGAAAGACTTCATAAGCTCTTCTTAATTATGTGGGAAAAAGAGTCAATACCACAAGACTTTAAAGATGCCACAATTGTTCATTCATACAAGCGAAAAGGAAATCGCCAGATCTGCGACAACCATAGAGGAATATCTCTTCTCTCTATTGCTGGAAAAATCCTTGCACGCATCCTACTAAATCGTCTCATGCAACACATAGAATATGGTCTACTACCAGAAAGCCAGTGCGGCTTCAGAAAAGAGCGTGGAACCATTGACATGATTTTTGCAGCAAGGCAGCTCCAGGAAAAATGCCATGAACAAAATGCTGCCCTGTTCTCAATATATGTCGACTTAACAAAGGCATTCGACACTGTTAGCAGAGAAGGACTCTGGAAGATCATGTATGGCTGTCCACAAAAATTCATAACCAAGGTGAGACTATTTCATGAAGGCATGAAGGCTCGTGTCCAAGAAAGTGGAGAACCATCAGAGCCCTTCGAAGTATCAAACGGGGTAAAACAAGGCTGTGTCCTAGCACCTACACTGTTCAGTATCATGTTCTCCGGTATGCTGCCAGATGCATTCACAAATAGAGAAAACAACGGGATAAATATATCATACAGATTTGATGGTGGCCTATTCAACCCGAGGTGGCTTAAAGCAAAATAAAAAAACAAATGCAGCAGTAATCAGAGACTTGCTATTTGCTGACGACTGTGCCCTAAATGCCTGCTTTGAAAACGATCTGCAGAGCATCGTCAGTGACTTCTCAAGAGCATGCTCAGACTTTGGCCTTACCATCAATACGAACAAGACTGAAGTCTTATTATATCTACCTGCTCCTGGGAAAGCCTACTCGGATCCAAGCATCACTATAAATGGACAGGATATAAACGCAGTGGACATATTCACATATCTTGGCAGCACACTCTCCAGAAATGGAAAAATCGATAGTGAAATCGACCTGCGTATCGCCAAGGCCAGTGCATCCTATGGCAGACTGTCTAAAACTGTTTGGAACAGACGTTGTATCACCACAAACACAAAGCTAGGGGTCTATAGAGCCGTCATCCTCATTGCTCTATGCCTCAGAAACATGGACAGTGTACAGTAAACATGCAAAGAAACTGAACCACTTCCACATGACATGTCTGAGAAAAATACTAAATGTCAAATGGCAAGACAAAATATTAGATACAGAAGTTCTTCGAAGAGCGTGTCTGCAAAGCATCCACACAATCCTGATGCAGTACCAGCTGCGATGGGCAGGTCACGTCTACAGAATGGAAGACCACCGCATCCCTAAATGACTCTTGTATGGCCAACTAAGCTAAGGAAAGCGCTCGCAAGATGGTCAAAGAAAGCGCTTCAAACCTTCTCTGAAGGCGTTCAGCATAGACCCAGGCACCTGGGAGACAGAGACACATGACAGAGCATCATGGCTTCGCGCTGTGAAAACTGGCGCACAGGTTGCTAAGGAAAAAAGAACAACGTTGGCAAAAGAAAAACGACACTAGCTCCAGCTGGAATAACCTGCCCAGCGTGCGGCCGAACATTCCGGGCTCACATAGGTCTCACCAGCCACATGAGGAGGCATAAAACCCCAGTGCAAAGCCCTCAGCCCCCTGGATGACAAAGTGGTCATCATCGAACCACGATGGACGAACTATATAATGTCATGCTATTCTACATTAATTGTTTACTTGAATCTCTATTATTATTCTACACTTACTTAATTCTTTTATTGTTTATAATACTAGTTAGCCTAATTTGAACCGGGGGTGAATGTTATGAAAATTATATTCTGTATTGGTTATCGTTCTTATGTTTACATGTGCTTGTAACTCGTCCGTAAGAATGTGTTCACGAAATGTGTGTGTCATTCAGTGTATTAAAGCCATACTATACAGACATGGTTTTTGACTCTCTTATCTTTATGTTCATAACAATGACATGCATTTATTGACCTTTCTATTTCTTAGTCACATTATCCACATTTCATACACATGTGACGATGTCTTTGTATTTAGAATTTTTCATGAACAGGCTGTTTAGCAAATAATGTATTATTGATATTTGAAGAAGAAGGTGCAACACAAACCAATTGTGACAAGACTGCAAACGCTTAATCCAGATTTCTGTTAATTATAGACACATTTCCGTTTCGCATAGGGCCCCGCAATTGTTAGGACCGGCCCTGTTCTTACTTTACGACTATAAACTTAATTTTTTAAAAATAATACGCATTTAAAAAGGAGAAATTAGGCGAAGATCAACCGCCATGAACTGAGATATTATTAAAACTATGGCACAATTCGTACTTATACCTGAGACTAAAGACTGTATTGAATGTCAACATAGTTAGTTTTAAATACATTCGTTTGATTTCTAAAATAAATGCTGAAAGAGAATTGATATTCAGTTTAGCGTCCTACATAGTGTTTAGTTAGAAATGTTCAAATTGAGTTTCCTTCTGTCATGTTCTCTCGACAGGTTTCTAACAATAAAGCATAAATAGATACATCCAAGACAAATAGCATCCTACCCTACGAATGTTATCTTCCAGACGGAAGAACTCCGTGACTACACTCCTGGCCTCTGATTCGTTCACATGTGGTCTTATCAGTTCTAGCAGAAGCTCGTTCAGTCTGGCTTGGTTGGTGGTAGCATCCTTGCAATTACAACAAAAAATTTAATCAGGGTAAGCATTTAACTAGAATTAAAAGTGTCTATATCTTATCTTATAAAATACAGACGTGACTTCAAAAAAAGAAGATGATTACGTCCTACTCGTCATGCATTTAGTCATGCATATTAACCAATGATTTAAATTCTGCCAAGTCACTGGTTTTCCTGGCTAGCTCAGGCAACCCATTTCATGCTGTAATAGCACTAGGGGAGAAAGAGCATTTGTACAAATTTGTCCTAGCATATGGGACGAGGAATGTGCTTTTAATCTATAGATTAAGTAATGTGTGAGACAAAGTCTCAAGTAAGTGTCTTTCATTGATGCTTATGTGATAACTACAATTTTTGTTGCTTCGTAAAATTGCTTAATGTTCTGACTTACTTTCTGTTTGGTGGAAGCACGTGATCTTGAGTAATCCGGAGGTGACGTCAGAGGATTGACGTAATTTGTTGCCTTGGATACCAGCTAAGCAAATAAACAAGATAACAAACATATTTATAACCAAAAGCTTGATTTGATTTGATTTACTATTTAGAGAAGTAGCCATGGATAAGTAGAGACAAATAAGATGTCACGGGTAAGAAGCCCGCCTCCCGCATCCACCATGTCTGCCCAGAAGTGCCGGAAAGAATGGTATCACTTCCGGAGTCTGTTGTCAAAGGTGGGTAAAGAGCGTTCTAGACATGTTTCCCTCTTTCTCATTCTTCGAGGGTCATTCTTGCTGGAAGGGAAGACCTACAGCTTCCTCCAATTCTGGGTGAGTCTCCTGGAGATTTGAGGCGGGCGACTTTTCCGTGGGCTTTGATAGATCTTAACAAAAAACATAAGTTTAATATTATTGTATGTCAATGGTTTGTCAAAGATAAGTATGTATCGTTGCAATGAGTCTTACCGAAACGTTTTTGTCGCTGTGAACTATGACTTTGAAAAATGGCGACGCCCCAAACATCCGGGTAACGTTGCCGAGCAACAACGTTAGATCTGTGTTTTGGGTTGGAGCGACCAGGCCACCAAGCAGATCCAGTAGGTCCTTCACTGGTGGAGAGTAAAAAGAAAATACGTACGATGACTATAAACAAGGTCAAGGGCGAAAGATATGTACCTGAAGGCATATCAGGTGTTACGCACCAATGTGCGTCATGTATGGCAGCAGTAGAGAATCTTAGTGGCTAGTATTGTAACAGAGCGCCAAGGTTGAACTGAATGGGTCCAATGATCATTGTGAATCGTGTTGGTAATGATAATGAGAGATCTAGACAATATTAATGAACCCCAACCTGCATCATATAATGAAGTGGCTATTTTTTTTTACATTTAAACTATTGCACAGCTTCTAATTAAATATACATATTCATCATGCACATCTTTTTTATTTCAAATTTATGAGAATATAATGCTATTAGACATTAAACTCATCCAGAGTGAATATTGTTTAATTTTACATGAATAAATTGAAGGTTTTTATGTAAACGTTGCGTGAAGGCCCCGGGGATGAGAGGTTTAACCCATTCATTTCGAAACAATTAACAAGATGACAGAAAGAAAGATCAGACAATTTAATTGCCCAGAGCCACTTCACCACAAAGGTGTTAACAGAGTTAAGAGAGTTTAAAAAAATTATTTTCTACATGAATAAAAATGGAATGTCTAGGTTAGTTTTTCACTCATTTCTTGTCAATTATTTTGTGTGTGAGACTTGTAAACTGTGCGTGAATGTTCCCCACTATCTACACACCAATGTGGGAATGACTTCTCTTCCATCGTTCCCACACAAACTGTCTTTGTAACCTTGTTCATGAAAAAGTTAAATAGATGAATGCTCATGAACATTTTGTGCATCGTCTTCAATGTCTAGATCTAAAAGCCTAACATTGGACTAGTCTAAAGTGTAGTAGATCTGTACACTCGCTTAACTAGGATTCTTTCTCCGTGGGAGGGGGGGGGGGAGGGGGAATGGGGCTAGTTTAAAAAAAAAAAGTCCATTGCTATTTAATCTTACATTCATTGGTTAGTCAGAGAAACCAGTCGATTTATAAGTTAATCAAAAGTAGGCGTTGTCTTTTTTTTTTTTTTAACTCTGTTTAATGTTTTTCTCGTTGTTTTTTTTTGTTTTGTTTTTTTCATTTTGTCTCATTCGCTGTTTTCATGATTTGTGCACTTTAAAATATCTGTGGAAAAAAAACCAACTGTTTTTAAAAGATCCACCCATAAAGACATACTGCCACCAAGCTGATCGATACCTTGCAATCAATGCGACGAATAGAATTCACTAAAATATTTGTTAACAAACATTGCACAATTATATTACTTTACAATCAAAAAATGATCGCATCGATTACTGAAAAAAAAAAATAATTTGCCCCAAAACCCATCGCTCTTAGACATACACTGTGTGGGGCAACTCTCTACAACGTGATAATTGAACGTCTCAAGGCAATTCGATCTAATTGTTGCCAACTTTTAATGTTTACGTCTGAAAGTTAGACAAAAAAAAAAGGGCTAAAATCTGGTCTTAAAATAAACAAAACGCTGATCAATATCCTTTTCTTGAATTGAGACTTAAGATAGAAAACAGATTTACGTGACAGAACGTTTGTACCACGCAGAAACTCTGCGAAATTAGCCACTAGATGAAATTCGAACTAACACGTGACGATGTCTCCACACGTGGAAGTAAACATTTTTTTAAAAAGATTTGAGCAACCTAAAAAACAGAGACAATGTGCATTGGATAGAGTCTAGGTAAAGGTCAAAGTTCACGTTGAAACGTTTCTGTGTTGACTTACTAGTTGCCTGTCGTGGGTGGAGAGACTCATTGAGCATGTACTGCGACGGCTCTCATTGAGCATGTACTGCGACGGCTCTCATTGAGCATGTACTGCGACGGCTCTCATTGAGCATGAACTGCGACGGCTCTCATTGAGCATGTACTGCGACGGCTCTCATTGAGCATGTACTGCGACGGCTCTCATTGAGCATGTACTGCGACGGCTCTCATTGAGCATGTACTGCGACGGCTGTCATTGAGCATGTACTGCGACGGCTCTCATTGAGCATGTACTGCGACGGCTGTCATTGAGCATGTACTGCGACGGCTCTCATTGAGCATGAACTGCGACGGCTCTCATTGAGCATGTACTGCGACGGCTGTCATTGAGCATGTACTGCGACGGCTCTCATTGAGCATGAACTGCGACGGCTCTCATTGAGCATGTACTGCGACGGCTCTCATTGAGCATGTACTGCGACGGCTCTCATTGAGCATGTACTGCGACGGCTCTCATTGAGCATGTACTGCGACGGCTGTCATTGAGCATGTACTGCGTCGGCTCTCATTGAGCATGTACTGCGTCGGCTGTCATTGAGCATGCACTGCGACGGCTCTTGCTACATTACAAACTGGGATTTTTATGTCGGATGTTTGCGTTTATTTTTTTGTTTGGACATAATTGGTTATAAAATTGTCGAGTTTGTTTTTGTGGATAGATATCGATTATAACGTACACAATGAAAATGTAGGATTTGTATGGCTTCATATTAAATAAATGTATTACCTTTATGAATATAGTATTGTTTATAGAGACTATTAAAACATTTCAGTCATCGGATTACCTTTGTCGTAGTTCATTTTAAATTTGTTCAAAATGCTTTGTATCCTTTTAATATGTAATGAATTATTTATCGCCTAATGTAAGACAATCATAATTTGTCCCAATTTTATGGTTAAAAAATTTGGTAAGTAATAGAAGTTGTTGTTTTCGTTTTTAAATAAAATGTAAATTTTCTCTTGACATGTTTATATCTTTGACAGCTGTCTTGACAAATGTTTAATGTGGATGGCAGTTATAAAATCTAACATTTCTAAGTCGCATCAGTTGCTGTCTCGTCCACGCTTCTATACCGTTAAGCATACAAAAGGCATCTCTTAGACATTTTGTGTTGTCTCATTTTTTGTTTTTAAAACGTCCAAGTAATACTTTATCTTATATCATGTTTTTATGTATGTTTAATTAATTGTTTTTCCTTGAAGTCAATGAATCATTTTTCTAAATTGACTTCTGAAAATGTAGTAGAATGCACTTCCGTGAACATAAATTGTTGACGTTCATATTGGTTACATTTCAATGAAGATAAATAATTGGTGGAGGGTTTGTCTAGTTTTGAATGTAATTTTAATGTATCATTAATTCTAATTTTGTTTAAATTTCCGTCATCACCGGGTTTTAATTTGTAATACTTCTCTCTGAGTTGGAATATTGTCTTAGTGGTATATCCGTTTTATTTATCAAACTTGTCTCATGTGATATATATATATATATATATTTGTTTTATTAATTTTGTTTCACTTTTATTTTTTTTTATTTTTCTCTAAATGACCAATAAAACATTTTGTTCTTCAAAGTGCTACTTGTGACAGAAAGTAAGAATGAAACAGTAAACTACAATGAAAATCAAGAAAATGTGTTAGGATTGTGTGAACATGTGTGTGTGTGTGTGTAGGTGGAAACAGAGGAATCAAACCACGTGACCAAGCTATCCCCCCAGCAGACGATCAATGGCTGATCTAATTAAGAAATGCGTAAGACATGCCAGTCATTTCCCGAACTATCCGTCGGATTGAGAAACGTTTCTGCATGCATGTGTACGTGTGTGTGTGTGTGCATGCTGGCGCGAGCTATCTCTATTGCACACGCCACTATTAAACAGATCTCTACCCAGAACAAACTTTCAAAGTCTTGGACATTTTGATAGACGTGACGTATGAGTAGTGGGGAACACTGGCCTATCAGTAGATCTACGAAATAAAATGAGAGGGGGGGGGAGGGAAGCACCAAACTAATCGTACCTTAGGGGGTGAGGGAAGCACCAAACTAATCGTGTACCTTGCAATTACTTAAAATGTACGTCATGTAACAGGTTTAAGCGTTGCAGCATCTTCTTTTTTTTTTAAAGAGAAAACCCTCAGGCCCTGCTTCAGCGTCTTAAAAATAAAACCGCGTGACGTCTGTAAATAACGCCTACGTCTAAGAAAAACAAGAAAATATAAAGACAATAATGGACAGTCCAGGGCCGGTCTTAGGCCACTGCAGCCTGTGCGACCGCAGTGGGCTCCGCACTTTCATAGACCCCGCGCTAATTCTAGGTGTATATTATTAAATTAAAACCATTATGATTATATTACAGGGTTTTCCACGGGCTCATGGAAATCTGGAATCATAAAAATGTCCTGAAAAATAGACAAAATTGTCATTATGGGGTATCAACAATTCACGAAGATAGATTAAATAATTTGGCAATACTGCTATTGCAATTGAGCTCGATCTATGTCGGAAACAGAATTTTTTGGACATACGGTATGACTTCGCTAAACACATGGCTCGTAAAGTTAATTTGATCGTGATTTTGTACATAGTAAAGAATGAATAAATCGCAAAGTCGAATTAATTTTCTAATGCAAAATCTTAATGTTCACTTATTATTCTTATCCCTATTCAGACTGAGCCCCGCGCAATCCATTTCGCATAGGACCCCACAATTGTTAGGACCGGCCCTGCCCATGATGGACACTTAGCTCTCTACTGCCAGTAGTTGACAATTATAACATGAAGTGTGACAATAAAAATAAGTATTACAATGTGACAATAATTATGCAAATTAGATTTTCAAAAGTTTAGCTTTGAATTTAAAAAAATGTATCTTGAATGTTTGTTTGTGAATTCGCAACGACATTTGGATATGTTGAAAGGTATTGAAAATCTGAAAGAGTGAAACATCAGCTTCCAAGTTTGTAGAGACAGAAGAGACGAGAGGGGAATGGGTTCCATTCCTGGATGAGAGAAAGCTGTTTGTTGATACGATACGGGTGGATGATTGTGAGACGCAGGGCAATAAAAGTGTCTACGTGGTATACTTGTACAGAGAAGACGAGTGACGGCAGCTAGACAGAAAGGAGCTAGCAGTCTTGGCACTATTCCGCACTGGACACTGTCCGATAGGAGCCTACTTCGCTAGGATCAGGAAGAATCATGATCCCAGATGTCGACACTGCCATATTGAAGAAGAAACCGTGGAACACATCTTCTACGAATGCGGGGTGCTCAAACACGTTCAAAGATACGACTAGTTTTGAAACAGAACTGGTGCATGAGGAGGTCTCGCTCTGCACGGAGACAGGCAGACCCTACAGAACACTGCCAGATACCTGGACCGTGCTGTAAGGGATTAATACCAGTACGGAGCCTTAGTGCATGAAGGCTTAGTTCATGGAGGCTTAGTGCATGGAGGCTTAGTGCATGGAGGCTTAGTGCATGGAGGCGTACGAATGTACAGGTACATGTGGAAATGTACGAGCGAGACAAAAAAAGGTCCTAAAGGCCTATTTTTGTAATGTTTCTTTGTCAGAACTTGGAGCTTGTAGAGGGAAAGAGAGATGGAGTTACATTGTAAAGATTGTATAATAAATATATACTGAAACTGCTACAAAACTATACTTGTCCTTGAATAGAAATAATCAACAGTTTAAAAAAAAGATGTCATGACATAAGAAAGTTATATTAAAGTTTTATTCTCACTAGTGGTCCCATTACTTTAATATAGCTGTGAAAGTTGGACACTGAACGCTGAGCATGAAAGAATAATTCAAGCCTTTGAGAGGAAATGCTATAGAGGTACGCTGGGTATCAGACACCAGGAAAAGAAGACAAATAAGTTTGTACTGTTACAAGTCAATACCCTGTCCGAAAAAAAAAGAAACTCCTAATAAGTTAAAGAGACAAAAGCTAAGCTGGTTTGGTCATATTGTAAAACAAGACTCACTGTCTAAAGTCATTCTTCAATGTACATTGATGGAAGCACGAATAAACGGTCGTCCAGAGTAAAGCTGGCTGGACAATGTAAAAGAATGGACCAGCCTCTCTTGATGTCCTATTAAGAACAGCTGCTGACCGGGAAAATGGAGGGATTTGGTAACGCGAACTGTCACAGCACCCCTACGACAAAAGTCAAGGAACAGATGGAGAATAAAATAATAATGAAAGGTTTGGTGTAATACACAATTGCAGAATTTTTCTTACATTGTTATTATCTGAAACCGCCAGTATTAAGATTAGATAAATGAATACAAAATTATTTGTCGTGCATAAATTAGAGTATGTTACCAATTAAGGATAAAACTAAAATCATGACAGACAATTCTAAAAAAGTCGATATCCAATGTTAGTTTTATTGGGAGTTTAAAACGCCACACTTTGTCATCAATGCATCTAAGTGAGACCAAGTGTTATAGAAGGCCTGAACACTGACCTGCGACGTCGCAACATGTGGGCCAATTTAGACCAATAGCTTGAGTCCACACAGGTCAGTGCTCCGGCTTTCTATAACTATTGGTCTCGATCTAATGCAGCCGAAACTTAGTCAGACTCGCGCTTCATGGACACGATGCTTCTTTCTAGTTGAACTAAATTTTTCATTGAAAATTTCCAGTTTGCAGGCTTTTTAGTATAGGGATCAAAGGTCAGCATTTCGCCCAGACACATCTAATGCTTCAGTTCATTCAAGAACATGAAAACCTATCTGTTCAAAACTTGGTTAGATTCGTTCCTCAGTTTAAATATTTATATCTGTAATTTTCTCAGGACACCCAGAGTCCACATTATATTTGTTAACATCGCCATCT
Source organism: Biomphalaria pfeifferi (assembly GCA_030265305.1). Classification (NCBI taxonomy): domain Eukaryota; kingdom Metazoa; phylum Mollusca; class Gastropoda; family Planorbidae; genus Biomphalaria; species Biomphalaria pfeifferi. The sequence continues at coordinate 64,714 of JASAOG010000050.1, forward strand.
AAATTACATTATAATTATTACTATTGAATTACATGCTCTATATATCGCAACGAAAAGTTTTTTTGTTTTCTTTAAGTTTCCATCGCTCTGACATTCGTACAAATGGTCTATCAAGGCGCCTAAAATGTCACAAGGTTTGGCAAAGTCTTATAGTTCTTGGTTTACGAAAGAATTGATAGTTCTGACGAGCGCCTTAAAATATGTCTTAAATAGTATGTCATTAGATAGACTAATGGATGTGTGTATGTATATGGAAACCACAAAATAATACAGATAATTTTTGTTTTCGACTCCATACAGTCACTAAAGACCGCCAGGCGCGGCCACCATAGATCACATTATGTATGATTAGGATGCTATGGTCATTTCAGAAAATTACACAAATCAAGTTTATTGATTTAAAAAGTAATCAAAACCAACAACAAGCAAAGGCTCCATTTCGCATATCGCCTGTCATCAAACTTGCATAAATTGATGTTGAGAATCAAGGATCAATGAGATTGGAATCTAAATTTACATCACGTGGTTTGTAATTTTTAGCGACTCCCGAAAGTGGAAAAGACGCTATTAGTTTTGTGTGGTCTGTCTGTCCGTCCCGTTTAGATCTCGTAAACTAGAAAAGATAGTGAGAATTCGACATCATAATATTTTAGTCCATTCGAAGTGCTGATGAAACGACTTTTTTTCTTTTTTGAAAACGAAAAATCAAATTTTAAAATCAATTAAGCAAGCAGTTTTTTCATAAAAATACACCACTTTTACAACTATTCACTATTAATAGTAACAAACACTGGAGGCTATTTAGTAAGGGAGAAGTCAGTTAAACCAAATTGTTGGCACATTTATGTAAACGGTTTAGATTTTTTACCAGAATTTTTTTTTTACAACTATATTGCTAAGTTAAGTAAGTTCTGTCATACTAATTGCTACATTTGCAAAAAAAAAAAAAAATTTACTTTTTCTAGAGAAAAAAATCTATTGAGTATTCATATTAGTGTAAAATAATTTAAAACAGCAATTATTATTGCGTGAACGGCAAAAGTATTCAGTCACTATGGTACACTGAACTAAAAGAATTTTTTTTTTTTTTTTTACGAAAATGTTTTTTTTTCTTGCTGCTTTAAATAAGAGATTGACCCTTTACATAACAATTAGATAATCATTTTAAGACATCAGTTAGGCCATGTTCGTATTTAACACACTCACTTTCACCTATCCCTTGGTCCTTGGTCTGCTAGACCATTGGGGCACCACACAAGATCTGTCAACCTTCTTTCTCCATTCTTGTCTGCCATTTGCCCTTGATAGAATTTGGCTCTGATAATCTTTCTGAAAATATTGAAACCTGCCTTTTTACCTGCCTGGGTGGACCACATCGGGGGCCGATTTTGAGTTTGTGTTTCCACACAAACTGTCTTTTAACCTAGTATTTTTTTTAAATTTATTTGTGTACATTGAGTTCATTCAACGTGACCTACTTCCTGAGCCCTTGCCTTCCCTAGTCCAACAAATCCTTCAAGGATTTCACCTTCCCCTGGGGCAACTGCTTGGAGCGCTTGGCGTGTAACTTAGGGATTCAACTCAACACGTCAAAACTTTGGGACATTGGAGTCTACCTTTTTTTTCTCACCTAAAAAAAAGTGTTTTTTTTTAAATTGCAATCTTATTAGCTAGGTGAAACCAGTCACTCGTATCGCACTTTAAATATATCATCATCATCATCTGACCACTTGTCGTAGGGGTACTGTGACAGTGTGCCTAACCAAATTCTTCCATTTTTTTCCGGTCAGCATTAAATATTTAACCAGACACAGCACATGCTTCTGTACATTTACGGTATCTTTTCAAAACTCATATATATTTAAATATAATTAATTTAGTATTGTTTCTTACTTACAGTCCGTCCACCCTATGGCAGTGGGCCTCCAACCGAATAGGTTTCCATAGTCCCCTGTCCTGGGCCATCCTTTCCATATTGTTCAAGGTGTTAGTTTAATATAATATACTTTATTTAATACACTGAAATACTATTGAGAATATTGTGGATTTTCGAACCAAACACGGAATTCTTCAATAGCGAGACAGGTGTGTGAATATTTTCCCCATTTCTCTTTTCGTTAGATATCGACTAGGTCATTTAAAAAAAAACTTTGTAGAAGATAGCAAAGTATAGAAAGTTATGTTTAGACAATAGATATTTAGACTATATGTATTTGTTATGGAATGTGTCCATAACAAATACATATAGTCTAAATATCTATAGTCTAAACATCACTTTCATAATGTATCTGATGTTTAATCGTAGACAGATCCGAGACATCAATCATTTTTGTTCATTTTTCATCTCACTGACCTAAATTAATATATCTAGGTTAACTACTGTACTGTAGTAAAACCAACACGGGAGTATTACTAGAGTAGAAGTAAGTATTGTATCCTTATATTTTCTATCTCCTACAAAGTTATGATGTCGTAAATAGTACAAAAGCTGATGAAAAGAATAAGACGGGTGGGGGCAATCAACATGAGCCCATCACATACAACACAGCAGTGTTTCCCAAACTGTGTTCTGCGGTCATAATGTTCCGAGAGGCCTAAATGGGTGTTCCACGAACTACTGGAATAATTAATTAGTATGCCACCACGTGAATTAATCACTCTAAAAAAAAATAAGCAAAATGTTCCGCTAAATACTCAGAATGTGAGAAGCGTTCCCTGAAGGAAAAAATTTAGGAACCACTGCAATACTGCATAGAGAGCTTGGCCTTTTGCGCGCCACAAAGCTAGCAGTAAACTAGGCTGTTATATGGACAACGTCTAATGCATTCATAATTCATTTTTTTTTTCTTCGCAGGACTCGGTTTGGCCAAAATTTCGATCTGTAATATCAGTTTTATTTTTTATTCCATTGTATATGAGCGTCCATTAACTTTCTCTCATTGTGGGATAGATAACTTTTACTTATACAAAATAGATTAGCCGTGATTAGTTATTTCCCTTGAATTCTGTGCTACAGAAGGCGCCATAATTTTTTTTTTTAATTTAGCTAATTGACATGTTTAGGATTAAGACAGTTTAAATAATTATCAAGAATCAATAAAAGTAACTACAAAAGGCTTCTTAAGTGGGAACCTTGATGTAGTGAGCTTAATTATTCATCTATGATGATAGTCGGAACATCACTATTAGTAGCAAAAGTGAATATTTTAAATTATTGATATTCAAACTATGTTTGTCTCTTGAGTTCACTTGATAGAGCGAATTATTATGTAACATTGTTATTTGAAATTGGCTTTGCCATCGACACAATAGAAAGACAATTTTAAAAATTCAATGGTTCTCTATAAGTACATGACTGTTCAACGCGAGCTAAAGTATTAAGAGATTGTCCGTTAACTATCCACTTTCCTAACAAAATGTCGACATTTTGAGGACCTCCTTTTATCATTTTTTATGTTTCACATCAAGTTCGCAGACAAAGTGTTTGCTTTTTTCAGTATCCATGAAGTATTACATCGCCAGAAAACACAAGACAAAAACATAGCAAGTATTATGGTCTTTCAGAGAGAAAAGTAAACAATATTCACGAATTGTTCATTATTCCTGATTCTGATTGCCTATTGGTTCCAACTACAGTTAGTTTTTAACGAATTTAATGTCAGTATACATTCCCCAAAAGTAAACAAAAACAGCAACTGATATTGAATAATACGAAAAACATGCTTAGGTGTAAGCCTGCCGGACCAGGTAAATCAAAGGATGTTTAGGCCACGAGGCCTACAAAACAAACAAAACAAGGTTACAAAGACAGTTTGTGTGGAAACACAAACTCAAAATCGGCCCCCGAAGTGGTTCACCTAGGCAGGATTCAATATTTATAGAAAAAACATCGAAATGTTTTGTTATAAAATGTTTTACATGTTTCGGATGTTCCTTCAGAAATGAAATTATATCAAAGACAAATGAGAGATAAGAATAGAGAAAGAAGGTTGACAAATCTTGTGTAATGCCCCAACGGTCCAGCAGATCAAAGGATAGGTGCAAGTGAATACAAAGTTAGATGTGAACCTGGCTTAACTAGTTCCCCTTTCAGACATTGTGGTCTATAGGGCAGATGATCTAAAGTTCATCTGTTTTTTGTGGCCTACGGTTAACGAGGGTGTCATGTAGCCAGCACAACGACCAACCGCATTTACTTTTCCCCAAATAATAATAGTAATAGAAATATTATTTAATATCAAAGACATACTACCTAACCATTGAAACCCCCCAAAAAAATGATGTCAGACGAAAATGAATGGGAATAGGGGGTAGTGTTAGTGCCCATGGCATATTAAATAAAAGTGTGCTGGTTGTGGATCCCGTTAGGTTGGAGGGTGCCTGACATGTAAATAAGTTTGTTTTCGATCTGCAGATGGGTGTTTTGTCATTGCATTGTTGTATAGCAGTGCCGATGAGATCAGTAGTACCCCTTTGTGGTATTAAAATGGATAGAGACGGGCTTAGTAGCAAAATTTGGAATGTCTCTAAGGTGTTCTTGGAATCACGTTTGGTCCTGCCTGTATTTCCAATATAAATCATTTGACCCCTTTAGCGGGGCTTGAACAAAAAAAAACAACAAAAAACTCTTCAATATAAAACAAAAGCGAATTACGCACTCAAAATTATAAGAAAGTAACCAAGCCAAGGGTGATATTGAGTTTAAACCCCCTCATCCGGAGGGCTTTTTATTTTAAGTTTAAAACCCCTCCAGATGCTTTTAGATTAAATACCCCTATACAGAGGTTTTTTTTTTTATTCTAAAGCAAACTACAGTCAACAAATTCTATGAACGTAGCTATGGGGGTTTTGCATTTGTTAAAAAAAAAAACTCCACAGAGTCAAGACCCTTCAACAAATGATTTACGATATAAAATCTAAAGCAAACTACACTCACCCAATTCCAAGAGCGTAGTCAAGAGAGGTTACAAATTTCTAACAGTGGCTTGGCTCAATTAATAAATTGCGGTGAAAATGTGGCTAAATGTGGCTCTACAAAGATGGCTAAGACGGATTTTAGAAGTCAGTTATAGAGATAGGGTCTCAATCAAGGAAATCATTTGCCGAACTGTGAGTCGACCCCTTAGTAAGGTTGTGACAGCGAGTAGCATGAGGTTTGTGAGACAGGTTCTCCGATAAAATGAATTACGGATAATAAGAGTTGCGATTACATGGAGGCCATTACGAGAAAAGCGCAAACAGGGACATTCTAGTACAACTTGGCGCCACACTTTCATGTAGGTCCTCAGAGCAGGTGGGAAGAGGCTTCAAGCATTGCCAGTGACAGATTTTTGTGGAAGCAGCTTACCGCTCAATGCACGAATGACACGGGAGGATCTAAGGCAGTAAGCATAGCACATAAGGTTTTTTAAATAAAACTTTTAATAGCAGGATAGATATCTCAGAATATGTATTTTGTTGCTTTCAATACCGGAAATGGTGTTTGGCGGCGGGGCGGAGCTCCTCGCTAAGGGGAGCTCAAAGCGCTCCCCCAGACCCCCTTGCTGCAATGGCTTGGAGTCTTCGTTTTTTTCACAATCTCCAGGAAGAACCTTTTGTAGGGTCTAATAAACGTCTTCCGAAATAATGAAGGGTCAGAATGTAATAAAGATTAATTATGTGCACACACACACACATATATAAAATATATATATATATATATATATTTGCGGGGTGGGGGTGAAAAAATTCCCCCCCCCCAAAAAAAAACAATCCTGGCTACGTCCATGACATATATATATATATGTGTGTGTGCACATAATTAATCTTTATTACATACATATAATAAATACAGTGTTTGCTTTTTACAACAAACAAATGTAAACACTTGATTTGGACTGCAACTAGTTTGTAGGATAAGAAAAATTTAATTTAGTAATACTTAATTTTCCACATCACATTACAAAAGTACAAAGCCATTTCCAGAGTCATATTAAAGATATATTAGAAACCCCCACCTTTTTTATTTCAAAAACATACAATGGTACATGGTATTTATTATTAATAATAGTCAATGTTTATAATAATGGGGTATTTTTATGAAAAAAAAAGTTGCTACATTGTCAATTTTAAAAATTAAATGTTCACTTTCGGAAACGAAAAAAAAATGTAGCTGTTGCATCAGAACTTTGAAGAATCTAGAATAGTATAATATCTAATTGTCAATCTTTACTAGTTTTTGACGAGAGATAACACGGACGGACACACAAACCACACAACACTTAATAGTGATTATTCTCCATATGGAGGCCTCTGAAAACTGGAAGGATAGATTGTTACGCAACAAAGAGGTGTGCTGAAAGCGGAAGGAAATATAACTTAAGACATTTAAATGTTGGCTTTGTGGATATGTATGTTACTTGACAAAAATATCGCGTATACATGATTAGTGCAACTCGTTGACTTCCGTCGTCTGGATGACTTTTTTCAGTGTTCGTAACATAGGAAGGATTTTAGGACCTACGTGCTGTCAGTCTAGCACCAAATGATTGGATAAACAAAGATATATATGCGCTATTTGTGTGTTTTATATTAAGGTTGCATTTATTCTGAATATTTAAAAAATAATATATGTCTTCTTAATTTTAACTGTTATCAATGTTATGAACTGATGAAATATTTAAGATCCAAATAGGTCTGCATAAAATATGTTAATTAAAAACAAACAATGGCAAATAATTAAAAATAATATTATAATAATAATAAATAATAAATATTTAAGAACATTTAGTTGAAGGAGAGGGTCTACGGTTGAATACATCAATGACGTCATACCGTGGGGAGAATATGAGGTCATAATGTTGCTAATAGTGCTTGTACAATTTCTAATTCTAAGCGCATTACTTCTATAATATTTAAAGAGTATTTGGCTAAACTATCTGCGATGAATAATGACATTTAAATTAGAATGATTCCTCTATTTAAGTCACACTTTCAAAGAGAAATCTGGATGGGCAAAGTGAGGGTTAACGTATATATCTCGAAAACAGCTTTAACGATTTTCCGAAAAATTTGACAATGCATGTATATTGGTGGGAAAAGAATTTCTAGCTCGTTGGCCACACCGGAAAAACTTTAATTTAACCACTACAATTTTTCAAAGCATAAACACAATTATTTAAACTTGACTAGAGAAGTAAAAGATATAAACTTTCAATAATATTTGTTTATTCTGGAACAGACAATATGTATTTGGGTATTTGCTCATGTATTTCCTCATATTCATTCAATTCATTCATTCATTATTAATAAAAAATAATATTCTTATTTCCTTAATGTAACACTCATTAAGAGCAAAACAAAATCGCTCTATAATTTGTATAAAGAAGGTATTGGTTTTGTTTTTGGAAAGAAAATGTGTTTTCCTTTCTTGTCCACCTGTTACATTTCAAAGACTTGCTACCTAAATTTTGTTGCTATTCAAGTTAAGGGTCAGACACATATGCAGCTTTTCTCTGAAGTTGGTGCATACCTAACATTAGACACTTAAGAGGCAATATTGATGTTGCTTTTAGGTCTACTAAGAGTTCTCAAACTGTACACCAGAACTCCTGCGTACAGAAAATGAGACAAGAGAAATATTCTCAAAGGCACTTAATGACATTAACAGTACTGTCACATAGGCGCACATACACACACACTTTCAACGCACTGTTACTGACCTATGGTCTTCGTCCCTTCATCGCTGGAACCGGGCCTGAGCAAACAGGAGCGGAAGATCTCCTTGGATGTGGCCATCAGCCGGTCATCGCTGCGGTCAAACGATGCAGACAGGCGATCTGTGGGAGATGAGATAAGGTCAACATGAGCAACAACCCAGAGACGTTAGTTCCCTAATTCATACTCCAGCTCCACTGCCCGCTAACACACACATACACTCTCACATACACACACACACACTCTCACATCCACACAGACACGTACACACGCGAGAAGGTTGGGAGTGATCGCCGAAAAAAAAAATTACTATGCGCCTATTACGTCATTAGCAATTGAAGTCTGACACTTTCTTTTCCTTTGAAACGAAATGTGCCTAGTTGATATATGACATTCAGTCATAAAACATGTGTAAGATCTATCTGGCTTGTATTTATAAGGAATTTGTCAGCGCTGGATGTGACAAAAAATAAAGATTACAGCAGCAGGATCTTGTGTGGTTACGTGATAAGTGATTTATCCTCGTTTTATAATTGTCATAGTTTATATTTATATGCAGGCATACACACAAAAAAACCTGTTAGATATCTATCTATCTATCTATCTATCTATCTATCTATCTATCTATCTATCTATCTATATATATATATATATATATATATAGAGAGAGAGAGAGAGAGAGAGAGAAAGAGAGGGGGGGGGGGTAATATCGTATACAAATTAAAGCATGTTTTCAAAAGACACTAAGTGGGCGTCAATATGGAAAAACTCGATGAATTTTACATTCAAAGCCAATTTACATTTTCAATGGCACTTTATGAAGCTGATAGGCAGACAGATGGACTATAAGACAACAAAAATACAACAACAGAATGCTAGAGATATAATCGAAATGAAAAGAAGAAGAAAATTATATGAAAAAAAAAGGTTACTGGGATTAAAGACACTAGCTCGTGATTTATTTGTTCTATCTGTGCCTTGCCCAAGCACGTTCTACGTGAAGATGGGGCAATACATTAAATCACATTTCACAGCACGGAATAGATATTGCCACATTAGAAACGCATTTTTAATTCTTTCTTTCTTTCTATATTCATTCGTTTTATTTCTATGTTCACGGGATTCGGTCCGATAGGAACCTATTTCGTAAGGATTCCATAGAACCACGATCCCTGGTGTAGATATTGCTACACGGAAGACAGGTCGAGAAAGTAGAACACACCTTCAACAACTTGTTACTACTCCAATGTTTCAATGGATGTGCACTGTCTTTTGGATTCTTATGTTGGTATGGATTTTAATTTGTGTGGAAACGTGTATTTCAGTGGAGTTTTGTGGTAAGACGTTTGACAGTATGGACTATACACCCGCCATCTTGGAACCTAATAACGAGCCTAAGATCAGGGAACATGAAATGCACCAAGATACCTGTGTGTAGTCGCTGAATGAACTCTTTATGTTGTCTGTTGTATTTATGTGTATTTTTCTGTTGTGTTGTCTTTATGTGAGAAAAGAGTCCTTGTAATCAAAACAAATTTCCGTAAGGATCAATAAAGCAGTCTTAGTCTTAGTCTTCATCTTAGTAATGAGGGGTGCAACAAGGGCACGATACCCCGGGCGCCCTCCATACTCAGGGGTGCGCCACACGCAGAAAGATGCCCCAAAAAAATAAAATTAGTGTAGATATTTAAGTTCGGTAATACATTCTAAGAATATTTATATTATACTTTTTATTTATAAGACTATATATCTCTGTGAAGTTCATGGAATTTTGGTGGGCGGGCGCCAATAACGTACCTTGCCACGGGCGCACGTTTTTCTCCCTGCGCCTCTGCTACAGGGTGCTCAAAATAGATATAGAAGATTTGACTAGCCATGGAACAGATAAAACTGGTGCATGCGGAGATCTTGTGCTGTACGGAGACATTGCCAGATACCTGGACCGTGCTGTAAGAGATTTAATCTCAGGAAGGAGTCTTTTGGCTCGGAGGCTTAAAAGGTGACTGCTTGACTTTATACAAATACTGGAAGCAAATAAATTGTCTGCACATTACAAGGTATAGTCAGGGGCGTAAGTAGGGATTTTGGGGCACGGGGGGATTGACCTCTTTGGGGGCCCCTAGAATTTTGACATTCGACATCATGACATGAGCAAATGTACTAAATTGTAAGTAAATAAATATATAAGCCTACATTCTAATTGGTACAGTATAGCAGTAAAATTAACAAGAAATAATCATTAAGAATCTTTTAATGAATAATACCATTGTTTATTAGGCGAAATAATGCACAAGTGACAAATCTCAATTCATATCGCTTCACGTCGTGCTTTCTGTGCAGCTAAGACATCTATAACATCATCTACATCGACACTGTGTAGTATTCGCCATTCCACTGACATTAAAGCCATGCTAAGCTTTTTTTTTTTTTGCGGCATTCTGCACCTGAAATAGTTTTTGATTAACTGGAGAAAGTCATTTTGGAAGACTTTACTCATCATCACTTACTTCAGATGTTTTCTCTGACTGTGGTAAAAGGTATTCCCCTGGAGTCTCTTCAGCACTACTACCTTCATTTTAACTTCTTCGTCTGCTGTATCTTTGTATGAATCATCTGAATAGTGATACTTTCCTTCGACAGGTTCATGGTCTCCTTTGTTTTCAGTGCTCTTATCAGGTTTCTTTTTAAATGATAAGGAGGATGAAATAAACTACCTTATATACCAAGTTACTTCCTGAGAGTAACACGGCACTAGTCAGCGCTATGGAAGTTACTTCTTGAAAGTGAGAGTAACCCCGCACGGAAAGAGTTAATAATCTGTGTGAAATATATACAATAGGGTCACTGACTTATATAACAACGTGAAAGCAAGATTACATGACAGTGACGTATTATTTAACTTATTTAAAAAACAAATTTCAGACACTCATTTGGGGCCCCCTCAAGTGGGGACCCGGGGGGATCTTCAAATTCTCCCCTTTCCTCCCACACCACTGCGGTATAGTTAATGATCTCAATCATCTTGCATTTCTGGTTATGTTGAAAACAATTGTCAACATAAAGATAGTTTATATCTTCATTGACGAGGTTACTAATTGTAAATCTGCACTCTTGTTGTCCGCTCTCTGTCTTTGAAAGGCTATGGCTCATAAAGAAAATTTGGCCACACTAAGGTCGGATGTACGCACTGTAGTTGCCGACTCTATGTTGTTAGGTCCTAGCGGCTAAACACACATACAGTTTAAGATAATAAATGTCGCAAGTTCTTTAAGAATGAAGCACTGTCTACTGCCAGTATCAAATACTGTCTAGTGCCAGTATCAAACACTGTCGAGTGCCAGTATCAAGCACTGTCTACTGCCATTATCAGGCACTGTCTACTGCCAGTATCAAGCACTGTTTACTGCCAGTATCAGGCACTGTCTACTACCAGTATCAAACACAGTCTAGTGCCAGTATCAAGCACAGTCTACTGCCAGTATCAAACACTGTCTACTGCCTGAGATGAACTCGAACTGGTAGCAAGGCTGGAATGGCTAGTCCTCCAGTAGAGCCTTGGCGAGAATGTAGCACTAGCTACTGCCAGAATGAAGCACCGTTTTCTTCAAGCAGCCTAAAGATAACTAGCTTTTAACATTTTCTCAATGTCGACTCCCAAATCCTAACTTCTGTGTGGGCTTAGGCAGCAGTCGTTTGGACTCACATCTGAACTGAAGGGAACAAAAAAGAAAATTACTCAGTTTGACAGATCGTTTTCAGTAATAATTATAATAATGATAATGTCTTAAGAATGAGTGCAGAGCGTCACATGCCACGCAGACCCAGTTGCGGCCTGCATATGTTCATATTTGGTGCAGACAAAGCCGTTGTCCGGTGGAGGTATATTTAAGTTTTCTTCTGCGCCTGTCTTCTTCAAGGGTTTTTGTCGTGTTCAGTACAGTTAGAAACAATGACGTTTTAAGAACAATTTGCTTAGAGGCTATCTCAGTGACGTAATTTCAGTCTGTTAGGTATCTCTTTAAATCTTTTTTCAAAAATAGTTTGTTTTTTTAAATGGTTAGGGAAACAGAAAATAGACGATCATATTGACAAGAGCTAGGGCATATGCTGTGTCTCTTAGAAGAGACCGTGTATCACTATGCTTGAGTGTCTTAAGCATCCAAGTACGTATCCAAGAAAATCTGACTTGTCAAAATGTACACAAAGTCAACACGACCACAGCGTCTTAAAACAGAGACCTAGTGATCTGGAATGTGAGGGTGAGCCTCCAACAACTAACTTCTATCTTCAAAAAAAAAACCTGTATCGAACTTTAGTCAGATGAAGATTAAACTATAGTTTTAATAGTTTTAGTAGCTTGAAGAAAATCATCTTGGTATTAACCTTTTAATATTAATAAATCTTAATTTGTTTTCATAACAGGATCCCAAAGGCGATTGGACCCCCACGACGACTCGCTGACCACTGTCTGATTAACGTAAACGAAAACTATGGTTATCAAGGACAGCAAAGATCATTCTGCAGGGAACAGTACCAGGAAAAAAAAAACACAGAGAAAGTGATGGAAAGACATCAAAAATGAGATGAAATTGACTTTGAGATTCTAGTCATGTCGAGAGACGGAAAGCAGAAAGAGACAGGGCCGTCAGATCAAGTGTGGAGCCCGACCCCGTCCAACAAGGGATAGGTGAACGTGAGGAAGATTTATAATCATTTTCTCTCCACCATGCGGAAGTCATACATTAAATTATAGTACAAAAAAGTACATTGACATGTTTGGAATACAACAATAAAAATAGTTAATCGAAAACTTCGTAGCGTCATTTAAATCTCTAAGCTCAATGTGGCGGCATGGCTCTCTGTTAACCAACTCGAGGATTGGCTTGACTCGCGCATGCGTAATAGCCGTTTAAATGGAGCGGGCCGGAGTTATCGCTCTTGTCCACGGTTTAAGATAAATATTACTTTTCTCGATACCAGGGACTATAATCGATACCAAATTTACATAGGTTCATTTTGAATCGATGATCTCAGAGCCTCGTGTTGGTGATCTTGTACAGGAAAAGGAGCTGCTGGGAAATTCGGGGATTTTGGGAAGGGGGTGTAAGGGGGCTGATATCGAATGATCAGGAAAGATTTCGAACTGGTGAAAGTCGTTTTTTTTTAGAAAGAGGTGTGGGGTGGGCTATGTAAGAGATGTCTGGAAAGATAAGTCTGAGTCTCCATAATACTAAATAGTCAACAGTTCAATAAATTAACGTAGCGATAACCAAAAAAAGACGAGAAGACAAAGTAAATCATTAAAACAAAGCAGAATTCATACCGAGGCATACCTATTTCATGACATAGTAGCAATAGTAGATATTTGTTTTTAAATCTCGAAAAGAACTACTTCACCCGAGTTGCGTTATAAAAATAAAATTACTAGACGGCAAAGTGTCTTCATAGGTAGGAAAACAATTTGGGACTATTGTAAAGACAGAAGTGAATACCACACCTTGTAGGGCGGGGGTGAGGGTGCTCCCCGTGCTGAAACGCACTACTTGTTTGAATGTATTTTATCTAAAGCTCGATTTCAAAACGAGGCTAGGGTCAAGTGTATAATTGTGTAACGTTGAAACACTATATCACATTCCTACTGTTCTGTTCATTAGTACAGTAGTTACGCTGAGGTTGTCAATTGTAGTCAAACTGAATTTCCATTAGATTGGATCAATAAAACTTATCTTATCTTATCTTATTAAAGGCAGAGCTCTGATATTTCTAACTCAACAAATCTACTTGCAATGTTTGTCTGTCAGAATACTGAACGAGGGACTCCAGCTCTGGTCGCCTCAGCATGTGCCTCCGTGGAGACATCCCCCAGTGAATCGGAAAGGCTAAGAAGGAGAGTTTACATAGCCTCCAGTAGCCTAGAGCACGTATGCTCTAGCGCGTGTACATGCACATGTTGAGGATGGGAAAAAAAGGTTAGCTAACAGAGACCTATCTGTTGCACCGTTCCCCAGCGGGAACATTCGCGTGGTGGAGGTCCTCCGGTATGCTTCGATACATTATAGAAACAAGGAGTGTCCCCCGTGTACTCGGTCTCTGGCCTTCGCATAGGAGGAGTGACTTTGGCTCTAGGAGTCGTGTCTTATGAAATACGGGTGTGAATAAATAATCACTTGGTTGTTGGGGGCCTCCTGGCAAGGAGATCGGTGAAGAGACAACTTCCCATCCTGGTCACGTGATGGAATCCTTTCCCGAGTCAAAAGTTCAATTAAAGGGATTTTATCTCGAGCCTTTGAGTGTACACTTGAAAGAAGGAGAAGACTAAAAGTAATTGTAAAGAGATTATTTCATTGACTTCATTTTACAACGAGAGTTCCACCCATCTGGATTGTCACGTGGTCTAGGTCAGAATTCAATTAAAAAGTTCAACTAGGAGTAAGGTCATATCTACATTATGTGAATCTACACTCTTGACTAGAACAAAGAATACTTAAAAAACTGAACAACTTGACTCACTGACAGTTGAATGCATGTGTGCACTAGGTTTATTGGAAGAGAGACATTTGCATCAGATTCAAAAGTTCACGAGTCCCCAGGGAAATACAAGACCGTGGTTCGAGTCATAGAAAAAAAGCAATCAATAAATCATTAAAATGGTTCTCAAACGATTTTATGTTATCATGACATTTCTGTGCGAGCGTTGTTGAAATTGAAAATGATCAATCAAAGATCAAAACTGATTAATCGATCAGTCGACACAGACGATGAGAATATCGTCTGCAATCGTGCTTCCGGTAACAACATGAAGACATCATATCATGGTCTTCTTTTTTTTTTTTTTTTTTTAAAGGGGATGTCCATATATGAAGTCACGCACCTTATTATTCAGAGATAATTTTGATTTCATTTTAGGTATTCGTAAAGCAACTAGACTAGTTTAAAAACCCAATCATTTTAAGAACTGAGATTAGAATCAGTCTAGTTTAAAAAGCTGTTTAGGATGGCGATCTTTTTTTCCGCAATGTATGATACGGTTGAAAACAAATTGTAGAGTCATTTATGGATGCTCCATAAGGCTATTTACGGACTCTAAACACGACTCGTCTGAAAATTTTTTTAACTAGACCAGGGAATATGGTTGAAACAGACGCCTGTTCGTTTGGTGGTCTCTCTGAACGTGATGAAAGCCGAGTACCACTGTAAACTGACTGCACATTTTGACTGACGTCTTTAGATTGAACTTGAACACTCATATACACATACACATACATAGAAAATAAAAACTAATGGAATTATATTTTCACTTTATTTCTTCCATTCTTTTCATCAAATAAACTATATAATAGCTAGTCCTAGTTCTTGTACAGAAGAGAAAGTATTAGAGAGAGTACACAAAAAATATTATTTTGATATGGTCTAACTTTAGACATTTAATTTTAATATAATGGAAAGCATTTTGTATTACCAGTGTATAATTTTTGTTCAGTACCCTAGACTTTCACAATACATGTTCATTTTGTGTAATAAAATCATAGACTATATGTAGTTTATGCATAAAACATAATAAAACCGGAAACCGAAAATATTTTATTGCAGGTTAGGAGAGACGTGCACGAAACCTCAATACCTCCCCACTATACTAACACTTTGTCAACATGAAAGATTGAGTTTCTGTAAAAAAAAAAAAAAATCATTTTTAGCCCTCGCAGTTGAAAGTCGAAATTATTTTTAAATCTATGAACTTCAATATTGTAGCCTAGCCTAAATAAAAATAATATCGCTTAATATTTTTACAAAACTCTAAAAAATATTATACATAAAATTTCAATTTATAACAAAAAGTGTTATAAAAAAAATTTAAAAAAAAAAAAGAAAATAGATTTCTTCCTAATTATTATTGATTACTTTCGCCTTTTGACAGAATTACGAATGCGTTTTTATGATAAGCCGTGAGTGTCAGAAATTCCATTTCCTGCCTTCATTGATCTACATGTCCCTAAATGTGTCTACGACTTCCTGCAAGTCTTACCTATTATATACTTTCTATGTTCTTGTATGATCTCGTCGGGTGACTCTCTGATTCGATTCTTGAACCAAGACAAGTCCGTCTCTTTGATGTAGCCACCGCAAGCGTAGTTGTAGAAATCCTATAAAGAGAAGAAATAACTTTTGTTGTATAGGTGAGTGAGGAGTGAAAACAAATCTCTAAAATAAAATCCGTGTATGTTGTACACGCTGTTCAATCTAAGCCAGTATTTACCAAACTGTGTCCCATGGAACCCTAGTGTTTCGCGAGGCCACGAACTACTGGAATAATTAACTAGTGAATTAATCTCCCTAAAAAAAAGCAGTACTCCGATTAATACTTAGAATGTGCGAAGTTCTCCGTTAAGGAAAAATTTTTAGAAGCACTGACCTAAACCATTGTAGGACATATTTGTACAGATTTTTTAAACGTTTAGCTTTTCCCGCTAAACATTAGTGACAGTATATAGAGACACTATATAAAGACATTATTCCTTTTTCCACTTTGATTTTAAGCTGCAAAATACAAATATACAGATAGAACAAGGTTACAAAGACAGTTTGTGTGGAAAATCGGCCGCCGAAGTGCTTCACCCAGGCAGGTAAAAGGCAGGTTTCAATATTTTCAGAAAGAACAATACAATGAAAGAAAATGAAAGAGAAAAATGGAGAAAAAAGGTTGACAGATCTTGTGTGGTGTCCAAGCGGTCCAGCAGACCAAAGAATATGTGAAAGTGAATGTGAAGTTTATGTGAACCTGGCCTAACGGATGTCTTATAATGAGATTTTTTCTAAAAAAAAATAGCAAACATTTTTGTGTAAATCTAGTAGTTAGTATGACAGAACTTAGCAATACAAGTGTAAAAAAAATAGTTTTTTTATAAAGAGTCTTAAACCGTTTGCATAAATGTGTTAATTGTATGATATGACATTGCTACCTCTACTATAGAGCCTCCCGTGGTTGTTACCACTAATAGTGAATAGTTGAAAAAGTGGTGTATTTTTATGAAACAACTGCTGGCATAGATAATTTTTTTAACTAGATGGTTCACAATGGGAAAAGAAAAAAGTAGCCGTTGCATCAGAACTTTGAATGGTCTAAAATATCATGATGTCCGATTTTCATTTACTCTTGTAGTTTCTGAGATCTAAAAGGGACGGACGGACGGACAGACAGGCCACATAAAACTAACAGCGTCTTTTCTCCTTTCGGGGGCCGCTAAAAAAACAATGTCATGAGCGCTATATAGGAGATCACTAATACCAACTAAATATTTTGTGCTAATAATTTTATTCCAAAGTTCTGAAAACTAAATACAATTGTATTTATTTAAATATTTTGATTATTAATACCATGAATCATATTCTAGATATTGTATTCATGTATCATTTTTAAACTATTGAATATAACACATATCCTACACCAGATACACCAAAAGTTTGCTTTTTAGGGAAATACCTCCATGTACGAGAATCCCCAAAACTTTTTTGGGGTTTTAATACTTTGCGGTGTGTTTAAGTTCTGATGCCATTTATACACAACTTTTAACATAGCCCAGAATTAGTCATTAAGTCACCCGTTTGAAACATAGTTCACTCATGATAATTAACAATTAAGTCATTTATCTTGATATCATCAATGTGGCGGTTAAAGAAGCCGAAGACTGACACTCTAATGGTTTTCAGTTTGAGTCCAATCTTGCGGATCAACATCTTACTAGCTTAAATTTCAATTGTATTTATTAGTAAAACGTAACGACCGATGTGGTGTGCATACAAAACCTTCGTCTATGACTATATATGTAGATCATACAAGGCATACTTCACCTCCTCTATTCTGATAAAAAAAAATAAGTACCAATACAAGGACAACACGAAGACATTGGCAACCACGTTATTATATGGTGCAGTGATGCGAACATTTAGGCCCGTGGGCTATATCTGGCTTGATGCTCTCGGGCCCTAAGATAACTCTATCTACAGTACACAATGTAGTCCATCGGATCTGACCTTTTTTTTTTTCTTGAACTTTGGACGAAAATTTGTATGTCTCCCAAAACGAGGATAGTTGGCCACACGCTGGTTTGTTGGAACAAAATTGTTGGCCACCCGTTGGTCTGTTGGAACAAAATAGTTGGCCACCCGCTGACTGTTGGTACAAAAAAGTTGGCCACCCGCTGGTCTGTCGGAACAATATCAAATGTAAGAACTTTAGCTTTTATGCATGACGTCACACATAGTGTTTCGGGAGATATTTGTCTAAATAAACTCTACTGTGAGCTTCCCAGACATGTATAGCTCATGTTCAAACGATGGATGGTCTCACAGGGTCATAGGTCACTCTTTTGTGTCATATTAACGCATAACACTCACGCGCAACTCATTTCCGACGGATTTCCCAGCTTCGCTAAAAATCATTACCTCTCGGTTTTGCGGCGTTTACAATCGGTAATCTCCGTAATCTCACGACGTCATGGGTTTCCCTTTAAAAAAAACAAACTCTAAAGATTTAAAGCAAAAAGGTCATCTTTCTAAAACAACTTTGTGAATTCTCTCGTTGTATCTCTCTCTCGTTCTCTCTCTCTCTCGTTCTTTCTTTAATTCTCTCTTTCTCTCTCTCTCTCTCTCTCCCTCTCTCTTTAAATTCAGTTCAATTCTCAAAGTAATGCAATTTTCGTCCTCAGAATCTGTGGAAATCAAATTCTGATGTGTCCTTTCCCATTTCCTATAAGCAGACGTAGTCGAGGTGTGCCCACAGAGGGCTTCTAGTGGACTAATTCTACCTCTCGCTACAATTTTAAGAACTGTTCTTTGGTTGTTTTAGCCAAAGTGAGGTCTGTATAGTTTGTAAGTGAACCTTGTACATCATTTCACTGAGCCTTGTATATTAAATAAGTGAACCTTGCACATTGTATAAATGAATGTTGTAGGATTGTACTCTAAACCTAGCAGATTGTATCACTAGACGATTTAGAAAGTATTGTTTTATAAGTTTTGTACATTCGACCCTTGCTAAATTGTGTGAGATTTAGGTTAGGATGTGTTAAATGTGTTCTGTTCTTTCAGGTGTCAAATGTGTTGTGTTCTGTCAGGTGTTAAATGTGTTCTGTTCTGTCAAGAGTTCTCTACAGATGAGGTGTACACATTTTACAATAACACCATTGCTTTTCTATTTTTCGAAATAAATTTGAACAATGTGACAATTAACCCACAAAATGTCACAACTAACCCACAAATTGTCACAACTAACCCAAACAAACATCGCAAAGACAATAATAAATCTGTTTGTATTAGAGGCACGCCTTTCTCTTTCCTTAGCTCAAAGTGTAAATCCGATATTTGCATTCTGCAATAAAGTTAACATTAGAAGCAAAATAAAAAACAACAACTGTTCATTACAATCACGTCTTTGATGCTCTGAATACTATCAATCGCCTATTTGGTGATTGGTGATTTGTCTGAAGTTTTAAATGACTAATCTCAAATGCTTGTTTCTCTTGAGATTTAATGTACGTACATATTAATTGACAGTTAAATTTTTTAAATGGGCGCTAATTTAAGTTCTTGTATACAACTTTATTCTAAAAGAAAACCTGATTGCAAAAATTGGCCTTCTGCTAGGTCTATTTGCATTTGTTATTTTATGAATAGGGCTTGTCTCCTCTGGTTGTCCAGCATCGAATGAAAGGGAATTAATTCCTTATTACAAATCATTGTTTTTTTTAAATTTATTTAAATAGCAAGGCCTGCAGAGTTATCTCACCATTGACATAAACCAGGCCCCACTTGTTTCTCTGTCATTAGTGTGACAATAGTCAGGTTAAATTTACCCTGAACTTGTCAATTAATTTAACTCTTCACCACTAGCTATTAGGTGAAGGGCGATCAAATAAACTATAAAAGTGAACCTCTATTCTTTGAAAATTGTATATGTTACAGTCAATTTTAAAACAAATTATATATCTATGTCATTTTAAAGTTAAACCTTAATCGGGCTCCATCCCGATAATAATAATAATATTATAATACTAAAAAAATGATAATAGTAATAATAAGTGATAACAATTATTTAATATAATAATAATCTTATTATCCGTGAGGAAATTTGTTTTATAGTTGTGCATTACATATCACAATTATTAAAGCAAACAATGTATACGATAGCACACAAAATATACGTTCATACCCCAGTTTCTCTTTAGCATTACATGCGACATTTAACCACAGTAGGGTACAGTTTGTTTAAAGATTCAATTTGCCAAAGATACAAAAAAGAATGTTTGTGCAAATTTGATTTTGTGATCGGTGTCTTAAATTCATTTGTGATGGCAAAATATTACAATCCTGGACCAGAGTATGTTTTTACCAAGTTTATATTAACTCTGTCTGTCTGGTAAACGTGTGTACACGTTATTTCTGCCACACCCATGTTCGGGTCAAGTTGAAACTTTGCACAATTATGCATCGACATAGATAAGACATGAATCTTTTTTTCTTTAAAGTAACCAATTAGACAATTAATTACTAGTAATTCTTTTTTTTTGTTTGTTTAATAGCAACAAGGGAAACTAATATTCAGTATTCACAGATATGGCTAAATGTATCTATTTAGTTAACGCTAAGTATCTCTCACGCGTTCTCCGTTCAAGTTGATACTTTAACAATTAATTATGAATCAATAAACAAAAATGCTCGATTAGTCAATTAATTATTGGTAATTAATTATTTTCTTTAATATCCAATAAGGGAGATGGCTTGTACAGCCTAGGTAGATATGGTTGTAAGGACGGAGTTCTTCCCCTTAAGTTAAGCTTTGTATTTTTGGTTTTTCTTTTTTTAAAAAGATTTTTTTTGTATTTTGCTTGTTTTGTGCTTAAAAGCATTATAGCGTTCTTAGCAAAATATATTTTTAAATGCTAAATTTCCTATGCTCCATTCGTCTAAATGTTCTTAGTTGGGAGTTATGAGCCTGTGGTCCATGAACTAAAAAAGTTTGTACAACGTAGGTCTAAGTTTCCTTTAGAATTGAAGATAACATCCTAGCACAAAACTCCTGCCGGACGACGGGAAACGGCCCCGGGCAGGGTTCTAATCTGGGATCATAAAGACAACAGTTTATGTGCTAACACACGACAAGCAGTCATCTAAGGTTTTGGGTGAAACACTCAGCACATGTAACAGAAACAAGCCCCAAAGGAGCAAAGAGACACAGTTGATGTGAACATTGTCCTTAGATCAGGGGTTCTCAATCTGTGGATCGCGACCACCTTGGGGGACGATTGACAGAATCGCAGAGTGGGGGATTGTAAAAAGGGGTCGCCGAGCTTAAAAGGTTGAGAACCGCTGCCTTAGATAGACCTACTAGAGCTGTTCAACTCTATTTCCCCGAGTTTTAGCTTCAACTACGTAGGTAACCTTGGGCGAACCATTCAAATTAGCATCACGAGTTTAGACGCAAAATCATTCAACGCATTTGTCATCGACCTCAACATCATTATCCAATCTAGACACGTGATGTCTGTATAGTAGCACAGCATCTCTAAACCACCCTGCCCCTGATTTCAATATAATAATAATAAAAAAAGTTCAGGATAAAGATAACGCCCTTGACAAAGTGGGTCACCAGTTCATGACAAACTAAGTGGGTTACCTACAATCTCCTATTGATTAACACAAAGATGATTTTAGCTGTTACAATTAGTCGTCGGGTCAGTCCGGAAATTGTTCTCAATGTCCGACCCTATTAAGTCTAAAATATCCTTGGGCGCAGACGCCGAAAATTCTGTGATGTGAACAATGGTCAAATCTAATTTTCTCATTTGATTCTTTCCCCCAGACCCTCTTGTTATATGTATTCTCAGATCTATTTTTAAACATTCTCTTTCTACTGCAAGTACTTCTAAACGAGCCTGGACGTGTTCATAGAAAGAGTGTGTTTCTCGTTACGTGGTGTCTCTCTTCAGAGAATGTCTCGTGAGTGGACTGATGTTTGCTGGGATATATTGACATCGAATCCCTGGCTAGCCCAATACCTATATGTCAATGGAACTCACTAGTGGAGCATCCATCTAGATCACGAGAACATACAAGAGCAACAGATCCTATCAGACAAGCGAGTTCCCTAGAGAGGTTGAATGCTCATTGGAAAATGGGAGGAAAAAGAGAAAGAGAGAGAGAGAGAGAGAGAGAATGGAGGAGAGGGAGGGGGGAATTTAGTAGTCCGAGAGACATGAAGAAATGTCTAAAAGAGTTTCAACATTGTTTTAGTGCTGACACCAAAATGTGACACTAGACTTTTCGACCTCGGTCTTGACATAGTTTATGTATAATAAGAGATTATTATTATAGACTTTGTACATAAACATGGTTGACGGCCTTTAAACTATAATGGCTGAAATATAGAATAGATAAAACTTCTCTTGTAATGTTCAAGTGAAACAAATAGCGGTATGAACTTATATTTCAGAATATTTCAGATACATGTTCATATCAAACGTGCGTAAGCGTGTTAGGGAATGCAGCTACTGGTACAAGAGTGATTTTTTAATCATCTTGGGTGCTACCCTTAGATGAGTGTCACCTGTTGCGGTTCGAAACCCTCACATACCCTAGTGACGCCGCTAATAATAATATATTTGTATTTACTATGATAATAACAATAATAATAATTTCTATTATTATTATTGACGTCAAGGCTTTTGCATTAAAACATCTTTTTATTATGGAAGTCGGCATCATATTATTTGAGATTCGGCAGTGTTGCCTCCTCTACTTCTGTTGGGAATTAAAAGAAATTGTAGGAGTTGATCTAATTACGAACCAGGAATATCGTCCAACAAAACTACTAATCCTATTTGGTTAGTTTTACCTTTAAAAATTCAAGTTTTCCCTTAGTTTATGGTCAGAACCTGGTTTAAGTTAAGTGTTATGGAGCGTTTGTGCGTGCTGATGATGAAATTAAGGAGAAAGTAGAGCGGATGTGTTTGGTTGTGTAGGCTGAAGAGTTTCTGATGAAACCACTAGGTGGTCTGTCGTAATTTAAGTGAATACATAATGTTGTGAAAGTTGATCATTTGGAGAATAGCGTGAGACCTGAGAAATAAAAGTCGTGTTATTTTAGTAATTTATTCCTTTTTAAAATTACCATTTCTCTACATACATCTACCATCAAACTGAATTTGTGTAAATTTTTTAAAATGAAAGATATTTTCTGCTTTATTTTAAAGAATTCTTTTCATGCTTATTTCAAGCTCTACATTTAGAAATTAATACGCCTACGTTGATTACGTTGTACTAGATATTTGCGGCTACAAACCAACGACCAAATAGTAGGTAGAATTCCCAACGACCAAGTATTAACAGTAGGTAGAATTTCTGGAAGTTTTTTTTTTCTTGTGGATGCCTCACTTGACGCACTTGGCTGTCGCCCAGAATGCACTACCGTAAATCCGGCATTGGTTAAAGGAACAGTTTTCAATCTTCGTAATGAGAAAGTTTCAATTTAAAATAGAGATTACAGACAGAGATTTTTATGTCTTGGAACATGGGCTCTGTTATTCGACCGGGAAATCACGGATGCCCTAAACTTCTTCCAAAAAGGAGCCTCCTCGAGAAGTTTACTGCGCCTAGGTCGGCAAGTTATAGTCCGTTCAATTAACACGTCTCTCCTGATCAAATTTGCCATATTTATGCGTCTCGGCGGCCCGCGCCTTCGCCCTTAACTCTACAGGGATAATGTGATTTAACGGGCGATGGAAGTTTCTGAATAGCGTTGCTCGGGTGGGATTTGGCATCAGGGCGAGTGGGGTGAGGGCCGGGTACTTCTTATAGAACTAACATTTGTTGACTGACCAAGTTACGGTGGCCACGTGTTGCAAGTCAACATGATTGTGACGTCACTTAAGAATTTTTGTGTAAATAAAGACTAGAACTTTACGGCCTAATTTAAAATAAATGCTTTCCTTAAACAGCAGAAATACAAATAAAATATACAAAATACTTTGGTTCCAAACACTTTGTATTGAATGAAATTGCATCAATTATTTCCAATTAATCATGTAATAATTTCTTATATGATCTAGACTAACAATAATAAATGTGTGCGATGGAAATATTTTTCTTAATTGTTTTTGTCTAAAGTAAACTTCATGCTGATATCATGCTTAGTGCGTTAAGGTCCAATCAATTTAGGGTACAAGTGGGGATGTTGGGGGGGGGGGGGGGACTGAGAGAAGGTTACCGTGCTGCCTTTTCCAAAACTTTACAAAAAATAAAACTAGAAGATTTTATAGTTTATCGTTAATTTAAAAATTTTAGCGAACGGCCTAATTCCCTACACAAGACTTCCTTTACCATAGTGGGTCCTACTGTCTCTATGTAAAACAAAATTAATTCATTACTACTATTTGATTAACTAAAGGTCATTTTTAAAATGATACCTGTGTTGTCATCGACCATGAAAAATTGTGCCATGTCTTAACTTCATCCGAGCATGGGAAGTGGGGAACAAAAACCATGTACAAGATTCCATCCAGAGAGTTTGTATTAAGCTTTGTAATAATAACATACTAATCTTTTCAGTCTTCCAATATAGAATGCCGAGCTTTAAGATTGCGTTGACATCACATCCATTGCCAATGTAAAAATGTTTGTCAAACATTAAATGTAACGAAACATTCGGAGAAATTACCGAACAATTTTCTTTCTTTTAATGTTATATTATTTCCTATTTGATTAAATTTAAAAAAAAATTAAACCATATTCTAAGTTATAACTATTATATTCTAGTATAAAACAATAATACAAATAAGGCATAAACATTTGTGATTGTGTTCGCTCGTGACCTTGATGGTATTGCGTCCTTTGCAATTTGCTGTGTAAACTGTCGTACAGGTTGCAGAGGACATGAGAACTGTGCTAGCAGAAGAAAGACGCCAGAGAAGAAAAGCAAGGCCAATGACACTAGCTCCAGCTGGAATAAGCTGCCCGGTGTGCAGCCGAACATTCCGGACTCACATTGGTCTCACCAGCCACATGAGGAGGCACAAGACCCCAGTGCAAAGCCCTCAGCCCCCTGGATGACAAAAGTGGTTATCATCGAACCACGATGGACGAACTATATATATACATTGCGTCCTTGAAGAACATAACGGCTCGAGAGGCATGAATCTGGGAAACTGTATTTAAATCTCGGGCGTGACGATGTTTCTATATTTATATTTATAGTCTTCCGAACAAATTTGACTAGAGATCACTGAATGGATGATCTTTGGATCTTTGTTTCACATCAGAATGACACTTTTGATAGGTTCAAAGTTCATTGGGCTGTTGTTATAGAATTTTGTGTTTCGTGTTGAAGGAGAACTATTATGACCAATTGTTGTAACTCCGCACCCGCGCCACACAGATGGTGCGCATCAGAGCACCATGCAACACAAGTAGTACGAGACATGTTGATTCTACATGAAGAAGGACTGTTGTAGATCCGGAAGAAGTTATGGGAGTCTGAACAGTCTGGGGCTGAGTGCTGTCCTGTGTGATACAAGTGAACTGTTTGGGAGACCTGGAGCGACACTGGGAAGTGCGTCGGTGGTCTGTTCTAGTATTAAATAGGACTCTTAGAACTTACGGCATTACACCCTGTGACTTGATAGCGGAAGTCCGTCTAACTATTTGCTGACAGCTGTAAATAAATACATCGTTTAGTATTGCCTCTACCTGTCGTCCAGTGCTTGCCTTAAATGTACAACACTGTTTGACTTTCCTCATTTACTTAAGAATTATTTAACGTGTTGGCATTCTAACTCATTGTCCGTTGAACAACTATTTGGGCCTCGAGGAACACAGTTTGGGAAACACTGCTCGATAATTTTACTTTTTTTTTTTTTGGAGAAAATATAGTTTTAGTTAGGACCTATAATAGTGAAGGGAGACAAATCATCCGTCTTTCTTGGTGAAGTCATCTGAAATACATGTTTCACTTACAGTCATCAGGAATACATGTTCCACTTACAGTCATCTAAAATACAATACATGTTTCACTTACAGTCATCTGAAATACATGTTTCACTTACAGTCATCTGAAATACGATACATGTTTCACTTGCTGTCATCTGAAATACTATACATGTTTCACTTACAGTCATCTGAAATACAATACATGTTTCACTTACAGTCAGCCCTCTCACACAGTCACCCAGCTTACAGTCATCTCACATACATTCACCCAACTTACAGTCATCTCACATATAAGACATACAGTTATCCAGCTTACAGTCATCTCTTTGATCCTTCATTGCATCTCCTGTATTAATAAGTCATTCCCCAGCCTTTCCTCCAAGACCTACTGTTATGACCTGTTATATATTTATGACTCTCCCGGTGCAGGGCGCCATGGCTAAGGGGGCGATGCACGACACGTATTATGCTTGTATTGCTCTGCACTTACGTTCGTCTCAGTTACAAAATAAAAACATTGGCGAGGTGCCAGAAATGACATTTTTAGAACTTGATTCCAATCTGGAAGTCTGATCTGAATTTTAATTTTGTATACACAGTAGTATGCTCTGAAAAGAAAATTGTGTTTATTTACTTTGCCAAAAAAAAAAAAAGAAATTGTACTGTATCTCAACACAAATATTGAAATTGAATGTGTGTTTAGAACCTTATGATAGTATTTATTGATATGTAATAAATGAAAATAAAATAGCCTTTCATTCACACTAAGGCATAGAATTCTTTCTTTTGTTTTAAGTTGATCTCAAATATACTCAAATATACTGGATATACATGAAATCTGATCAAATTTCCAGTGACTAAGTAGTTCTTTAAGGATCAAATTTATTTGTAATTTTAAAAAAAAATGTTCATTGACCAGAAATTAGTCAGTTGACGGGAAAAAGGTTTATTTCAAACAAACAACGTATAGCTGTCATACATCTGATCAGTACGATATATACACTTATGTAAATATGAGCAACCATTTCATTAAATGTATTCTTTTGTAAATATTCAGATATAACAAAAAAAAATTAATACATACAATGAATGCTCTAGAGATTTAAAAGTAATGTCTGAAATAATTTAGATATCTTGAGTGATAAATTAAAAAAAAAACTGAACCAATCAGTAACCTTGTCAACCAATGTCTGTTTATCCAAAAACATGAAGAGAATATATTTGGTTTTCATATGTATCTAAATAAGACACAAAATCTAGGTACTATGTAAATGTGTTTGAAACTAACCATTCGAGTATTTGCTGAACTAGAAGTGGGGCTCAGACCAGTGTCCGGGGCTCAGACCAGTGTCCAGTTTGAAGTCTACACAACGCAAACGTAAAAGAAGAAAAAGAAAGAAATCTAAAGGTCAGCTCCAGGAAACTAATTTAAAAATGAGTGGACAACACTCAGCCACTTCACCACACCAGTGGACAGGAGACTCGGCTTTAGCAACAAGAGGCCGGATTTGGACTCGGACTATCGTCTGCTGAGCGGGTGGCCAAAAGGTTTATGAGATATAAAAAGGACAAAAAAAAAGCTGAAATGAATTATTCCTATGGCAGAGATGGATTTCTGTGACCAGTGTGGTATCGATACTCCCAACTAGTGGAGAAATGAAACAGGCAGTTTGTGTGAATGATAATTAATTGTCGCATTATGAAAGAGTGCAGACGAATCTGTCATAGTGTGGCGTAATCGACTACATCCTCAGTCCAGCTGGGATGAGGTGGGAGAGATGGGGGCTAGATGAGAGGAGCTGGTATAATGATTAATACAACTCCAGTGTTGTCATAAGCAACATATTTATGTGGGTTTCATGTCTTGCTGGAGAGAAATGTTAAGAGAGAGAGAGAGAGAAAGAGAGAGAGAAAGATAGAGAGAGAAAGATAGAGAGAGAAAGTAGAAGATCACATAACTGGCAGTTCTAGAAAAGGCTTAAGACCTTTCTGGCCCCGCCTTCCTGTCAGTGACGTCACGCCGCCTCTCGCAGATTGACGTTCTGTCAGTCTACAAATTGAGGTCACGCACCGGTAGACTGATTGAGTCCTTTTAACGAATGGTATCGATTAATCCAGTGGTCAATAGATCATGTGGTCATTCTACATGGGCATTTAGTCACTATAGGCGAGATATAAACTTTCAATATGTCCTATGTAAGAGATTAAAATAGGACAATATTGAGACTCTTTACACTCTGAGTTGACAATTATACCAACATTATAACTTCTTATATTATACTGTATACTATAAATTCTAAATAAGGACTTTTTGTTAGTATTGCGAAGTCTGCGTTGAGACATCTACATCATCACCTCACCGACGGCAGTATATTGAGCATAGGGCGCTCTTCCGTACTCAAATGAAAGAGATGGTTGTTACTGAAGTGTTGTAATTCTTTCACACACCAAGCAGAAGATTTCAACTTGCCGTCAACGAATTTTGTGAGGTTGCTGCTCTTTGGTCTGTGTATTAAACTAAAAACAAAAAAAGTCATGCTTCAGAAGTCACCAAACGGAACTAACACAGCTCCACAAATCAATGTAAACGGTCGGACATTTCCTTAATGTTGTTGACCACTGCACGTAACTGGACATGGTTTAACAATGCGTCACTGTCTAGAGAAATAGACAATCCTCTCGCTGAGGCCAAACCGCTGTTTTTGGTGACTCCAATGAAGAGGATAGTGGAATAGGCCTCGTCACCCACCAACCCCCCAAAAAATCAATGTTTATAAAGCAGTGGTTACACTTTCGTATGTCTCTTAGACGTGGGTGATGCATAGAAAGTAGTTAAGGCTCCTCGAACGCATCCATCAAAGGTGCTTTCGCTCCATAATGGGCATACTCTGTCTGGACTAGCTTAAACATAACCATGTTCTGCTGGAGGCTAATGTGGTCAGTACAGAAGTACTATTTACTATTCAACAGCATTCCTGGCTCGGACACTTATCCCGCATAGGGAACGACCACATGCCAAGGGCGATCATTTTTTTTGACGAGCTCAAAATAGGACGGCGTAACAGAGGTTCCCACGTTAGTGATATCAAGAACAGGCTCCAATTAGTTCTCACTGGCATTGAATAAGGTATCAGTAGATGGCGTCTGAAAGAGAAAGCTCTTACGAATGCTGCGGGACAAACATTTGAAACCTTCCCTCCCCGTAAAAAAAAACAACCTTGTAGAAGACATGTGCAGAAGGCAAAAAGAAAACATTAATAGACTTCCGTTGGACGGATTTGTCTGCAATAGAGGTGGAAAAATCAGCAGGTCGCTACTTGGCTTGAGTTGTTATGGGAACCATTTTAGTCCTCCTTTACTTTCAGAATCCAATTCATTGCCTTTATTATTCTGATGACGAGTGAAGCATTCTTAGAACGAATGCCAAGTGTTATCATTTATGGAAACTGTTGTCAATAAAAGAATGTCGTCTTTTTCAATGCCTGCGGACAAATAGTCTTGATTGGCCCTGTCCATTTCTTGATCTAACATTTCTAACGCAGTACGTGATCATTTGTTTCTTGAAAACATTTACAGCAGGGCCGGATTTAGACCTGAGAAGGCTCTAAGCTAATTGAGATCTGGGTCCTTCCCTTGGGGTCAACTTGAGGCTATTTTATTCGTTTTGTTATTTCTTCAAAAGATGTACACCTGGGAACTAATTGGGGGGTGGGGGGGGGGGGTAGAACAAAAATAGAAATGTAGAAAATACGCGCATAAAACGAGGAAAATAAAAACGTAAATAAACTTAAATAGATTTTTGTAAGTCGTCACTGGGTTTGCGTGGTCGTGTACCATACTCTGCATTTATTCTTTATCTTCGGAATTAAAGACAAGGCATTATTATAGAAGAAAACAACGAAGCACACACACACACAACACACACACACACATAATGTAAATCTATATAAATATTGGCTAAGGGGGAAAAGTGCATTAAGATAAAGAATTACAAATTATTATAATTTTTGTTTGGGTTTGCTGTTATAATGGGACCATTTTTAACTCAACAAGAAATATACAAAAATAAAGATAAAATGTTTTAAAAACCTAGACATTTAAAAATTTAAATACGATTTCATATTTATAGTTAACATCTTTTTGATCATTAAAGAGAAAAAAAGGGCGAAAGCGTGGATAACTGTAGTATTTATAATTTAAAGATAAGATGTTTTTTTCTGGAAATTCAATTTGACTACAATTGACCACCTTATTGTCATTTTATTTCAGTCTTTTTTTAAACCTGACTATTTATTAATTTTTATTGTCACTTGAGATAAAAACAATATGCCATATACATTAACTTATGAAATACTTTTGGATTATGGTGTAGACCAAATACAAAAACAATAAACCAACTTAGTGCCATCTATAGTCAGACAAACACCAGTGCCTCCGCTGTCAAACGACCACTTAACACGGCATCACTGACACTGATACTATATTGCTACCAGACAACCAGAACAATCCGGAACAATCCGGAATGTAATGAGATTCCTAACCTAACCCCGCGATTCCATAGGCTTAAAAAAAAATTCTCTTTAAAAAGGGGGTGGGAGTAATGCGGAAGTTCATTTCCAAGACTTGATGTTCAGATCGCAGGACAGGTCAGTTTGATTAATTAAGTTTGCCACAAGAGATCTCCCCCCCCCCCCAACCACCACCCTACCCTCTTTCACATCGTCCCTCTTTCCGACCCCGCACGCCACTCTCCCCCCTGCAACCGTATCGGCTTATTTGTCAAGGCGCCTTCCAATTAAGTCTTCTCGAGAATTTTGTTATTTTCCGTACCCAAAGATTGGGACTTCTAGACCAATTTTAATTACGTCGTTGTCCTGTTAGGATTGAGACACCAGCAATCAAATGAAAGCTGCTAGAATGTCATTTGAAACAGACGCAGTTATAAACATGACCGTTTAATAAACTTATTTGACATGGGGAGGGGGGAGGGGAAACTGTGGATGGGAAAGAATCTGGCTTAAACACATTAAAAAATAAAACAGCCGACGGCAAGGGAAGGATACAGGAAACGAAGAGCCTTAGAGCAAAAGCCGGTACACGCAATGATATATATATATATATATATATATATATATATATATATATATATATATATAAATATATATACATGTATATAGATAGATAAAACGATAGATGGATAGATAGATAGATAGATAGATAGATAGATAGATAGATAGATAGATAGATAGATAGATAGATAGATAGATGTAGATATAGATATGGATATAGATATAGATTCCTCGAAGGCAGCGCAAGTCGATTGAA
Source organism: Biomphalaria pfeifferi (assembly GCA_030265305.1). NCBI lineage: Eukaryota > Metazoa > Mollusca > Gastropoda > Planorbidae > Biomphalaria > Biomphalaria pfeifferi. Next base: position 95,710 of record JASAOG010000050.1, read on the forward strand.
TTTAGTGCATAGGTAGTCCATGACTCACTGTCATACAGTAGGTGCTCAAACCGCATGCCTTGTAGACCTCCATTTTGGTCACTATAGTGAGCTTCCGGTTTTCCCAAACTCTTGGTCGAAGTCTACTTCATTCCACTTGCGCTGTCTCCGAAAGATCTTGAAAATCACATGGAAAGAGAGAGTGTGCAACATTGATATCCTTGCGCGAACAGGTCTTCCCAGCATCTTCGCAATCCTCAGACAGCGACGCCTGCGCTGGCTTGGTCATGTTCGCCAGAGGGAGGACAATCACATCCCGAAAGTTGCGACTGGCTAAAGAAAAATTGGCCTTCCCTATGTGGATGTAATCAAACGGGACCTCAAGGCAGTGAATATTACACTGACTATTGGGAAGACATAGCCCTAGACCGCACTATGTGGAGAAAGATGATAGATATGAAAGCTATAGATAGCGTGAAATTTCGTACACAGTTTCCAAGATAGAAAAGACAGACACAAAAACTCTTTCGTTCACCTTGTTCATTAAATTATATATATATAAGCTTAATATGCACATTAAGACAGTGTAATTTTTAAAAATCCCATTGGTGTACAACCTACTGCAAAAAAAATAAAGTGGTTTAGGGGTATACATACACTATCCAGAGTTTTCTAATCCAGAAAGCAGACATTTCAGCCGACCCTCTCCCTAATATAAGATCTTTAACCAGCCACACAGTAGCTCTACACTCACTCAACATAGACACCATCCTCAAACCACTAAACCACAGAAGTGAGACAGAAAGAAAAAAAAGCCCTATTCTCAATAGGTGGTTGATCCGATTTGGCCATTACCCCTAAGGGCTATTTCTGTTCAGTCCAGTGTTTCCTGATGCTCCTGTAAGTATCTCCCTTACTTTTCTCACCCCATTTCATTGAGTCCATCTATCTGGCTCTATCATCCCCCTCCCCCCCCCCACACACACATACATTAATGGATTAACACAAGCCTCGAGGAAAAGTTTCAACTTTTTTTTTTTTTTTTTACAAATTCTTATTTGCAGTTTTTCCCCAGCAAAGTTAATTTCTAAAAGTAAAGAGATTTTAAAAAGTTCAACCAAGAAATGAGTATGACAAAGTAGAACGAGATTGATTCTTATTTATGACTGTAGCACCACTGAAATCTCCCTATAGTGTATTAAGTCTTAGTATAAAAAATATATTACAGACGTGAATTCCGTGGGCCTAGAATTTACATACTGATAGAAAATGACTTTAAAATACGAATTTTATTTGACAACAATCTTGAGTTTAGTATTAAACTATAGTTAATTACTTTTTAAAAAAACATTAAATTATCCCAAAAACTATAAATAGTAAGCTTGGTGGTGTATCCGGTGTACAAAATAAAGGGAAGGTTGAAAGGCTGGGTTTTAAAAAAAATGTATATGATAATTTCTGTGCACTCTTTGGCGTTGAAGAATCAAATCTTCTAAGCTCTTCTGTTTGTAAGTAACCATAAGGGGGAGGAAGCACTTTCATTCTATGGCTTCAAACAAAATAAAAAGGAAACTAGCTATCGGTAATAAGGAAATATTGATAATAAGGTCAACTGCCACGCATTGAGATAGTGTTAAAATTACAGCTCCATTCTTTTTTATTGAGTTGGTAACAGTGACGTTCAATTTAGTGTCCTTGACATTGTCTAGTTCAACTTGAAATTCTACAATGGACAAAACATTAAAAGTTTACGAAGATAGTGAGACTATTAGAGATTTTCATAAAAATAAAATGCAATTCCATAGCAAGATTGTTAGTGTATCAGTGTGCGTTGTGGCTTAGTAGTGAAGCACCTGGCTTCCAGACCTAGGCATCTCGGGTTCAAATCTCGTTGAAGACTGGGACTTTAAATTTCGTGATTTTTAGGAGTATTCTGTGGTACCCCTTATTAGTTTGGGAAAAGTAAAATTTGTGCTGGCCACAAGACAGAAACAGCTGACCTTTACATCATCTACCCTATAGGTCACAAGGTCAGAAATGGGTACTTCACTTTTTATTTATTTTTAGTGTAGCCTGTGTGCTGAATATAGTCGTGTTGACATTCTATAATAATGTTTGCGTACAAGATAGAATACAACAGAACGCTGCCAGATTTAAGTAAGTATAGGCCCTTGACAAAATTTATGAGTCCCCCCTACCCTGGTCCAAAAGCTGATTTGATTTTTTAAATATACTATGTATTTTAGAATAAATTTAAAACTAATATTATCATAAAGTAGACAGCTTTTTTTATATGTAAATATTCCAAACTAAAAGTAAAAAGAAATTTTTTAAAATTGTCAATAATTTAAAAATAAGTATACATGCTTCTATTGTAAACTAGTATGTGTCTGTATGTGTGGACGAACGTCATTGCTTGACTTGTGTGTAGTGTTGAGCCATCACCGTGCAAATACGTTTAAAAAAATGTAGTGATAATTTAAAATGACAGGGTTGGTAACTTCTAGCTTATTAGTCTACTAACCTTCAAATACTGTCATTGGATACTAATCAGATTTAATCTAACTTAAAGTGTATGCATTAAGACGTAGACCTAATATAATGTAAGCTTTCGCGTTTTCTTATTTTAGTAACTTTGTAGAAAGGGAAACTATTTACCCTCCATATAAGTTATATCATATGTTTCTGAAATTCTGTTTATTATTTTGTGTTGGTAATTTTACGGTCAATTTTTCCCTGTTGTCTCTTTGAACGTTCCTTTAGAGACAATCTTGTTTTGTATGTAAAGGTCGTGACACAGAGTATTGAAAAAGTTCTGAGGAAGCTGTTTAGGTGACACGCTAATTGGAGTGGATGGTGGCACGCGGTACCTAAAATACAGGACTTAGAAAGCTAGAGCTGTCTGCAGCTTAGCTAATGGTCGGTACAAGGGCTAAGACTAGGGCCCTGAGTAGCGAGGGGGGGGGGGAAACAGTCCTTCAATAAATGTCACCGGAAAGAGGGGCGGGTGAACAAAAGAGGGCGACCAGCTATGAGGATGAGGAAAACTCAAGGAAAAAAAATTGATGATAGGGGAAAAAGTAAAGAGGTAAGGTCTACGGAGGAGAGAGAGAGGGAGGTAAATAAGGCTTGGGTCAAGCTGATTTGGAGGGCGGCTGAAGAGATGTCCAAAGAAGTATCCAGAAAATGTCGCGCGTGAGAAGAGAGCTGTGACAGGATGAAGCAAATATTGAAGTGATAGAGATAGTCATAGTGAACAGTGGTGAACATGTACAATAGACTGAATTGTTTATGTAGATATAATCACATATAGATGATACTATTGGAGATTATCATGATAAGCTAAAAAAAACTAAACTGAACTGATGCTAACTATATACAAATTACCAACTGAAGAACTTTAAAGATTGATCCTGTAGTGCTAAAATGATACACAATTATACACGTAATTAAAAAAACAAGAACAGCTTAGCAGCATTTCCTACCATCCGTACACCGGAAACAACACCATGTAGGACAATATCCAATTACAAAAGGTTACTGTGTTTTTTGTATTTTCAGCAGTTAAAGGAAAAACTAAAACAATTTAATCGGGCTAGCAGATTCAGATGTGGCCTTAAGATTTTGTGAAATATGACGCAGGCTTTCAGATACAATCCCAAAAACATTTTAATATGTCAGTTACATATCTTATACACATGTAATGCAAGAGCTTACAAGCAAATTACATGAGATAAATGAATTCTAGACATCGAGGCAACAGAAAGCTCAACATATCTATGGAAAAGTATTTTTGTTGTATAATAATTATTTTGAAATTACATATATGATAGTCCCATATTTTATGACCTTTCTTGCGATGTTTTCAAGCTCAGATATAAAAGATAGTTGCAAGAGAGATGATATAGATGTGGATTTTAAAAAAAAAAGGCTTAGTTGTCAAGATGATCTCTGGGGGTGGGGGATCAACTACACAGAATGCGAATACATTACGTCCTTAACTTCGTCTCAGGGATTGGGTCGTTCATTTCAAACTGTCCGTTAGGACGAGGTCGATACAATGTAGATTTGTTCAAACAATGTAAGACGTGGTTAGCAATAGCACTCAACATTTTTAAACAATGTACACTCAACATTTCTAAACAGTGTACACTCAACATTTCTAAACAGTGTACACTCAACATTTCTAAACAGTGTACACTCAACATTTCTAAACAGTGTACACTCAACATTTCTAAACAGTGTACACACAACATTTCTAAACAGTGTACACTCAACATTTCTAAACAGTGTACACACAACATTTCTAAACAGTTTACACTCAACATTTCTAAACAGTGTACACTCAACATTTCTAAATAGTGTACACTCAACATTTCTATACAATGTAAACTCAACATTTCTAAACAATGCACATTCAACATTTCTAAACAGTGTACACTCAACATTTCTAAACAGTGTACACTCAACATTTCTAAACAGTGTACACTCAACATTTCTAAACAGTGTACACTCAACATTTCTAAACAGTGTACACACAACATTTCTAAACAGTGTACACTCAACATTTCTAAACAGTGTACACTCAACATTTCTAACTAATGTACACTCAACATTTCTAAACAATGTATACTCAACATTTCTAAACAATGTACACTTAACATTTCTAAATAAATGTACACAGGAATGACATTGGTATGGTCATTGGCAGCAGTATGAAGAAGCAGGTCAAAGTTTATTTTGACACTTTCGTTTAAAAATTATTATTGATTTTAACAAGTATACACACTGATCTCTCTCTTTCTCTTTCTCTACCTCTCTATTTCTTATTACCTCTCTCTTTCTCTCCCCACTTTTACTCTCTTCTCTCTTTCTCTACTATATCTACTCTCTTTTTCCTCCCTACATCTCTCTTTCTCTCTCTCTTTCTCTGATGTCATTTCTTAGTTGGAACCATCACACCCATTATAACATTTGCACAGTTCTGCACTATGTATCCAACGGAAATGCACACCAATTAACGTTTTACTAAATTAATTAATTAAACTTGTACCTCAATCGCAATAACATCAATTAGAACGATGGAACCTGATACTCGCATGCTGACAACTTTGACCATCATTTCCATACCTGAGCTCTGAAAACAGTCCAATACTGCTACAAACAAAGCTTGTTCCATTGCTTGTGATTACGAACAATTACTGGTACTTTCCAGATTTCAGAAAATGTCATTTATATTATGAAACATAATTAACATTAATCTCCATACTACTTTGACGTCATTTCCATTTTTAGCGGCCCCCGAAAAGGGAAAAGACGCTATTAGTTTTGTGCGAAATGTCTGTCTGTCCGTCCGTCCCGTTTAGATCTCGTAAATTAGAAAAGATATTGAAAATCCGACATCACAATATTTTAGACCATTCAAAGTTCTGATGCAACGGCAACTTTTTTTTTTTTCTGAAGGCGAAAAATCTAATTTTTAAAATCAGTTATGCAAGCAGTTTTGTTTTTTTTAAGAGAAAAAGCTAATTAGTATGCATTATAAGTTAGACCTAATTTAAAACAAATAGTAATCTTGTAAATTTAATTTATCTGCACTTACGTAGGTAGAACATTTGGTGTACACTTTGAGCATTCGAATAAGAGATTGATTAAGTAGCTAACACTTGAGGATTTATTCTGTGGATTACTTGTGTTTCTGTGGGTTTTTTTTGTGATTCTGTGGATTTTTGTGTGTTACTGTTTAGAGTGGACGGCGCGAGGGTTGTGTAGTAAAGTACTGTGTAGTTATCGTCTCTTTTCTGTCTCTGTACTTGTGAAAAACCCTTGTAAAAAAAGGACCTGGATGGTGGACTTGTCCACGCCCCAGGTACCTTGCTTCTAAAGCTGTCTGGCCAAGGGGCTGTTAAGGCCACTATGGCGAGCCTAATAGAGTGCCTGAAACTAACACCGGACGAAGTGAGTTCTCTCTATCGCTTCGAGAACCCCTTTGTCTGGTTCCTGGTCCCAACATCCGCCCGGGTGAGAACCCGTATACTAGGGAAATCATTCGGGAATGATAAGGACTTCAAGGTAGATATCTGTACGTTAGAAGACGAAAAAATCAGGGTTACCCTTCACTGGGTAGCACCAACCATAAGCAAGTCAAAGATAGGAGAAATCTTTGGAGCCTTTGCAGAAGAAGGCTCCAAGATAGAGCCAATCAAGCTAGGCAACTCAGATAAGTGGGCGGCTTGGATAAAAATCCGCAAACAGACTGAACTCCCCCATTATATTCAGTTACGATACGAGGACGATCCGAGGACCTACAAGGTCCTCGTGACCATCCCGGGACGTAGACAACAGTGCTGGCATTGCGGACAGGATCATCACTGGTCAAACCAGTGTCCAAATAGGGCGAACCCCAGACGGGACCAAAACCCCACAGAAGATGCAAAGGAGGTAGGAGGGAAAATCTCCTATGCCATGGCCCTTAAAGGTGAGGGAGAGAAAAAGCAATCCGAGATTGATCAACAGCTAAAAAAAGATGGCTTCACAATGGTTGAAAGCAGCAAAGGAGGGGGAAAAAACAAATAGAAGCTATTGGAGCTACTCCAAGTGGTCTCCCCCCACCTAACAGCCCTGAAAACAAATCTAAGCAAAGTAAAAAAATTAAAACATCCGGAGGGGCAAGTTCAGCACCCACCACCCCAACCAAAATAACAAGAAAGAGGGCCCTCTCTCTCTCTCTTCCTCATCAGAGGATCTAAACGAGGATCCTCGGGTAGAGGAGGAGAAAAGAGAGGAAGAACAGTTCAAGCTCGAGCTGAACTTTCCAGACTCCCCGTCAGTGCTAGTCATAGATGAGGGCGAGGACCCTAACACACATTCAAACACATAAACAACAAAGCAACTCTTAAAGATAAAATGCATACACACACAATAGAATAACAAACACGCAAACCAATCTCACACACTCATGGCAGATATCAAAATTTTGATACTCAACATCAGAGGGCTTAACAATAAACACACATACATAGCACACCTCACAAGGAAATACAAGCCAGATTTTATCTTTCTGCAAGAGACAAACACACAGAGTACAAGGCCAAAAAAACAGTCTCTCTTATGGGCCTCCGGAAGGGTTATTTTAGTTTAGGTAGAAAGCCACGAGGGACAGCCATTTTACAAACATCCAATAGGTTTTCAATCACACACTCATATCAAGACAATAGCGGGAGGATAGTAATAATTAGGACAAGCTCACAAAAACACACATACACGTTAGTCAACATTTATGCACCCGCTCAAAAAAAAGAGAAACACGAGTTTTTTGGAATGCTAGGTGACATTCTACACACTCAGTACGCAGGAGAAAATTTGATAGTAGGGGGTGATTTAAATTACATTGATTCCCAATTAGACAAGCAAAACATAAACACAGAGGGTCCTGCTTCTCATGTAACAATTAAAACGCATGACTATTTGGTGGGGAGTCATCAAGGCTTTCCGGTTATTAGATGCCTATAGAGAAGTAGAGGTCACGGGCCGGGTCACCACGTTCAGGGACAAAGCACACCAAATAGAAAGAGTGTATGAGTCTTAGTGGAACTGCTGAACCCAAAACTAAAAAAAGAATAAACAAAAAACACCGATCTGGAAACTTAACAACGACCTCCTAAATGACCCGCTCTATTTAAAAACAATCGCAAACCTCCTCAAAACTATAATACATGACTCAAACACACCCCATTTCAAAGTCACACAAATATGGACGCTAATTAAAAGCTCCATTAAGCAGCAAAGCCAAATACTGGCCACACTAGTCAACTCAAAAAGGAAAAAAGAAGAGGAAAGACTTAAAAATTTACTAACACACGAAGTAGACGATGCAGCCAAAACACATATACTAACACAACTAGAAGAACTATTTAACTATCAATACAAAGGAGCGGAATTGAGGTGCAAAAGTAAAAAAATAACCGAAGTGCCTAAGAAACTTTTTTTATCAGCAGAACAAAACATTCAAATTGACAGAACTATTGACAACATTGTTGACAGTAAAGGAGAAACTACGGTCTGACTTTTGAATTTTAGAAAGCCTTTTTTCCCCAAATAGGATCCCTACTATTAAATCTATACAGCGACATGTTAGTGACAGAACAGTTACCTAGAGATTTCAACTTAGCATACATCACACTTCTACCAAAAAAAACAAGAAAACAACACCTCACCTAGCGACTTTCGACCGATCTCACTTCTAAACACCGACTATAAACTCCTGACGAAAATGATTTTTCTAAGACTAAAACCCCTCATCCCACACTTAATAGAACACAGACCAATACTGTAGCAACCCAGACAAAAACATCGACGAACTTAACCATTTTTTAAGAGACATTATATATTACTGTAAAGACAAAGACTTGAAAGCAGCCCTCTTTTCTATTGACCAGGGAAAAGCCTTTGACAGAATAGACCATGACTTCCTTTTCAAAATACTAGACAAGACGAAGACAGATGGAAGAATGAAGAAATACATAAAGCTAGTTTACACTGATGCCACAAGCAAACTCATAATAAACCAAACCCTTAGTGGCAGTATCCCTATTAGAAGATCTGTTAGACAAGGGTGTCCCCTTTCTCCCTTTTTATACACCCTTTGCCTAGAACCCCTTTTAGAAACCATCAGGCTAGATAGTGGAATCACGGGGATAAGAATCCCAGGCCCCACGCCCGTAGTTAAAGTTAAAGCATACGCCGATGACACCACCCTTTTTCCCTCCTCGGAAAAAGACATAGCCGCAATCATAGATAAGTTTATTCAATTTGGGAGGGCCAGCGGGTCAAAAATCAACATAAATAAATCTTGTATTATGGGATTGGGCAGGTGGGAAATCCCCTCAAACATCCCCTTTAACCTTAAAATAGAGAAGGAAATTAAAATATGCGGCATCACATGGACAAGCAACCCAACATATTACCACACACAGCAGTGGGAAAATATTTTAAAGAAAACCAAAAACACACTTAAAAGATTTCCTTATGCAGCAACTACTATATTTGGTAGAGCAATACTAGTAAACAACCTGGTCATCCCGAACATAGTTTATTTAGCAAACATCACAGAACCTCCACCAACTTTTATACCAAGCATAAACACAATCATTAGGAATTTTATATTTAAAAGCACTATCAGAAACATTAAACACACAACACTTATACAAAACAAAGAGGATGGGGGGATAAACTTACAGGACATCAGAACCAAAATACAAGCACTTAGATTTAAAATACAAAGGACAAGGAGCCAAGAACCCAAACAATTTTCCATTAACAATATACTACTACGGCTTAAGGTTAAATAAAATAATTCCAATAAAAAATGACACCCCACACCACTTTGGTACAAACACACATCCATTTTACAGATCCATATCAAGAATACTTCTCGGCAATGAACATCTAATACACAGTAAATTAAAAAACACATATACAACACTTAAGAAACAGTTACAAGAAAGATTATTCAATAGGATCAAATGGAGTAGAGAGTTAGGTGTAATAGATTTCAGAGACACTTTTATAAATCTACACAGCAAACACATCACACCCAAAGCCAAAGAAATAACAGACAGACTAATCTTCGGGATGACCCCTGTAGGAAGTAAGAAAAGAAATGTACACACATGTGTTTTATGGCATACAGATAATGGTAACAATGAAAGCCATATGTTTTTAAAATGTAAAATATTTGATAATGTTAGGTGCACTATAAAAGACCTACTAGAGGCAAACTGTAACACCAATGTTAATCTTAACCTAGCTATTGTAAATAAATTGCCTAAAATCAAAAGTAAGATGATTCATAAATTTAATTTAATAATAGTGAGTGAATACAGAAGTCTTGTGTGGCACAGTAGAATTAAAGTTGTTAACAACAATGTATCTTTAAAACCTTATAATCTAGAGTTAATATCTAGAAAAATAACTGAACATAGAATTGATAACTATACTAGTTAGAAATTGTAATTATTGTATAATTTATTGTCCTCGACTAAATTGTCAGACCTCAGAGATAAAAATCTAAATACTGTAATCAATCTGTAAAGCTACTCTATTGGTATTATGTCAATTAGTTTAAGTGGTTATGCGAGTGTGACAGAGCGTGTATGTACCTGGGTTAAAGAGAGTTTGGGCTGAGAGATGCGGGATAGGAATCAAATTGAACTTTATTTATCTATGGAAACCACTAAAGAACTGTCTTTTAAAGGGAAGTCAACACTTTTGAAGAATTATTTCTCCCTCGCGGTTACGTCCTCTTTGATCACATGATCGGAGAGCATGTCACAAGTCAACATCAAGTGTGTCTGTACTACACTCACAGAACGCGGCAAGCCTGTGGAAACGTAACAAGAACACTATAACAACGTCTATATCTTAGCGGCAGCCTCATCCTAGACATACTGGGAAACAAAGGAACAAGAAAACAAGACGCAACTGAATGGAGCCTGCGAAGAGACTAGAAACAAAAATAACCAAAACCAATAATCCTAAAGAATATAGACAAGGGCAGACAATTGAAAGTCAAGAATCTTTTATGAATAATGTAATATTTTAAGACAAATTAACTTATTTTTTATTTATTTATTTTTTAAACCCCTCGTAATGAGAGGAAAAAGAATCTTTAATCGACATCCCTATCCTGAAATAATTTACACATGACCCTAACAGAACCCTGAACAATTGTGATAGCAGTACCTTTGCTTGGTTAACTATCCCGAAATGACTAACAGACTCAAAGGTCACCTTGATGATGCTAGAGTAGCCCTCTTGCATCTCAAGGAGATCTTTAAAAAATTGTCGTGAAAGGGATTAACCTGTACCCTGATCAGTCTTTTTTAAATACATAAGGCATACAGGGCAGCTGTATAAAACCCAATATTAGCTTGCCTTGCCAAATTACTTGCTATTACCTGGGAACATAGCATTGCTTCAGAGTCGATTTCCTGAAAGATGGTTGAATTTGCTGTGCAGCTTTGTTAATGAACCCATTTATGTTGAAGATTGTTACTGTTAAAGCAATAATACTTAGTCTACTTATCAAAGAAGTCCTTTTTCTCTGTATTACTTCATAGAAAAGATGTTGTTCTGTTGTGTAAAATTAAATATTATTATATGTCTAAAATACTATTTGACGAGACAGAATGGAGGCTTAGGAATAAGTCCGTCACTTTTTCCTCTTCGTAGTACCACCAAGTTCAATACATTATGTCTCCTTTAGCCCTAAAGTGACAACGACAAATGCCAAGTGCTTAAAAGGAAACATAAACTAATTGGATACAATTACACTACAGAGTTCTTTTGGCTTCGTTTAATTTTTTTGAAAATGTCTACAAGATAAGATAACTTCAATTCTGTTTGACTACAATTGACAACCTTAGCGTTGTCAAATTAGTAGATATTAAATCGCTTGTAATTTCTTGACCACTCATGTTATATTTTTATAATTTTGAAACTGACTACAAATTAGTGGATATTAAATGAATTGTAATTTCTTGACCACTCATGTTTTATTTTTATAATTTTGAAACTGACTACAAATTAGTAGATATTAAATGAATTGTAATTTCTTGACCACTCATGTTTTATTTTTATAATTTTGAAACTGACTACAAATTAGTGGACATTAAATGAATTGTAATTTCTTGACCACTCATGTTATATTTTTATAATTTTGAAACTGACTACAAATTAGTGGATATTAAATGAATTGTAATTTCTTGACCACTCATGTTATATTTTTATAATTTTGAAACTGACTACAAATTAGTAGATATTAAATGAATTGTAATTTCTTGACCACTCATGTTTTATTTTTATAATTTTGAAACTGACTACAAATTAGTAGATATTAAATGAATTGTAATTTCTTGACCACTCATGTTTTATTTTTATAATTTTGAAACTGACTACAAATTAGTAGATATTAAATGAATTGTAATTTCTTGACCACTCATGTTTTATTTTTATAATATGAAACTGACTACAAATTAGTAGATATTAAATGATATGTAATTTCTTGACCACTCATGTTTTATTTTTATAATTTTGAAACTGACTACAAATTAGTGGATATTAAATGAATTGTAATTTCTTGACCACTCATGTTTTATTTTTATAATTTTGAAACTGACTACAAATTAGTGGATATTAAATGAATTGTAATTTCTTGACCACTCATGTTTTATTTTTATAATTTTGAAACTGACTACAAATTAGTGGATATTAAATGAATTGTAATTTCTTGACCACTCATGTTTTATTTTTATAATTTTGAAACTGACTACAAATTAGTGGATATTAAATGAATTGTAATTTCTTGACCACTCATGTTTTATTTTTATAATTTTGAAACTGACTACAAATTAGTGGACATTAAATGAATTGTAATTTCTTGACCACTCATGTTTTATTTTTATAATTTTGAAACTGACTACAAATTAGTGAATATTAAATGAATTGTAATTTCTTGACCACTCATGTTTTATTTTTATAATTTTGAAACTGACTACAAATTAGTGGATATTAAATGAATTGTAATTTCTTGACCACTCATGTTTTATTTTTATAATTTTGAAACTGACTACAAATTAGTAGATATTAAATGAATTGTAATTTCTTGACCACTCATGTTTTATTTTTATAATTTTGAAACTGACTACAAATTAGTAGATATTAAATGAATTGTAATTTCTTGACCACTCATGTTTTATTTTTATAATTTTGAAACTGACTACAAATTAGTAGATATTAAATGAATTGTAATTTCTTGACCACTCATGTTTTATTTTTATAATTTTGAAACTGACTACAAATTAGTGGATATTAAATGAATTGTAATTTCCTGACCACTCATGTTTTATTTTTATAATTTTGAAACTGACTACAAATTAGTAGATATTAAATGAATTGTAATTTCTTGACCACTCATGTTTTATTTTTATAATTTTGAAACTGACTACAAATTAGTAGATATTAAATGATATGTAATTTCTTGACCACTCATGTTTTATTTTTATAATTTTGAAACTGACTACAAATTAGTGGATATTAAATGAATTGTAATTTCTTGACCACTCATGTTTTATTTTTATAATTTTGAAACTGACTACAAATTAGTGGATATTAAATGAATTGTAATTTCTTGACCACTCATGTTTTATTTTTATAATTTTGAAACTGACTACAAATTAGTAGATATTAAATGAATTGTAATTTCTTGACCACTCATGTTTTATTTTTATAATTTTGAAACTGACTACAAATTAGTAGATATTAAATGATATGTAATTTCTAGACCACTCATGTTTTATTTTTATAATTTTGAAACTGACTACAAATTAGTGGATATTAAATGAATTGTAATTTCTTGACCACTCATGTTTTATTTTTATAATTTTGAAACTGACTACAAATTAGTGGATATTAAATGAATTGTAATTTCTTGACCACTCATGTTTTATTTTTATAATTTTGAAACTGACTACAAATTAGTGGATATTAAATGAATTGTAATTTCTTGACCACTCATGTTTTATTTTTTTAAATTTTAAAACTGACTACAAATTAGTAGATATTAAATGAATTGTAATTTCTTGACCACTCATGTTTTATTTTTATAATTTTGAAACTGACTACAAATTAGTAGATATTAAATGATATGTAATTTCTAGACCACTCATGTTTTATTTTTATAATTTTGAAACTGACTACAAATTAGTGGATATTAAATGAATTGTAATTTCTTGACCACTCATGTTTTATTTTTATAATTTTGAAACTGACTACAAATTAGTGGATATTAAATGAATTGTAATTTCTTGACCACTCATGTTTTATTTTTATAATTTTGAAACTGACTACAAATTAGTGGATATTAAATGAATTGTAATTTCTTGACCACTCATGTTTTATTTTTTTAAATTTTAAAACTGACTACAAATTAGTAGATATTAAATGAATTGTAATTTCTTGACCACTCATGTTTTATTTTTATAATTTTGAAACTGACTACAAATTAGTAGATATTAAATGAATTGTAATTTCTTGACCACTCATGTTTTATTTTTATAATTTTGAAACTGACTACAAATTAGTAGATATTAAATGAATTGTAATTTCTTGACCACTCATGTTTTATTTTTATAATTTTGAAACTGACTACAAATTAGTGGATATTAAATGAATTGTAATTTCTTGACCACTCATGTTTTATTTTTATAATTTTGAAACTGACTAAAAATTAGTAGATATTAAATGAATTGTAATTTCTTGACCACTCATGTTTTATTTTTATAATTTTGAAACTGACTACAAATTAGTGGATATTAAATGAATTGTAATTTCTTGACCACTCATGTTTTATTTTTATAATTTTGAAACTGACTACAAATTAGTGGATATTAAATGAATTGTAATTTCTTGACCACTCATGTTTTATTTTTATAATTTTGAAACTGACTACAAATTAGTAGATATTAAATGAATTGTAATTTCTTGACCACTCATGTTTTATTTTTATAATATGAAACTGACTACAAATTAGTGGATATTAAATGAATTGTAATTTCTTGACCACTCATGTTTTATTTTTATATATTTGAAACTGACTACAAATTAGTAGATATTAAATGAATTGTAATTTCTTGACCACTCATGTTTTATTTTTATAATTTTGAAACTGACTACAAATTAAAAGATATTAAATGAATTGTAATTTCTTTACCACTCATGTTTTATTTTTATAATTTTGAAACTGACTACAAATTAGTAGATATTAAATGAATTGTAATTTCTTGACCACTCATGTTCTATTTTTATAATTTTGAAACTGACTACAAATTAGTAGATATTAAATGAATTGTAATTTCTTGACCACTCATGTTCTATTTTTATAATTTTGAAACTGACTACAAATTAGTAGATATTAAATGAATTGTAATTTCTTGACCACTCATGTTCTATTTTTATAATTTTGAAACTGACTACAAATTAGTAGATATTAAATGAATTGTAATTTCTTGACCACTCATGTTTTATTTTTATAATTTTGAAACTGACTACAAATTAGTAGATATTAAATGATATGTAATTTCTAGACCACTCATGTTTTATTTTTATAATTTTGAAACTGACTACAAATTAGTGGATATTAAATGAATTGTAATTTCTTGACCACTCATGTTTTATTTTTATAATTTTGAAACTGACTACAAATTAGTGGATATTAAATGAATTGTAATTTCTTGACCACTCATGTTTTATTTTTATAATTTTGAAACTGACTACAAATTAGTGGATATTAAATGAATTGTAATTTCTTGACCACTCATGTTTTATTTTTTTAAATTTTAAAACTGACTACAAATTAGTAGATATTAAATAAATTGTAATTTCTTGACCACTCATGTTTTATTTTTATAATTTTGAAACTGACTACAAATTAGTAGATATTAAATGAATTGTAATTTCTTGACCACTCATGTTTTATTTTTATAATTTTAAAACTGACTACAAATTAGTAGATATTAAATGAATTGTAATTTCTTGACCACTCATGTTTTATTTTTATAATTTTGAAACTGACTACAAATTAGTGGATATTAAATGAATTGTAATTTCTTGACCACTCATGTTTTATTTTTATAATTTTGAAACTGACTACAAATTAGTAGATATTAAATGAATTGTAATTTCTTGACCACTCATGTTTTATTTTTATAATTTTGAAACTGACTACAAATTAGTGGATATTAAATGAATTGTAATTTCTTGACCACTCATGTTTTATTTTTATAATTTTGAAACTGACTACAAATTAGTGGATATTAAATGAATTGTAATTTCTTGACCACTCATGTTTTATTTTTATAATTTTGAAACTGACTACAAATTAGTAGATATTAAATGAATTGTAATTTCTTGACCACTCATGTTTTATTTTTATAATATGAAACTGACTACAAATTAGTGGATATTAAATGAATTGTAATTTCTTGACCACTCATGTTTTATTTTTATAATTTTGAAACTGACTACAAATTAGTAGATATTAAATGAATTGTAATTTCTTGACCACTCATGTTTTATTTTTATAATTTTGAAACTGACTACAAATAAGTAGATATTAAATAAATTGTAATTTCTTGACCACTCATGTTTTATTTTTATAATTTTGAAACTGACTACAAATTAGTGGATATTAAATGAATTGTAATTTCTTGACCACTCATGTTTTATTTTTATAATTTTGAAACTGACTACAAATTAGTAGATATTAAATGAATTGTAATTTCTTGACCACTCATGTTTTATTTTTATAATTTTGAAACTGACTACAAATTAGTAGATATTAAATGAATTGTAATTTCTTGACCACTCATGTTTTATTTTTATAATTTTGAAACCGACTACAAATTAGTAGATATTAAATGAATTGTAATTTCTTGACCACTCACGTTTTATTTTTATAATTTTGAAACTGACTACAAATTAATAGATATTAAATGAATTGTAATTTCTTGACCACTCATGTTTTATTTTTATAATTTTGAAACTGACTACAAATTAGTGGATATTAAATGAATTGTAATTTCTTGACCACTCATGTTTTATTTTTATAATTTTGAAACTGACTACAAATTAGTGGATATTAAATGAATTGTAATTTCTTGACCACTCATGTTTTATTTTTATAATTTTGAAACTGACTACAAATTAGTGGACATTAAATGAATTGTAATTTCTTGACCACTCATGTTTTATTTTTATAATTTTGAAACTGACTACAAATTAGTGAATATTAAATGAATTGTAATTTCTTGACCACTCATGTTTTATTTTTATAATTTTGAAACTGACTACAAATTAGTGGATATTAAATGAATTGTAATTTCTTGACCACTCATGTTTTATTTTTATAATTTTGAAACTGACTACAAATTAGTAGATATTAAATGAATTGTAATTTCTTGACCACTCATGTTTTATTTTTATAATTTTGAAACTGACTACAAATTAGTAGATATTAAATGAATTGTAATTTCTTGACCACTCATGTTTTATTTTTATAATTTTGAAACTGACTACAAATTAGTAGATATTAAATGAATTGTAATTTCTTGACCACTCATGTTTTATTTTTATAATTTTGAAACTGACTACAAATTAGTGGATATTAAATGAATTGTAATTTCCTGACCACTCATGTTTTATTTTTATAATTTTGAAACTGACTACAAATTAGTAGATATTAAATGAATTGTAATTTCTTGACCACTCATGTTTTATTTTTATAATTTTGAAACTGACTACAAATTAGTAGATATTAAATGATATGTAATTTCTTGACCACTCATGTTTTATTTTTATAATTTTGAAACTGACTACAAATTAGTGGATATTAAATGAATTGTAATTTCTTGACCACTCATGTTTTATTTTTATAATTTTGAAACTGACTACAAATTAGTGGATATTAAATGAATTGTAATTTCTTGACCACTCATGTTTTATTTTTATAATTTTGAAACTGACTACAAATTAGTAGATATTAAATGAATTGTAATTTCTTGACCACTCATGTTTTATTTTTATAATTTTGAAACTGACTACAAATTAGTAGATATTAAATGATATGTAATTTCTAGACCACTCATGTTTTATTTTTATAATTTTGAAACTGACTACAAATTAGTGGATATTAAATGAATTGTAATTTCTTGACCACTCATGTTTTATTTTTATAATTTTGAAACTGACTACAAATTAGTGGATATTAAATGAATTGTAATTTCTTGACCACTCATGTTTTATTTTTATAATTTTGAAACTGACTACAAATTAGTGGATATTAAATGAATTGTAATTTCTTGACCACTCATGTTTTATTTTTTTAAATTTTAAAACTGACTACAAATTAGTAGATATTAAATGAATTGTAATTTCTTGACCACTCATGTTTTATTTTTATAATTTTGAAACTGACTACAAATTAGTAGATATTAAATGAATTGTAATTTCTTGACCACTCATGTTTTATTTTTATAATTTTGAAACTGACTACAAATTAGTAGATATTAAATGAATTGTAATTTCTTGACCACTCATGTTTTATTTTTATAATTTTGAAACTGACTACAAATTAGTGGATATTAAATGAATTGTAATTTCTTGACCACTCATGTTTTATTTTTATAATTTTGAAACTGACTACAAATTAGTAGATATTAAATGAATTGTAATTTCTTGACCACTCATGTTTTATTTTTATAATTTTGAAACTGACTACAAATTAGTGGATATTAAATGAATTGTAATTTCTTGACCACTCATGTTTTATTTTTATAATTTTGAAACTGACTACAAATTAGTGGATATTAAATGAATTGTAATTTCTTGACCACTCATGTTTTATTTTTATAATTTTGAAACTGACTACAAATTAGTAGATATTAAATGAATTGTAATTTCTTGACCACTCATGTTTTATTTTTATAATATGAAACTGACTACAAATTAGTGGATATTAAATGAATTGTAATTTCTTGACCACTCATGTTTTATTTTTATATATTTGAAACTGACTACAAATTAGTAGATATTAAATGAATTGTAATTTCTTGACCACTCATGTTTTATTTTTATAATTTTGAAACTGACTACAAATTAAAAGATATTAAAGGAATTGTAATTTCTTTACCACTCATGTTTTATTTTTATAATTTTGAAACTGACTACAAATTAGTAGATATTAAATGAATTGTAATTTCTTGACCACTCATGTTCTATTTTTATAATTTTGAAACTGACTACAAATTAGTAGATATTAAATGAATTGTAATTTCTTGACCACTCATGTTCTATTTTTATAATTTTGAAACTGACTACAAATTAGTAGATATTAAATGAATTGTAATTTCTTGACCACTCATGTTCTATTTTTATAATTTTGAAACTGACTACAAATTAGTAGATATTAAATGAATTGTAATTTCTTGACCACTCATGTTTTATTTTTATAATTTTGAAACTGACTACAAATTAGTGGATATTAAATGAATTGTAATTTCTTGACCACTCATGTTTTATTTTTATAATTTTGAAACTGACTACAAATTAGTGGATATTAAATGAATTGTAATTTCTTGACCACTCATGTTTTATTTTTATAATTTTGAAACTGACTACAAATTAGTAGATATTAAATGAATTGTAATTTCTTGACCACTCATGTTTTATTTTTATAATATGAAACTGACTACAAATTAGTGGATATTAAATGAATTGTAATTTCTTGACCACTCATGTTTTATTTTTATATATTTGAAACTGACTACAAATTAGTAGATATTAAATGAATTGTAATTTCTTGACCACTCATGTTTTATTTTTATAATTTTGAAACTGACTACAAATTAAAAGATATTAAATGAATTGTAATTTCTTTACCACTCATGTTTTATTTTTATAATTTTGAAACTGACTACAAATTAGTAGATATTAAATGAATTGTAATTTCTTGACCACTCATGTTCTATTTTTATAATTTTGAAACTGACTACAAATTAGTAGATATTAAATGAATTGTAATTTCTTGACCACTCATGTTCTATTTTTATAATTTTGAAACTGACTACAAATTAGTAGATATTAAATGAATTGTAATTTCTTGACCACTCATGTTCTATTTTTATAATTTTGAAACTGACTACAAATTAGTAGATATTAAATGAATTGTAATTTCTTGACCACTCATGTTTTATTTTTATAATTTTGAAACTGACTACAAATTAGTAGATATTAAATGATATGTAATTTCTAGACCACTCATGTTTTATTTTTATAATTTTGAAACTGACTACAAATTAGTGGATATTAAATGAATTGTAATTTCTTGACCACTCATGTTTTATTTTTATAATTTTGAAACTGACTACAAATTAGTGGATATTAAATG
The DNA here is from genome assembly GCA_030265305.1 of Biomphalaria pfeifferi. NCBI lineage: Eukaryota > Metazoa > Mollusca > Gastropoda > Planorbidae > Biomphalaria > Biomphalaria pfeifferi. The sequence goes on from JASAOG010000050.1 coordinate 115,691, forward strand.
AATTGTAATTTCTTGACCACTCATGTTTTATTTTTATAATTTTGAAACTGACTACAAATTAGTGGATATTAAATGAATTGTAATTTCTTGACCACTCATGTTTTATTTTTTTAAATTTTAAAACTGACTACAAATTAGTAGATATTAAATAAATTGTAATTTCTTGACCACTCATGTTTTATTTTTATAATTTTGAAACTGACTACAAATTAGTAGATATTAAATGAATTGTAATTTCTTGACCACTCATGTTTTATTTTTATAATTTTAAAACTGACTACAAATTAGTAGATATTAAATGAATTGTAATTTCTTGACCACTCATGTTTTATTTTTATAATTTTGAAACTGACTACAAATTAGTGGATATTAAATGAATTGTAATTTCTTGACCACTCATGTTTTATTTTTATAATTTTGAAACTGACTACAAATTAGTAGATATTAAATGAATTGTAATTTCTTGACCACTCATGTTTTATTTTTATAATTTTGAAACTGACTACAAATTAGTGGATATTAAATGAATTGTAATTTCTTGACCACTCATGTTTTATTTTTATAATTTTGAAACTGACTACAAATTAGTGGATATTAAATGAATTGTAATTTCTTGACCACTCATGTTTTATTTTTATAATTTTGAAACTGACTACAAATTAGTAGATATTAAATGAATTGTAATTTCTTGACCACTCATGTTTTATTTTTATAATATGAAACTGACTACAAATTAGTGGATATTAAATGAATTGTAATTTCTTGACCACTCATGTTTTATTTTTATAATTTTGAAACTGACTACAAATTAGTAGATATTAAATGAATTGTAATTTCTTGACCACTCATGTTTTATTTTTATAATTTTGAAACTGACTACAAATAAGTAGATATTAAATAAATTGTAATTTCTTGACCACTCATGTTTTATTTTTATAATTTTGAAACTGACTACAAATTAGTGGATATTAAATGAATTGTAATTTCTTGACCACTCATGTTTTATTTTTATAATTTTGAAACTGACTACAAATTAGTAGATATTAAATGAATTGTAATTTCTTGACCACTCATGTTTTATTTTTATAATTTTGAAACTGACTACAAATTAGTAGATATTAAATGAATTGTAATTTCTTGACCACTCATGTTTTATTTTTATAATTTTGAAACTGACTACAAATTAGTAGATATTAAATGAATTGTAATTTCTTGACCACTCACGTTTTATTTTTATAATTTTGAAACTGACTACAAATTAATAGATATTAAATGAATTGTAATTTCTTGACCACTCATGTTTTATTTTTATAATTTTGAAACTGACTACAAATTAGTGGATATTAAATGAATTGTAATTTCTTGACCACTCATGTTTTATTTTTATAATTTTGAAACTGACTACAAATTAGTGGATATTAAATGAATTGTAATTTCTTGACCACTCATGTTTTATTTTTATAATTTTGAAACTGACTACAAATTAGTGGACATTAAATGAATTGTAATTTCTTGACCACTCATGTTTTATTTTTATAATTTTGAAACTGACTACAAATTAGTGAATATTAAATGAATTGTAATTTCTTGACCACTCATGTTTTATTTTTATAATTTTGAAACTGACTACAAATTAGTGGATATTAAATGAATTGTAATTTCTTGACCACTCATGTTTTATTTTTATAATTTTGAAACTGACTACAAATTAGTAGATATTAAATGAATTGTAATTTCTTGACCACTCATGTTTTATTTTTATAATTTTGAAACTGACTACAAATTAGTAGATATTAAATGAATTGTAATTTCTTGACCACTCATGTTTTATTTTTATAATTTTGAAACTGACTACAAATTAGTAGATATTAAATGAATTGTAATTTCTTGACCACTCATGTTTTATTTTTATAATTTTGAAACTGACTACAAATTAGTGGATATTAAATGAATTGTAATTTCCTGACCACTCATGTTTTATTTTTATAATTTTGAAACTGACTACAAATTAGTAGATATTAAATGAATTGTAATTTCTTGACCACTCATGTTTTATTTTTATAATTTTGAAACTGACTACAAATTAGTAGATATTAAATGATATGTAATTTCTTGACCACTCATGTTTTATTTTTATAATTTTGAAACTGACTACAAATTAGTGGATATTAAATGAATTGTAATTTCTTGACCACTCATGTTTTATTTTTATAATTTTGAAACTGACTACAAATTAGTGGATATTAAATGAATTGTAATTTCTTGACCACTCATGTTTTATTTTTATAATTTTGAAACTGACTACAAATTAGTAGATATTAAATGAATTGTAATTTCTTGACCACTCATGTTTTATTTTTATAATTTTGAAACTGACTACAAATTAGTAGATATTAAATGATATGTAATTTCTAGACCACTCATGTTTTATTTTTATAATTTTGAAACTGACTACAAATTAGTGGATATTAAATGAATTGTAATTTCTTGACCACTCATGTTTTATTTTTATAATTTTGAAACTGACTACAAATTAGTGGATATTAAATGAATTGTAATTTCTTGACCACTCATGTTTTATTTTTATAATTTTGAAACTGACTACAAATTAGTGGATATTAAATGAATTGTAATTTCTTGACCACTCATGTTTTATTTTTTTAAATTTTAAAACTGACTACAAATTAGTAGATATTAAATGAATTGTAATTTCTTGACCACTCATGTTTTATTTTTATAATTTTGAAACTGACTACAAATTAGTAGATATTAAATGAATTGTAATTTCTTGACCACTCATGTTTTATTTTTATAATTTTGAAACTGACTACAAATTAGTAGATATTAAATGAATTGTAATTTCTTGACCACTCATGTTTTATTTTTATAATTTTGAAACTGACTACAAATTAGTGGATATTAAATGAATTGTAATTTCTTGACCACTCATGTTTTATTTTTATAATTTTGAAACTGACTACAAATTAGTAGATATTAAATGAATTGTAATTTCTTGACCACTCATGTTTTATTTTTATAATTTTGAAACTGACTACAAATTAGTGGATATTAAATGAATTGTAATTTCTTGACCACTCATGTTTTATTTTTATAATTTTGAAACTGACTACAAATTAGTGGATATTAAATGAATTGTAATTTCTTGACCACTCATGTTTTATTTTTATAATTTTGAAACTGACTACAAATTAGTAGATATTAAATGAATTGTAATTTCTTGACCACTCATGTTTTATTTTTATAATATGAAACTGACTACAAATTAGTGGATATTAAATGAATTGTAATTTCTTGACCACTCATGTTTTATTTTTATATATTTGAAACTGACTACAAATTAGTAGATATTAAATGAATTGTAATTTCTTGACCACTCATGTTTTATTTTTATAATTTTGAAACTGACTACAAATTAAAAGATATTAAATGAATTGTAATTTCTTTACCACTCATGTTTTATTTTTATAATTTTGAAACTGACTACAAATTAGTAGATATTAAATGAATTGTAATTTCTTGACCACTCATGTTCTATTTTTATAATTTTGAAACTGACTACAAATTAGTAGATATTAAATGAATTGTAATTTCTTGACCACTCATGTTCTATTTTTATAATTTTGAAACTGACTACAAATTAGTAGATATTAAATGAATTGTAATTTCTTGACCACTCATGTTCTATTTTTATAATTTTGAAACTGACTACAAATTAGTAGATATTAAATGAATTGTAATTTCTTGACCACTCATGTTTTATTTTTATAATTTTGAAACTGACTACAAATTAGTAGATATTAAATGATATGTAATTTCTAGACCACTCATGTTTTATTTTTATAATTTTGAAACTGACTACAAATTAGTGGATATTAAATGAATTGTAATTTCTTGACCACTCATGTTTTATTTTTATAATTTTGAAACTGACTACAAATTAGTGGATATTAAATGAATTGTAATTTCTTGACCACTCATGTTTTATTTTTATAATTTTGAAACTGACTACAAATTAGTGGATATTAAATGAATTGTAATTTCTTGACCACTCATGTTTTATTTTTTTAAATTTTAAAACTGACTACAAATTAGTAGATATTAAATAAATTGTAATTTCTTGACCACTCATGTTTTATTTTTATAATTTTGAAACTGACTACAAATTAGTAGATATTAAATGAATTGTAATTTCTTGACCACTCATGTTTTATTTTTATAATTTTAAAACTGACTACAAATTAGTAGATATTAAATGAATTGTAATTTCTTGACCACTCATGTTTTATTTTTATAATTTTGAAACTGACTACAAATTAGTGGATATTAAATGAATTGTAATTTCTTGACCACTCATGTTTTATTTTTATAATTTTGAAACTGACTACAAATTAGTAGATATTAAATGAATTGTAATTTCTTGACCACTCATGTTTTATTTTTATAATTTTGAAACTGACTACAAATTAGTGGATATTAAATGAATTGTAATTTCTTGACCACTCATGTTTTATTTTTATAATTTTGAAACTGACTACAAATTAGTGGATATTAAATGAATTGTAATTTCTTGACCACTCATGTTTTATTTTTATAATTTTGAAACTGACTACAAATTAGTAGATATTAAATGAATTGTAATTTCTTGACCACTCATGTTTTATTTTTATAATATGAAACTGACTACAAATTAGTGGATATTAAATGAATTGTAATTTCTTGACCACTCATGTTTTATTTTTATAATTTTGAAACTGACTACAAATTAGTAGATATTAAATGAATTGTAATTTCTTGACCACTCATGTTTTATTTTTATAATTTTGAAACTGACTACAAATAAGTAGATATTAAATAAATTGTAATTTCTTGACCACTCATGTTTTATTTTTATAATTTTGAAACTGACTACAAATTAGTGGATATTAAATGAATTGTAATTTCTTGACCACTCACGTTTTATTTTTATAATTTTGAAACTGACTACAAATTAATAGATATTAAATGAATTGTAATTTCTTGACCACTCATGTTTTATTTTTATAATTTTGAAACTGACTACAAATTAGTAGATATTAAATGAATTGTAATTTCTTGACCACTCATGTTTTATTTTTATAATTTTGAAACTGACTACAAATTAGTAGATATTAAATGAATTGTAATTTCTTGACCACTCATGTTTTATTTTTATAATTTTGAAACTGACTACAAATTAGTAGATATTAAATGAATTGTAATTTCTTGACCACTCATGTTTTATTTTTATAATTTTGAAACTGACTACAAATTAGTAGATATTAAATGAATTGTAATTTCTTGACCACTCATGTTTTATTTTTATAATTTTGAAACTGACTACAAATTAGTAGATATTAAATCGATTGTAATTTCTTGACCACTCATGTTTTATTTTTATAATTTTGAAACTGACTACAAATTAGTGGATATTAAATGAATTGTAATTTCTTGACCACTCATGTTTTATTTTTATAATTTTGAAACTGACTTCAAATTAGTGGATATTAAATGAATTGTAATTTCTTGAAAAAAAAAAAAAAAAAAGAATAAGAGATTGAGTCTTTTCAAAACAATTAGATCAATTATAAGACATCAGTTAGGACAGGGGAGGCGCGGCTGACAAGCCTAGCTTCCGAACCGAAGGTCCCGGGTTCAAATCCTGGTGAAGACTGGGATTTTTAACTTTGGAATCTTTTTCGCCTCTGAGTCAGCTCTAATGGGTACCTGACATTAGTTGGGGAAAAGTAACGGCGGTTGGTCGTTGGGCTGGCTACATGACACCCTCATTAACCGTAGGCCACAAAAACAGATGAACTTTACATCATTTGCCCTATAGACCACAAGGTCTGAAAGGGGAAGTAGTTAGGCCAAGTTCACATCTAGCTTTACATTCACTTTCACCTATCCTTTGATCTGCTGGACCGTTGGGGCACTACACAAGATCTGTTAACCTTCTTTCTCCATTCTTATCTCTTATTTGTCTTTGATATAATTCCATTCGGATGTTCTTTCTGAAAATATTGAAGCCTGCCTAGGTGGACCACTTCGGGGGCCGATTTGAAGCTTGTGTTTCCACACAAACTGTCTTTTGTAACCTTGTTTTTATAAGTATTCATACTGCTTAAAATTCTCAACATGCTGCTCTCTATACCACAGCTAACGTTACATCTATGGTTTAGATCTAGATGTTTCTGTCATATTGAAAACGTACTAATTATTTGTTTCTTGGGGTATCTATAATATAGCTAAAGATGTTATTACACTAGACGGTTCATTTTATTGTGAATTATCTATATGCAGAGGATTGAACAGGAAAAGAGGTGGCTGAGCGGTAAAGCGCTTGGCTTCCGAACTGGGAGGGGTATGGGTTCGAATCCTGGTATTTTTAAATTGGGTATCCTTGGGCGCCTCTGGGTCCACTCAGCTTTAATGGGTACCTGACATTAGTTGGGGAAAAGTAAAGGCGGTTGGTCGTTGTGCTTGCCACATGACACCCTCGTGAACTGTAGGACACAGAAACAGATACACCATCTATAGACTGCTATGTTTGAAAGTAAAACTTTACTTTACTTTATATATTTAAACAGCTTTGATAGTAGTCGTAAATTAAGACTCAGCCATTCTGAATATTTCAAATGAATGTTAGTCATGAACTGCAAAAGTGCGTGATTCTCACATAGGCTCAAGCTTTGACAGAACACACTCGCCCTGACAAAAGATCAAAGATTTGAACTTGTGTTCTCCGGATAGCAGCACAGTGCCGCGCCACTTAACCACTCGGTCCTTCCCATGCCTACAATGACTGGATCCAAGTCAATATCTTCTCCTTGAAGTGACGTGAAAGGCTCAACGTCTGCGACCTTACAAGTTACGTGATACGCAGTTCAAGCAGACAAATATCTGCGTGACACCATGACAACTGTGACACCGTGTAGACAGTTACAGCACTGATCGCCTTTCCCCCCTCCCCACCTTTTCAACCGCATTAGTGGCGGGAAAAGTTAACAATGGAGTCAAGACGAGCAAGTCTTAGTGTCCAGCTTGTCCAAAACGTCCACATTAAATAGTTGGACGAATACACAGAAATACACACGACGTGGCTTTGACGCTTGTCACCTTTTTTTTTCTGACTCTAATTTATTTTTTTATTGAAAATTTATATTTAAAATAAGACTAAATTTATGGACGTATTTAAAAGCCAATCTCTACACTAACACACACAACTCAAGGTCAAGACAGACCCAATAACTGCTGAGGAGGTTACCATGGCCATCGCAGTGATAAAGAATAACAAAGCACCAGGGCTACACATGATATCAGCAGAAATGCTAAAATATGGGGGGGGGGGGGGGGGGGGGACACAGTGCATTGTTAACAGAATGACTGATCTCTTACATCTCTGTTGGCGAGCTTCAAAAGTCCCAGAGGACTGGCAAAATAGTGTGATTGTAAAGCTTCTAAAAAAGGGCAACTTGGCAGACTGCAACAACTGGAGAGACATTTCTCTCTGTCCCGGGCAAAGTTTTCAGTTCTGTTTTGTTGAGACGGCTTCAATAGTCTGTAGATGAGAGGCTCAGAGAAGAACAAGCAGGTTTCCGAAGAGGCAGATCATGTACACTGCAGATTTTCGTTCTACGAAATATCATAGAACAAAGTCTTGAGTACGAACAACGGCTAACGATCAATTTCGTGGACTTCAAAAAAGCGTTTGATAGTGTCCACCGAGAATCACTATGGAAAATAGCTAGAGAATACGGCATCCCAGAAAAATTCGTCCAGATCCTACGACACCTATACAGTCAGTCTAGTTGCTGCATTAAAACAGAAGAGGGAACACACACAATATCTGTTGCCTATGACTGATTTTCTCCCAGTAAGAACAAAATGCTTGTTACTAATTAATATTATGTATCTATCTACGCAAGATAACGCGATTTTTCAATATCTTCACATAGTACGACTATTTTAATTGTGTGTATTTAATTTTAAAAAAACGTAGGTGGTAGAAATGGAAATTGCAAGCCATAATACATTTATCACAGCATTTTCTATTCTACACAAATCGAAACAATGTAACCCAACTATCAATGTTTTAAGTTAAGTTTTAAGTATCAGACAATAGATTTTCAATGTGGATTTCTTCGGCGAAATTTAGGCTTTAGCCACACTTTGATGCTTTAGTTGATTTCCGTGCATTTTAACAAGTGACTGATTGATGGATCCCTAACGTAGTTTTTCTAAGCTTCATGAAACTTATACATTTGTTTGACATATTCAGATCTTTCTTGTTTGATTTGTTGTAATTGGGTGTGTATTTAACTCAAGAAAACATTAAGAAACTGGAACAGACACAAAATAGAGCAGTAAGATTCATAACAAACGAATACTCACATTTGCCTAGAGTAACACCTTTAGTCAAATCACTAAATTTAGAAAGCCTTCAGGATAGAAGACTCAAAAGTAAAGTAGCAATTATACATAAAACACTGAACCATAATCTTCAAATACAAAAACAAAAATTAATAAAATACTCAGAAAGACACAAAGATAAAGGCACATTCCTCGTCCCATATGCTAGGACAAATTTGTACAAATGCTCCTTCTTCCCTAGTGCTATTAGAGCATGGAATGGGTTGCCTGAGCTAGCCAGGAAAACCAGTGACTTAGAATTTAGGTCATTGGTTAATATGTATGATTGAAGGCATGACGCGTAGGACGTAATCATCTACTTTTTTTGAAGTAACGTCTGTATTATATAAGATAAGTGTGTGTGTGTTTCTATGGTGACGGTGCGAAGAGGTTAGCTATGCAGTGTGAATGATGCAAGATAAGCGGCATTGTCGTCAGCGGTCTTAGGTACAAGAGACGACACCAGATTACCAGATAGAAAAGGCGTGTTTTGTAGTGAATTAGATTTGTTCAGAATACCATTTCAAACTTATTACTAAAGTCTACTATATTTATTGCATTTCATCTCAAGTTGACATTGTTTATATTGTAATAAAAGTTGTATATATTATTGTTCACAAAGAATTTATTATAGTTATTTTAAGCTATATTAGTTAACATATCATACGCCTACAGCGGTTTAGATGTCTACCAGCAGTTGGGCGCTACAAGTCAACGATCGTCCTCTGCATTTGTTCATCTTTTTTTTTAAAATTATTTAGCTTTTTTGGTACTTTTTCATTTTTTTGGGTTACTTTTTCAGTTTTCAGGGGGGGGGGGGGGGGTTAAATTTTCAGTTGTCTCTTTAATGTCTTTTCAAAACTTTTTTTTTTGTTGACTTTTGAGATTTTTTGGGTTTTTAGAACTGTTTGTTATTTGGACGAATCTCAGTTCCTGCATGCTTTAACAGTGAAGGGATTGATCATTTAACCTTTCCCACCATGAGAGATCTCTATCTTCTTTTCCTGCAACAAACTGCTAACTGTCGAGAGTTATATCTTACTTTTCCTATATCTTACTTTTCCTTATCAGCCAATGTTTATGCTTACAAAAAACCCTAACCAACGTTAGCACCAGCGCATATAGGTCAGACAACAGACAACATCAGCGCAGATAGGTCAGACAACAGACAACATCAGCGCAGATAGGTCAGACAACAGACAACATCAGCGCAGATAGGTCAGACAACAGACAACATCAGCGCAGATAGGTCAGACAACAGACAACATCAGCGCAGATAGCTCAGACAACAGACAACATCAGCGCAGATAGCTCAGACAACAGATAACATCAGCGCAGATAGGTCAGACAACAGACAACATCAGCGCAGATAGGTCAGACAACAGACAACATCAGCGCAGATAGCTCAGACAACAGATAACATCAGCGCAGATAGGTCAGACAACAGACAACATCAGCGCAGATAGGTCAGACAACAGACAACATCAGCGCAGATAGGTCAGACAACAGACAACATCAGCGCAGATAGTTCAGACAACAGACAACATCAGCGCAGATAGCTCAGACAACAGATAACATCAGCGCAGATAGGTCAGACAACAGACAACATCAGCGCAGATAGGTCAGACAACAGACAACATCAGCGCAGATAGCTCAGACAACAGATAACATCAGCGCAGATAGGTCAGACAACAGACAACATCAGCGCAGATAGGTCAGACAACAGACAACATCAGCGCAGATAGGTCAGACAACAGACAACATCAGCGGAGATAGGTCGGACAACAGACAACATCAGCGCAGATAGGTCAGACAACAAGCAACATCAGCGCAGATAGGTCAGACAACAGGCAAGCACTCAATCGAATCATCAAGAAAAACGAGTGGTATCAAAGAGCAAAGTGTGGATCAACTTTCGCATGCATGAGAAACCAATAGCTCTCTTAAGTACACTTTACCGCAACAATAGAAACTCTATACGCTTTGGTTCAAGACATCACGGGCACGATCCTGTTCTTGTACCGGCTATAAGCAGATTGTTTTAGGCGTACCTCAAACGCTGAGCATTGTTATCGTTGTTCGTGTAATGTCGATTATCGACACATTTTATTAGAGGGACCTGTGCAGAAGTATTAGCACTGCTTACATAGTTATTAAAATACTTACTCATTATAGATCAAGGATGTACTGGCAGAGAGAAAAGAGTTGAATGAAAGACAGAGCATTGATTTAGCACTAATACTATTTACTTTATTTCAGAACCTGTCTTGGGTGTTCATTTAGTGTGGGTGGTCAGGACGTACGCCTCCACCGACACCAGTTGTTGTCCTTATAGGTATCTTACATGATTCTTACTTGATCTGTAATCACATATATAAATAAAAGAAAATTGCTGTGGGTTAGTAACGGATATTTACCTTGGAAGTTAAAAATAGGCATCTTTAAATTACGTGCATTTATTGTGTGCGAAAACAATTATTATGGTTTTCGATAGCGCTTTAAAAAAAAAAACAATATGTTTGCTAAATTTTGTTTTGAACAATTTTGAGAATTGCGTTTTTTAGTGAAGAAATATTTTTAATTCCTTTTTTAGCCAGTGTTGGCGGTATAGTTAAGTAAAATTCATACAGAAATAACCTGTTATATTCACATTTGTTGGTAATTGAAATGACTGGAAAAAAAGATACGTGATTACTCCAAAAATGCAGATTCAATAATGTCACATGGCAGTCACATGACAACATGGCTGAGAGTTATTATTAAACTACTGAAATCCCATATGCGTTGTGAATTTTCGCAAAGCTAATAACAACTCACTCTGTCTGTTAGTCTGTCTGTCTGGTAAAAAGTGTACACGTTATTATCCCACACCCATTCTCGGAGCAAGTTGATATTTCGTAAAATTATTCACAAGACGTGAATCAATAAAAGAAAATAACCAATTAGACAATTAATTACTGGTAATTCATTACTTAATATAACAGCCACAGGTGAAACTGATACTTTAGTATTTAGAGATGTGGCTAAATTTGTTGGTTTATTCTCCTTAAATAAGTTTTCTCCCTCACGCATGCTCCGATCAAGTTGATAATTATTTATTGTACCCTATTGAAACATGAATCAATAAACAAAATTCTCAATTAGTCAATTAATTAATGGTATTAATTATTTTGTTTGGTATCGAATAAGAGAAATAACTTGATTATTATTGTTAGATATAGTTTTTAAGGAAGAAATCTTCCCCTTTAGGTAAGCTTTGTTTTCTTTTTAATTTGTTTAAATATATTTTGCAGATAGGCAGACAGGCTGACAGGCAGAATACGTTGATATAAACTTTGTAAAATAAAAAGATTACTGCGATGAACTTTAAGTCTACAAACCCCAACAGTTCGGAAAATAGGTTCAAGGTTTGGTCTATTGATCAGAGTGAAGCTTCCTTTAGGAGTCAATATTTAAACCAGGTCTATTTTGTTGTTGTCATAGTTATGTCTTCTTCTTGTCACTTGCTCGTCTTTGAGAACCCACTTACGATCTAGCAGCAGACGTGAGTACTTGATAAAACACTACAGCAGAAACAGGTCACGTGAGACAAGAAATGTTTGATACGAGCATCATTCTAGGGCAGACGACAACGCCGTTGTAAGAACTGGCGTAAGTATAACACGCGCCACCTAGTGTACATGATGAAAAGTTAACTCTCAACAAAATACAAACTAGATTGGAGATCTAATAGTATAATAACCAGAGTGTGCTGTTAAGCCTTTTTTTTTTATGTTTGGCCTTAGGGTCATATAAAATCCTGGCACATGCGTCCAAGAACGTATCACCGCTAAAAATCCGCTAGTCAAAGGAACCGATTTTCTTGCAGAACTATCGGAGGGGGGTGTGCCAGATTGCACTACGCTATGGGCAATATATACACGATTTTTCTCCTAATAGACAAAAAATTTTACCAAAGACTCCAAGAATCAATTAGCAAATTTCCAACAATTAAAGACCAATCTGTAATTCAAGCTAACAAAAATATAACCAATAATTCTTCACGGAACATAGGCAAGCAAGATTGAATTGTTTAGGTCAGTTACGAGTAACCTATAGACCGTGGATATATTTGATAGCATCAACTAGTTTTGGCTTCTTACAATTGTCATAATAGGAAACATTACATTGCTTTCGCGATTTGGAAGTTTATTATTCTTGTATCACTTAATTAAATATTGTAACTTGCTTCAATAATAGATTGTTAAAAACAAACGTGACCTAAAGATTAAAATTGGTTACCAAAATCCATTTATTATCTTTCCTTTAATTTGTGTCATCTTTTTAAATTAGTTACATCAACAAACAAAAATAGAATTAAACGGAACTATCTGTATATTTGTAACGATAGTTAAGTAATTCTACCTCCTTTGACTATTTTTTAGCTCAAAGGAAAAACGACTATTGTTTCATGAAATGTAAACATGCTGTTTATTGTATATACAATTAAAACAACCTTGACCCTGACACTTAATATAATGAAACTTATTTTTACAAAATCCAAGCAAGCTTTCTTTTCTAGTCGCTAAATGCAGGTTTCTCAAACTGTGAGTTCCTTAAACCCTCACTGTATTCGGTTTCTTGCTATTAGTTGCGTGATGCTCCCAACCAAAAAAAATTCTCCACCTTTCTTTCCATAGAAGGAGATGTGCTTTTTTTTTTTTTTTTTTTTTTACAGTAGCACCTTTCTTATTTTCTTTCGTCTGTCCAGACTTAAAGGGGGGCGTTCAAGTCATCTCGGAAATCTGCGTGTGTACAGAACGTCGGAACAAGATCAGCCCATTACAGAGTTAGGCAATAGGGGGCTGAGAACAAGCGAGGAGAGAAACTGCTTTTAAGGCTGACCCACGCAAGAATGTCAAGAGAACTACGCAAAAAAAAAAAAAAAAAAATTTTCTAAAGAAAAAAAGTATTAGAAGACAAAAAAAACCTGTAAGGAGGAGGGTGGATGAACTTGTAACTACAAGGCACATGTAATTTCAATTGAGTCGGGCAAACTAAACATGGTAGCCAAAGTAAGACGACACCGGGGTAAGATCGAGGTTTTGCGTGCGTCTTGTCATGTCACGTGACTCGGCCATTCAGGAGAGTCTCTTGTTTCCCTGTCAGTAGAAAGAACTCATTATCATCATTATATTTCTTATAAGAATATGTTATGCAATAAATGTTTTATGACCTTTTTTTGCGAAATAGAAAAAAAATAGTAAAAAAAAAGTTTTCTAAATGTAATATCTGCATAGGTCTACATTTGTCAAGCAATATAAAACCTCTTGGAGTAACTAGATGTACTATTTCAGATTGTGTAAACTTTCGCTATCAACGTTACTGGTCAATGTAAGTCTACTAGTACAGGGGTTTGTGGATTGGAGGATAGGGTGAAGGTGTTATGTCCAAACTATCATCATACCCAAACTATCATCATACCCAAACTATCATCATATCCAAACTATCATCATATCCAAACTATCATCATACCCAGACTATCATCATATCCAAACTATCATCATATCCAAACTATCATCATATTCAAACTATCATCATACCCAAACTATCATCATATCCAAACTATCATCATATCCAAACTATCATCATATCCAAACTATCATCATATCCAAACTATCCTCATACCCAAACTATCATCATATCCAAACTTGTCATCATATCCAAACAATTACATTTTTAATAGACAGACATACGGACATACAGAGTGAATTGATATAAGCTTGCTTTCTTTACCTGAAATATTTATAGAAAACCAGAATCCTAATTTGCCCAGTCTCATTATAATTGAAATAAAAGGCTCCCACTTGGGACATTCCAAAACCACAATATTCCGAGTTTGTAATGATTTTTTTTTTAACAGTGTCAAGTTGTAGCATAATTATTATGTAAATTTTAACCTAGATTAATGATCAGGTTAGCGGAAAATTAAAGGAGACAATCTCATAGCTAATTGTATAGCGGAAATAAATAGCACTTGTGGATCTGTCTGATTGCTTTTAGTAAGAGTAGGTTAGAGAGAGAGAAAAAAATCTGACAAAGAAAAATAAAAATAAAACTATCATTTTTATAAAACAATCATTATTTGTATGTGTGTGTATGTGTGTGTGTGTGTGACTAAGTGTTATACAGTTAATGATAGCTCTGGATTCACTTGATCCAGGCAGAAGTAGCGTCAAACAACATCTGACGAGCATAGGTGCATTTATGTCATTGCATATGAGTGCGATTATGAGCAGGCTTGGACTGGGCCGCCGGGACACCGGGAAATTGCCGGTGGGCCGGCGGCTGCCAACTGCCAAAAGAAAGTTATTATATTTTTAATTTTAACTGAAATTACCGTTTATTATATGATTGCTTCAAATCATAGTTTGTATTGAAAATAACCAAAATGAAACAGCGAAATCATTACCTTACGTTATGAGGTTTTAACCCGACAGCGTCGCAGCGACACTATTTAACTTTTATCATTTATTCATTCCGATTTATTCTGTTTTTTGTTTCAGACATATTTGTTTTCCTTCTGCTTAAATATTTTGTAATATTTAAATGTTATTATACAATAATCAATATAAACATTTTTACCATACTTTAAAAAAAAATATAAAAGAAAAGGCTTTTTAAGTGTATGGCGTGAATTTAGCAAATTGAAACACATATCTGTAATTGGTGAAACTCATTGGTGGGCAAAAGACAGAGCTCTTACTAAAATATTTGGAAACTTCTTCATCAAACATTCCAATCATGGCAATCAAGAAACACAAGTTATCGATTTTTTGTACATTGACATGCTACAAACATTTTATGATATTTCTACATCAAACAAATTCAATAATGATATCCGATACAGAGCAAAAGCTCTGTTAGATTCATTGACAAGTTTTGAATTTATTCTAACGGCACAATTATGTCTGAAAATATTTGACACACAACGCCATTATTTTAATATTTGCAAACAACTGGAATGGATATGTTACGAGCCTATAAGATGGTTCAAGACAGTCTACAGTGGTGTATCTCCCAGACTAAGTCATTGTTTGATGTTACTGTAGTGCATGGCGATGTAAACCCGACGTGATGGAAAGCTGCTGACAGAGACAAGCTTGCCTTGTCATCGCCTGCCTCCACGTAAGCTGATTTGTGAGTCAACAAAACTGGGTGCCAGGGAGCGAGGGCTTGTCTTCATATGGAATATCTTAGTCGACTCCAGAGAGGCCATAATAAAGAGACCAACAGCCGAGTTTTTAACGTCATTTAGCCAACAGTTCTAGCTTGTTTTACTTTCACTTTCCAGATAACCGAACGTTTGAAAAGCTAATCTGATTTATGATTGTGTGTAGGTAGTGCGGCCTTAGGCATAGGCAAACTAGGCAGCCGCCTACAGCCTCCGATTGGTGGGGGCCGCGCACAGGTATCAAAACAATGTTTTAAGAGAAGAAATAGCAAACCATGAGCCCAATGTTATTGTTGAAGTACACTAGGTTTAAACTCAATTGCGCAATTGTATTTTTTTCGCTGTTTATTTTCTTATTTATTTTTTCCTTTATGGCCACCAAATTCACTTCGCCAACTCCTCTCATTACGTCATCATGGCACTGGTGTAGGGTCCATGTGTAACATGTTTCTCTTTTAAACGATATTTATGAATTGATTGATTGATCGATCGAATCTTTGCAGTTTGAAACTGACAGGTTTATCAATATCTTTTTAAAATATTGAGCCTCTAGTTTAAATGTATATGGCTACATTATCAACGCAAACATTTGAGGAACAGGTCAAATCTGGATGCACAACTCCAACTCCAGATGACCAATTATAGACGCCTAAGTCTAGATGACCAACACTAGATGATCAACTCTACATGACCAACTATTGAAGTCCAACTCTAGATGAATAACTCTAGATGAATAACTCTAGTCGAATCAAGATGACCTTCTACAAAATGACACTTTTTACATGACCAGTTCTATTCGACAAATTATAAATGACCAAACTTAGATGATCAACTCTAGAAGACAGTGGCGTCCTTTATGGCCACCAAATACTCTGCGCCAACTCCTTTCATTACGGCATGCTAGGAATTTGCAATCATTTGGGGGCCCGGGGGTGACCTCTTTGGGGGCGCCTGCGTTTTGCGTAATATTTAATATTTTATGTAAAAAAAATACTCAAAAATACCCCCCAAGTAGGGTCCCTGGTAGATTTTCTAATTCTGCCCCCCTCCACCCACACCCTAGCTACGCCTCTGCTAGATGACCAACTCTAGATGACCAACTATACATGAAAAATTATTTTATGTTATGGTGTGACGCAATGATAAAAAAAGTATTTTTACATTTTAAGCGTATTACTTTCTCCTTCCATTGACCGTTGGGCAGTGAGACTTAATTTCTCCAGTTTTATAGTTGAACAATAATATTATTTCCAGAGAACAAAAACCAACTACAAGAAGTACAGTAAGTATTTCGGCCATCTTGTCTTGGTTTTTTTTGGTGTTTTTTTTGTATGTACAGCCGTAGGTTTTAAAATAGATTAATTTCAACAAGTTTCTATATGAATACTTCCATCGATTCCTTCAACTTCAACATTAATACTACTTCCGGTTGGGAAGAAGACGTAAAACACTGTCTGAGACGAGGGAACCAGGCAGGGAACCGGGCGGAGAACCAGATAAGGTGAAAATTAAAATCCCTTGTAATAGGCCAAGAGCTGCGTCACTTGTTATTGGCCGCCATTTTGTATCACTGATAGCGAGGCTCCGTGTTCAGGAGCAGAAGATTTAAGCCGCTTAGAAGTCTGACAAAGTCGTTTGCTTCAAATTCACAGCTTCGTTGGATCGTGGAGGGTTCAACAGATAGGATGTAATTCATTAACCTGGCTATCTACATCGTTTTATTATAGATTATATGATATTTTTTTTTACTTTTCTCTCTCTCACTCACACTCTCTCTGTCTCTCTCTCTCTCTTCAATTTGTTTTCTGTCTTGTCCCTTCTTTTATTTTTACTGCTACCCTTCCCTCTCTATTCGTCTTCGTTCTTTCTCTCATTCTGTTTCTGTTTATCTTTACCTCTCTCCCTCTCTCTCTGTCTGTCTGTCACTCTCTCTCTCTCCCTCTGTCTCTGTCCTCTCTCGACCTCCTGTTCTTCTTAACGCAGTCTTTCTATTTCATTCTCTGTTTTACTAAAACGTTGTCTTCTAATGTATTGACTTCATTCAGTCATAAAACGACTATGGTTAATCTAATAAACAACTATGATTCATCTCATAAAACGACTTTGGTTCATCTCATTAAACGACTATGGTTCATCTTATAAAACGACTATGGTTCATCTCATTAAACGTCCATAGTTCATCTCATTAAACGTCCATGGTTCATCTCATAAAACGACTATGGTTCATCTCATTAAACGACTATGGTTCATCTCATAAAACGACTATGGTTCATCTTATAAAACGACTATGGTTCATCTTATAAAACGACTATGGTCTATCTTATAAAACGACCATGGTTCGTCTTATAAAACGACTATGGTTCATCTCATTAAACGACTATGGTTCATCTTAAAAAACGACTATGGTTCATTTCATTAAACGACCATGGTTCATCTCATAAAACGACTATGGTTCATCTCATAAAACGACTATGGTTCATCTTATAAAACGGCAATGGTTTATCTTATAAAACGACTATGGTTCATCTCATAAAACGACTATGGTTCATCTCATTAAACGACTATGGTTCATCTCATAAAACGACTATGGTTCATCTTATAAAACGACTATGGTTCATCTTATAAAACGACTATGATTTATCTTATAAAACGACTATGGTTCGTCTTATAAAACGACTATGGTTCATCTCATTAAACGACTATGGTTCATCTTAAAAAACGACTATGGTTCATCTCATTAAACGACCATGGTTCATCTCATAAAACGACTATGGTTAATCTAATAAACGACTATGGTTCATCTCATAAAACGACTATGGTTCATCTTATAAAACGACTATGGTTTATCTTATAAAACGACTATGGTTCATCTCATAAAACGAATATGGTTCATTTCATAAAACGACCATGGTTCGTCTTATAAAACGACTATGGTTCATCTCATAAAACCACTTTTCTTCCCGTCTGCATGTAACACAGGTCAAGATGAATTCTACTTTTCTCACTTTTCTTCTAGTGATGACGTCATTGCTTTGTCACTGTCCAAACCTTTTTTTTGTCACAATCTATCTACACATAGTCTGGTCTTCGGCTAGTGGCAGACATCAAAGTCCTCTGCTTTCCCTGTAAAGTATCTTGTAACAAATATAATTAATTACTGTTCGTATATTATAATCACCCTATAATTGTTTATTTATAGCCTAGTTCTCATCATAAATCATCTTCATCTAAAGTAGTACCAGGCATCAACAATTGAACGCCATTTCATTGTGTAGCTCCGCCTGTTCGGAGCGTTAGGCTACTGTGCATTAACTTTGTCTCCTTACTCTTGTTTCGGCTAACCTCCCTTTCTCTTATATTGTGAGTGTCTATCTCAGAACACTGCTTGTCTATGCGCCTTTATTTTAATCCAAGCATACACTGCCATCGAAGTCATCGCTAAATTAGAAATCACCAAAGCTCGTGTAACTTAACCTTTGCCCTATTCCACACACCAGTAATGAGAAAGAGTACCAGCGGTAGCGTCCCTGTAAAACAAGACGGTTCCGTTTTAGTGCCCCATAAAGACATCAGGAGGAGTCGCTTTAAAAACAGGACGAGACGGTCAGTTTTATAACGGACACGTGGACAGAATCAGTGTGTTTCTTCATGAGAACTTGGACCATCTTCGTTAGCGAAAACTTCCAGACATGACCTCGTTTTTAAGATAACAGCCTGGACTACGAGAGATATGACCACGCAGTGAACTTCCGGATCTGTTGATTTAGAGATAGTGACACCCATGTTTATAAGGCTAGAACAAAAAAAGACTATACGTTTGAACCAGGCCTCGTGTTCAGAATGAGGCTAGAGTCTATGGTGGTAATATTCAGAATGAGGCTAGAGTCTATGGTGGTAATATTCAGAATGAGGCTAGAGTCTATGGTGGTAATATTCCAGATTTAAAAACTGAAAAGAGTGCATTGTGCACTTCTTTAAAATGAGGGGACACCACCACTGGTGACATATGATTGAAGTCGGTTACTAAGGGAGATTGGGTAACGAAGAAGAAACTTGAAGGAAAATAAACTAAGAAAATGTTAACAAAAAATGTTAAGAAAAATGTTAAGAAAAATGTTAAGAAAAATGTTAACAAAAATGTTAACAAAAATGTTAAGAAAATGTTAACAAAAATGTAAACGAAAATGTTAGAAAATGTAAATGTTGAGAAATTGTTAAGAAAAAAAACAACAGGAATAGTGTTTGTCTGTGTGTTTGACTTGATCAGTAGAGTAGCAAGGCACCAAGTGGTGCTTGATCCAAGAGTACTTAAAAATCATCAGGTAAGTTGAGTGTGACTGTGACTAAACCCAATTTGAACCCTACTAAAACCCTACGTAACGTTCAGGACAACTATAACAAGGTCCTGTCTGTTTTACTGGATCTTCAGAAGAGACAAAAGTATTGGAAGAAACCTGGTTCAGATTATTGTTTATCCCACTCAGTAGAAAGTCGACTGGGATCTCGAGCCTATAGTACGTATAATTGTATCAATTAGTTTGGGTCAGTCTATTGATTAATAAAAGGACATGCACATAACAAATCTGTGCGATTCGAAATATTTTTTACACATTGCTTTGTTTACTTTTAGCTTTCTCAATACGCTATGGTTCTATCTCTTGAGTGGAGCAGTTGGGAAAGGGAGTGGGAAGAAAGGGTTATCTTGGTGAATGTTTCCATGATCGATTTTTAAATGCATAAAAAATGTTTACTAAAAGTTCAAGAGTCATCAAGATGACTAAATCAACTTAAACCACCACTTCTGCCAAATAGCATCTATTGCTATTGTTCAAGATGCCAAACAAAATAATTAATTACCAATAGTTCATGAACTTAAATCCTAGATTGGATCTTATCTTATCTTATATAATACAGATTCATTGGATATGGGAGAAATAAAGTGTAAAAAAATTTTATCAGACAGACAGACAGGCAGAGTGAATTGATATAAGCTTTGTAAAAAAAGAATCTATATATATAATTCTCTTCTTCCCTCAACAGTTTAAACGAGTAGTAAGGAGTAAAGGAAAGATCATTCTCTTATTTCTGCGTATAGTCCACAAGAAAACAAGAGTAGTGTTCACACTACAGATGACTGGCTGCGCGATGGACTGTCGTTTAAATGTATCAAACTCTGCCCGCTCCCATCCCCCTTTGTCCAGAGGGAGGCTTGGAATAGGAACTAATCTAAGTAATCTACTATATATATATATATATATGTGTGTGTGTGTGTGTGTGTAAATAGCAGGGCCGGACTTACCCATTGCGAAACGGATTTCGCGAAGCCAAGTTTAATTAGGGAAGCGTATAATAGGTAAAATGTAAGAGTTTGTATTAGAAATAAAATTCGTCTATGCATTTTTCTTTATTCTTTATTACGTACAGAATTACTTTACGAGCCTTGCGTGTAGCGAAGTCATACAGTATTTCATAATAATTCTATTTCCTACATAGATCCAGCTCAATAGCAAGAATTAACAAAATGTTTCAATCTATCTTTGAGAATTGTTGACCTCAAGTAATTCTTCATTAGTTTGAGGCGCGAGAAGCTTCTTTCACCAGATTACACAATTACGGCTGAAACATAATGCCGCACATAAGATTGGCGTTTTCCATATTGAATGACACCCCAAAACGACAATTTTTGTGTATATGTTTCCGTATATTTAATGGACTTTTTCGTATATTTTGCGATTTCAGGAGATTTTCAGGAGCTCCTGGTAAATCGACAGGAGGACGCGGGAAATCTGTTTTAAGTTATAAAATGGTTTAATTTAATAATCTATACACCTTGAATTAGAGCAAATCCTATGAATGTGCGGGCCTAGTACGGTCTCATTTGTTGCAGTGGCCTAATGCCGGCTTTGCAAAATAGCGGCGTATGATACGCCGCCGGTCGATTAGTAATAATTGAAAAGACTTACTGTTCCCAAACAGACAATGCCATACTCAATATGCGGGTGAGGGCGGAGCAATGAATAATTTGGAACAGACGAATTATCCATCTGGATATGATGACTCAGCACACATATCCGACTTTATAGTTTATATGGTCTATAAACATCCCAGGAAATAAGAAAGGGAACATTTACAATGTACTCATAACATTAATTCATGTTTCTAGACAAGTTATCACATACCTTAATACTAAACAAAAATATAACAATTAATATTAAAACAAGCAAAAATATTTTAAAAGAGGTTCCATTAGACTTAACCATTTTTTTTTAAATAACTTTTACTGCCAGTTCGCTATGTTATCCAGCTATACTTCTGGCGGTATCAGTAGTCACTCCCACTAATTTCTCCCAAAGGAAATAAGCCTCCTCCTCCATGATGTCTGCAACTTCTTTGAACAGGTCTTGGCCAGTGGTGATCACAAGGCATGTTCCTCAGCAGAAATCTTTTTCTGTGATTAAAATATTGCTTTTCGTACTGCGACAAGTAGCAAGAGTTGAACGCCGTCAGATATGTCGTCGCTAATGGTAAACATTTCCAACTCTTCTGCTCTATCTCTTAGTTTTTAATTGAGATTTCTAATAGTCATTCGAAAAAGAGTGGCAGCTTCAACTGCATTCGTATTTTTCATGACACAGTTCTTCCGTCACTGAAAGAAACTCCTCTAAAGCATTCTCTCATGTCGAAAAACGGCTTCGTTTCACAACTTAAAATGTGACCAACTCTGTACCATGCCCTTACTGCCGACTCATTCTCTTGTCCCTTCTTGGTAAATATTCTCGTCGATCTTCTAAACTCTAGACTCTGATGTCTTAGTTGCTCAAACTAAGAATGCCGCAGTATTTTTTTTATGTTTTGATTTCATATTGATTTCATAATGATGTTTTAAGTTACCTTCTTTTAAAAAACCAGCCACACATATCTCTATACTAATACAAAATATTAGCTTTTTTTTTCGTGCTCCATAAAAACCCATAGATCTGTCCAACTTTTTCCTGGTAGTTTTTACATTCAGAGTCTACTTTTTCGTTTTTCGACTTTTCCCTTTTAATTAACGCACAAATATTAATTGTTACGGTGGTATTCGCGGTAAATTAAAAGAAGACGACCCTAAATGATCCAGATAAGTTTCCCAAAAATGAGAAATAACTGTCAAAATCATCGCACTGAAACTATTGTTTTTATTTTTTCTTACAAAAAATATTGCAAAATCTTTGATTCAGTTCGGTCAAGGTAAGTACAGTTCGTTCGGCTCCGTTCGTACCGATCAGTTTTAAAGTTCGGGTTCGGTTCGGTCATAAGTGAGGTTCGAGTTTGGTTCGATCGGTTCGGGTTCGGTTCGTTTTCCATCTCTAGGCTAGACCTGTTCTTTATTAAAGTTGAAGGGCGAACCCTAGATCTATTGTGTACTAAGCAAGGGTTAGTGATTTTCTTCAAGTTTTTCATTGTTTTTATTTCAAAACCTTGTCGTCGTGTATTTGTCATAGAAGATTTTTTAAATTATTTTAAATGTAGCAGAGAGATGAAACTTTTTTATTTTCAAAATGAAGATTAGTTTACAGAGAGGAAGTTCTTATTTGGCTTCAATGTTAGAACAGTTTTCGAGCTATAAAATTGATAAGTTGTTGCAGTTATCTTTTCTGCTAGGGCGCCTAATCAGTACCTATATGGTGGTAGTACTGATGAGTAATGACTTTCGTGTTAATCTGTGATTAAAATACCTGATCGAAAATAGGTATGATAGATTCTGTTTAGAGATAAATTTAAATATAATATTTAAAGTAAATAAAGACCATGCCATGAAAGTGAGAGCTATAAAGGTATCACAAAAAATGTTTATAAGATCTTGTAGAATCTACATTGAATACTGTTGCACACAATTGATGTTAAGCAGTTAGAATAAATTTCCTTTATATGTCAATTCAAATAATAAAATACATTCAAAATACAATTTCAATGTCTGAAAATTGTATTTAGTGTTGTGACCTATTACCCCAAAAAAATGTTAATGAAGTAATCTTTTCAGAAAGTAGCCATCCCCCCAAAGAATTTTTTTTATTCCTTTTAAAGAAGAATGCAAGCATCCTCCAATACCTTGCTCAATAATTAACTTCGGCCTATTTTAAAACCCCCCATGTTATAAAAGCGGGATGTATTTTGTAATACAAGAATTCGGGGAGGAGCTAAGCCTCCAGATACTTAGTATCTAAGTGACTAAATCTTGATGTAATGACTCTTTTGTGTGCTACTCGCAGCAGAACATTGTTCACATATCTTCACTTCTAAGTACATTTTAATAGAACGTAAGCCTTAGTGTGTCATTAGCAACAAGATTTTAATCTCCATTAGCTTGGACTAGAAATAGAGCTTTAAACATGGCTCCCGAGAACATAAACAGCAACATAGCGACAAGCTAAGAATCTATATTTTAGAACATATATATGTCTCTCTCTCTCTCTCTCTCTCTCTTACTTTCTTTATATGATCTAGTAGAAATTACATTGAATGACTTTACTTTCAATTAATGTTAAGCAGTTATAATAAATTTCATTTATACGTCAATTCAAAAAAAAAAAAATATATATATATATATACCCCAGTTTCAATTTAAAGTTACATATTGTTCAACGATGTAATTGCCAAAGAAACATAAGTTTTTTTTTCTGTATTTGGTTTTGTGATCTATGCGTCGCATGCACCCCACATTGTGTCTTGTATCTTCTTTGATCGGAATAGTGCACTTTAATGTAGTCTCAATAATGGTAATCACTAAGTTACATAAAATATTTTTATGTGATAATTTATATACATGTACAGTGAATAAATAAAGCCAACTGGAAAAAAAAGATATGCAAACAGCCCTGAACCTTATTTATTATTAAGATGTTACGAGCTGTGTGTACGTAAATAAAGTGGTGGAACATTGTGCATGTTTATGATTCCTACGATCAGCTTGCAAATTCATCGGCTCAAAAATCTGGATCTCGATAACGGCTCGAAAGATTTTCCAAGAAATCTGACAGTTGGTGTATATCTTTTTGGAAAAAAGTTGGTGTATATCTTTTTGGAAAAAAGTTGCTAGTCCACACTGGTAAATCTCTGGTTTGACCGTTATTATTTTTTGAAATACTATCTTCAAAACTTACATTGAGTCTATATATCCTTATCTTCAATACACATAGCGGGTGTTCCCATTGTCTACCTTAAAGAGTGCCATAGGAAAGAGACGTTTAAGAACATTTTGCGTAGCGTCTTCTAGGTCTGGATCTAGAGGCCCATCTTTTAGAATTGTACGAGTCTATTTATACATTCACTTAACCAGGTTGTTGGTTTTTTTTGGTTGGGGGGGGGGGGGGAAAGGAGAAAGGGGTTGGAGAAAAAGTACTTTTTTTTTTACAAAGCTTATATCAACAGACTCTGTCTGTCTGGTCAAAAGTTTGTACACATTATTTCCCCACACCCAATATCGGATTAAGCTGACATTTTGCATAATTATTTCCTATACCTGACAACACAAGAGTCAAAAACAAATTACCTATTAGTTAATTAATTATTGGTAATTATTTATTTCGTTTGTTATCTGGAACAAGGGAAAGATATCGTACTTGACAGTTGTGGTGGTATAAGTTGAACCAGTCGACTCGAGCCCTGATTGAACATTTATTTTATGCAATTTAAAAAGAAAAAGCTGTCATGTAAACATTCACCTAAAGTTTTTTTAATGTGAGGGTCACGTACAACATTATTGTTTAGGTGAGGACCACGTACAACATTTTTGTTTAGGTGAGGGCCAGGTGCAACATTTTTTTAATGTGAGGACCAAGTACAACATTTTTTAATGTAAGGGCCAAGCACAACATTTTTGTTTAGGTAAGGGCCAGGTACGACATTTTTTTAATGTGAGGGCCAAGTTGCAATTTTTTTTCGTAATGTGAAAGCCGGGTACTAATTTTTTAATCAATTTTTGTTTTCTTTCATTTTATTCCGTATCTTTTGGATTTTTTTCCCTCTTTCAGCTATTTCTCTTCCCAAATTATGTTCTCAGCTACTTGAAGAGGCGCCATGTCCCCCACACGTTCACTTTACCGTTGGAATCGATTCTGTGCTCTTACCTACGCCCACTCGCATCGAACGCCTCTGTCGATACGGAGGAAACAAAGAACGAGCCTTGAAGAGCAAATGATGGACCGCACAACAATGGGTTGGCGGAGAGAGAGGGTTAAAAACGCAAGTTGTTTATCTGTGGTAAGCGGGAAAATTGTCTCTGCTGCAAATCGAAGATCCACGTCTCACGCAGATAATAAACACCCTAGCCCTTCCCTGCGCCCACATTCTACTGATGTTTGATCCCACATTAAAACTGTTTCAGGGTCCAGGCCTAAACTATATTTATGCCCTCTACTTAAATACCCAAATACCACTCCCCTGCTCTGCTATGAACTCCTTCCGTTGCATGATAAACCATGCGCCACTGCGCCTAAACATTACGCTCAACTACGTTCATTTTGGAGTCTTTTGAAAAAAAAAAAAACCCAAAAAACCCTGTGTTGACTCCGGGGTAATGGGTTAATACTAGACTAACTGTACAACGAGTTTTTCATCAAGATTATATTGTGAAGACCAGAGTTTTATTTGGGCTCGTAATTGTAAAAGGCGTCTCGTGGATTAAATGTGGATCCACATTTTTTTTTATGTGACCTCTTCCCCCCCCCCCTTCCAATGGAAAATAAATGTGAAGAGTCAGAGAATCATCAAAAGAATCAAAACACACCCTTTTTTTTTTATTCGATTATATCGACACGCTCACGTCTATTTCATTTAGTTTGTGTGTTAAAGGGAAATAATAGTAGAGCAAGAAAAATAAAACAAAGGGACACAACTTTCAGCCTAAAAAGGGAGAGAACAAAAAAAAAGTCAAATAATTTTTCGTCGTTGCCATTAATTTTCCAGGGGATTGAGACTTGCATGGAACAGGCGAATGAGTTTGAAGGGAATGCCTGTGTTTAAAAGAGACGTTCCAATTAATCATGGTAATACGTCACGACTATGCGGCTTAGACGAGCGAGAAGGTCAACAGGAGGAAGGGTGCGGCAGAGAGGAGGGTACTCTCTATTTTGGAATCCTCCTGTCAAGTCAGCCCCATCTAGTTGTTGAGTTTAGAAGAGTAAATACACAATTCAGGAGAAATGGAAAATGAAATTATACCGTCTGACTGTTTCCATTCTAGCAAACTTGAATTAGCTTTTTTTTTTTAATTCAAGAGTTTTTAACAAAATAAACAAATATAAGAGCCATTGGTTAAGAATATCAAAGAATTAAAGGCCTATTTCTTGGTCATCGTATTCTCGGGTTGAGGCGGGAAACACTAATATTTTTTTTTTGTCTCATCAAATTACGTTCTGAACTGATGGCCCTTCAGGACGTGTGGGAAGTCGCCAGACGATATGATTTGTGTTTCCACGGATACTGTAGATTTTGAAAAGACATAGAGCCGCTGTTTGTGTATGCAACAAAATGACTGCCAAATAAGGTTTGTGTCTCATGCTTAACTTAACGCTACAATGTTTCCCAACCAAGTGTTTGTGTCACAAGAATCTCATAGAAAACCTATCCTTGCGTTGATAAGCTTTGATTGACAGTGAGTAGCATTGATAAGTGTTACCTTCACCTCACCTTTACCTATCCTTTAATCTGATAAACCGTTAAGGCACTACAGATAATCTATCGACCGTCTTTCTCCATTCCTCTCTGTCTTTTGCCTTGGATGCTCTTTCAATAACAAGCCTGTCTATTCTTTTATGATAAGCAATAGATTGCTATACTAACAGTTACTGTTTTTAAATCTATCCTCCGTTCGGACACACATATGTTCTAGAAATAAGAGCCCCTAAGAACGGATAAGTTCACCGAAACCTGTTGTACCATGTGACGAAAGGTTTTCCACCTCAACACCTGAACTCTAATGTCGTGTAGGAAACTTGATCATCCATTATCAACCATCAATACTTAAAACGACATTCCCAAACATTTTTTGTGTGCTTGGGTAACTATTTCTTTCTGTTTATTTAGTCCACGTGACAAAGTCATAGTGTTTGATCTCAGGATTGTGGGTAATTTATACTCAAGTTACCAGATACTGTTAGAGGCGCAGCTGTTTGATCCAAACAAGAGCATGGTCCCAAAACAATCTCAAATCTCCGAATCCAAATAAAAATGTTTAAAGAGCTATTGCAATCTACTGTCTACTTTGAGTTTCTTTTTTCGGTCTAGATCAATAAAATGAACGTTAATCGAATATATTGATTTTTTTTTTCATTTGAAGATTTCTCGATTGAAATGAGTCCCGGACTCCAATGCATTGAGAAGTTAATATGGTTAATAACAAAGACATGTAGCACAGGAGGAACCATAGGATCTGACAAACTCCTCGCCGCCCCTTTCTGGTCTCTCTCTCTCCCCTGACGCTAAGTAAATCAAACCTAGATCAATCCCAACCTCGCCCTGACCTTCGACCCCAACTCGTTCACTATCTCACGCCAAAATAAAACTCTTCTCTAGTATTTTTTTTCCTCCGTTCTCTTAACTTCAGAGGCAATTTGCATCCGGTCAGAGTGGGTCACCGCTTGAAAAGGACGGACGCTGGAAGTTTCTTTTGTCCCCGCGGAGAAGTTCAATGTGGTAATTTTTAAAAGATGCTGTCTGGTGCCGGTGTAAGGGGGTGCCGCTGCTCCCCCCCCCCCTGCTCCTTGGCAATAATCCTGTGATGTCCAGCAGTGTCAAGAGAGGAGGGTAAATATTGAGGAGGAAGCTTCTTCCTCGAGAACACGTCCTCAGTAAGATGCCTGTACTAACTGATATGATAAGAGATGGAGCTTTGGTGTCATTTCATTGCTTAACCAAGTTTCTATATATAGATATAATCCTCGATAGTTTTTTTTATTTTTTTTTATAGAAGATCTTACTTTCGAAGAGTTTATTCAGATCTTCTATGTTAGGTGCCTGGTCGTGAAGTAGGCACTTCCGTCTGTCATCATGATGGCCAGGAGTTTAAAAACTGACTTCCCTCCTCTCCTACGGAAGTGTGTTTAAGGTTTATGTCTATGACTAGTAATCCTCGTCTCTTAACGAACCTAAATGAATTCGTATGACATTATAAAACAAACATTATGTACTTCTAGTTTTACTTGAGTTTAATCATCTTAATTATCTTAATCTATTGTCACATGAAGTGCTTGTGAAAAAAAAAGTCTCCAATTATCTCAGAAGTAAGGTATTACTCCCCTAAAGTGACTTGAAATAAGCGTTCCACTTTTGAAAAAGAATCACAAAGGGAAGGTAATCGATATCCTAACCATAAGTTTGCAGACAAGTAATACAGAGTTATGTATAGTTCTATATTACATTATTATTTTGAATTTTTTTGGTTGATATTGTCGGCTTCAAATTCTTGTCTTTTTTTTAGTTATTCTACATTTTCTTTTCAGCTTATCGTTCTTCTTTTCTAAAAGAAATAAAATTACTTAAATTTTATTTTAAAGGGAAACATAGTATTATACAAAGTATATTAAGTTATATTGTGGAGTGGATGTCAAATAAGCTTAGTTAGCTTACACAAAAATTTTAATTAAAGCTAACAATCTTCCTCATATAAAAGGGCAAAGCTATATAGCACAATATATCTACAGGTCTCAAAATAAGGTAGAAAGGACCTTGCAATCTATAAAGCAGACGATGTAAATGCCATCCGTTTCTATTTCTGACCGTTAACAAAAGTGTCATGTAGCCAGCAAAGCGACCAACTGCGGTTACTTCCTCACATAGATCTTAGGTGGCCATTAAGGTTGGCTGGACTCTGGGGCGTTCTAAAAAGTCCAAAGCTCAAGACTTCGACGGTTTAGAAGTGCTTATCACCCAGCAACCACGCCCCTGATTTCAATTAAATCCAAACATTTAAACATTTCACTCCACTGACCTATATGTGTTCTCACCACTTTGTGTTCAGATGTGTCCCTGTTTTAGACTCCATCCCATTTCAGCAGTCGCTCAATCATTGTATACCCAATACATGCTACAGTATCTAAATACATGTATTACACAAGTTAAACACACCCCATTATAATTACCTATGGTGTTGTTGTTTTTGCACTTTCCGAAATCATTATTGTATTAACCAAAGACTTTAACAGCACTCTGTATAAATGCATTGTTTGCCTACAAATCCGCTTTTTTTTTAACGCATCTATTAAAGTAAAAATTTTAAAAAATAAAATCTAGTAAATACTGCACAAAGTTTCACGTTTCTCTCAGTTCGATATCTGCTCTCTAATTCTCATCGACTTTGCAGTCGGTAATAAAGGGAAATAACTTTTCGTGATACGAGTTAAAGGACTAAAGCATCAACACCAACCATTAGGCTAGAGAAGTGCATGTTAATCACTATATTATATATCGAGGCATAAAATTCGTTAATAGCAACTCTTTGCTTCGAAAATCCTGTTTATAAATATAATTCACATATTGATGTCTTTTTTTCTGTCCATGACGAAGGCATATTTTTGTTTCAGAATATAAGACGTATTTGATCTACTAGCCCTCTTTGGGTGCACAGTCGTCCTGGGTGACAGAAGATCTAAACAGCTGTTAAAAACTGGCTCGCACTTTTGAAAAAATATTTACGTTTGCAAACAGTGATAATCAAAGTGCCCGCTTCTCTTTACCAATGGTTTGCCAATCACAACTTGGCAGAGACAAAGAGAGTGGTGTAAGTAAGTAGGAGGCTTAAACATCGACTTTGTCAAAGAAAGTGTTGTACTAGCTCCTAGTCGAGTAGTGAGTTTAAACATCGGCTCTCACACAATACACATTCTGTGTGCATACGAAAAGTAAAACGATGGCTCTCAAACTGTCTGGGGCGTTGTTCTAAAATGAAAAGTAAAGCTCCCTTTTCAAACCTTGCGTTCTATAGGGCAGATGATATTAAGGTCATCTGTTTCTTTGGACAACGGTTAACGAGCAGGGTGTCCAAACGTCTTATAATTTCCCCAACTAAAGTCAGGTACTCATTAGAGTTGGGTGGACTCAGGGGCGCCCTAAAATCCCGAAATTCAAATTCCAGTTTTTACCAAGATTTGAACCCAGGACTCCAGGAAGCCAAGCGCTTGACCACTCAGCCACCGCACCCACAACGTTATAATATAGTATATTGTAATCAACGTGTCAAGAAAATGTGTTATGTGGTCTTAGACAAAGTGTCCACATTCTTTATGTTAATGAATTAATTAAACTTTTTCTATCTTTATCATTTAAAATTCGGCTAAGGGCGTCAAAGAAAAACTTGGAACTTTATTGCACATTCATCGGTTCATAACAACAAATAGAATTTCATGGACAAGAATGTCAAAAAAAAGGCCATCATTGTTTCTACAGTCTTGAAAACCTTTTTTTTATTTAACTTTAATGTAAATATTTGAGAGGAAAAAGAGGTGGGGTAACATATTCCTTAACATTCATTAGTAAACGCAAAATAATCGCTCTATAAGATGTATAAATTAGGAAAAAAAAATGTTTAAAGTTTATTTTTTTTTAATTTGTCTTCTGTCTTTCAAAGATACGACTAAACCCAAATAAGATGAAGAAACCTGTGTGTCCCGGGAGACACGCACCACAAAGATTTGAGAATCACTAAGCAGGTAGTAGCATTCTCACTCCAAGATTTCTTGATTAATAAATCAATCATTAGGTTAATTACGCCAGGTTCCGGAAAGTACTTAGCGGAGAGTGGGTTTCAGTTAGCGGGGATCGGGGTGGGAGTGGCGATAATTTGAGTGTGTGAAGGGGGCGGCCTCTGTGGTCTCTTTGTATGACGTAGGCTACCCCCCTCCTCCCCCTGTCACAGCACTAATTCGTGAATTCATTGATAAATTAAGAAGCCAAAAAAGAGCTTAGAAATAAAGCGCCAATTAAATGGATTGTAAAACGAGAATTTCCTCCCTTTCTCCCTCGCAATGGCGCAATTTCGTAGTTGTGTTATAGGGGATGTAAGGGAAGTGATAGACTGGGGGGGGGGGGGGTAGGGAGAAATCGATCTGTTCTCATATCTAAGAAGGAAGTCTTACAGATCATATATACAGTGTTACTACTGCGATATGCACATGATATTTCTACAGGGAGTGGGAGGTATAGGCCAATAAAAAAAGCGAAATGATTGTCATAATAAAAGAAGAACCATTCTCTCCGACAGTGAGACGTGTTGGATGTAGTGCCAAAAATGACAGATGATGTTGGAAACAGAAAGATTCAGTAAGTGTGGGGATGTTTTGGTGAGGAAAGTAAGAGAGATGCACACACTTAGAGAAAGAGAGATCAAGTCAGAAAAGACAGATGAAAAAAAAAAGAGAGAGAGAAAGTGATTATGAGATAGCGAAAGAGATATTGGCATCGTACCAATACGATATTAAACATTGGGACGTTGTGATATAAAATTGACATGCACTGTGCTATGGCATTTCAACAAGAAGGAATATAAATACTCTTAAAAGCTGGTCTCAAAAGTGTGTATACCACAATAGTGTCCGTCTAAATGCCCAGAATGAGGCTTAAAATCGGTCTTTTAAACAAAGGTGTGGAGGTAAAAACTTCACCGCTGCCTTTTGGGATAATGCAAGTGAAAGCGGCTTGTTCTAGAGATCATGTAGGCGATCTTTGTCAGAACCCAAAAAGTTGGACCAGAAAGAAGTGTCTATCCATACAGGCAACAGCTACACTGGCTTGCCCTAGTTAAGGGACATAGTAATAACAAGGAAACAGGAGATATTGATAAAAGCAAGACTCAGGGCACAGAAATACAGAGACTCTGCCCTCCCCCTGAAGCGATTCAAACATTAACGATGGACCAAAAACATGTTAACTATTTTTCTGGGCCTATTGCACGTTAATGATATAATACATATGATAATATTACTAATGCTAAAATATATTTTTACTGATAGCACCAATTTATTTATTTTTTTGTATTTAAACGAAAAGTTATGGAGATCAATACTTCATCAACCATGGAATTTACAGATAAACGTTTTACATACTCACTTGCACACTCACTGAGACACATCAATACTCCACAATTCTCTGACCAAAACCAATCAACCAATCAGCAGTTGAAGATAGATGTGAAGAATAACCCCCAAAACCTGGACCTCCCTGATTTGACCAAAGTTTTGGCTCGCACCAATACGATATTGAACTGGAGATTCAGTTTGGCATCAATCCTCTGAATGTATCTCTTCTGTTTGCTTGGGACCGCTATGTAGTAGATATATGTTCACTGTCTGTGATGAGATGTTTGCTTACTACGTAACATATTTACTGTGCTAGGTCCTCCATAAAACAAAGAAAAACTTTAAACTTTTGCCCACTGAATATTCTTTACAGGCATTGCACTGCGCAAAAAAAAAACAGAAGGTCCTTAGAGGACACTTTTCTAATACAAAGGACACAGGAAGTAGTTAACAAATCTTGAAATGGGCGTTTAGGTCTTATAACTTTGTTGTATCCTAAATAATTGGAAAGCGTGCACAGCACATGTTTTTGTACACCCAAATACTGAACTCATTATAATTTCTATGACTCGGGGGGTCACTTTTCTTGGCTGCTGGTAGTTGTCAAGAAGTCAACCTGTCGATAGTGTCTGTCAGCATTGTTCTGGTGCAACAGTATGTTACTAATACTTCCGTCAATCAAAACTCAATTTTGTTTAAATTTGTTTTTGTAAGTATGAATATGATAAAAAGGATGTCATTATGTTTACCTGACCTATATGTTGTGATGCACCAATGCAAGGACAAAGAAGTCACTGTTATTAAATTACCACATTGTGATTTAATTTGACTTTCAAATTCATAGTATAGTAATTAAATAAAATCACAGCCCTAATTATAACACCAATATTTCGTGTAGTGTTCAAATGGGTTAACATAAAATTCATTTGTACGAAGTGTTGAATTCTTTAAGAAAAAATAAAATTCAATTTTATAATCAATGACGAAGATACGGGATTCTGTTGCTTATAATAAAAAAAATATTTATGCAAATTAAACTAACCATAAAAAAAGTCAACATTCGACAATCTTAATTAGATATATATTTTTTTTAAGGCATTCTACATGTAAACCGGACATACAACCGAGCGTAGAAAGTAAAGGAGAAAAAAGCTTAAAAAAAATAAATAAATAAAAGCGACAGATACCGTAAAAAAAGGAGAAAAAAGCAAAAGGCGAAGGTTTTAACCCCTTACCTCACACGGATTGGCCGAGACGTTCATCCTGTTCAGTATACTTGATGACGTTTTCAGACATGATGTCGTCTCACACACCTGGAGAGATAGAGCAGAGGAAATACGTTTTAATCTGTTTGTTTTTGTAGTAATATGACTATGTTTTTTTAACACCCCCCCCTTCCCACCTTATGGCTTGCTTTATGACCACATCGTACTTAAGTAAACTCAAAATTTTTGTATCGAAACAAGGGAAGGAGCGAAGGTACTCGGATCATAATTTACAACATATATTGTTTATTTATGCCGTACTTTTATACAATTCGAAACTGTGCAGTTGGATTCATAGTAACTATAGATCTTAAATAAAACATGTAACCCCTTCTGTTGCTTCTACAAGCCAGTGTTTCCCAAACCTTTTCCTTAAGGGAACGATTCGCACATTCTGAGTATTTAACGGAACAATTCGCATATTCTGAGTATTTAGCGGGACACTGCTTATTTTTAGAGAGATTTATTAACATGGTGGGCAATTAGTAAATTAATCCAGTAGTTCGGAGAACACCTATTCAGGCCTCGCGGAACTCTAGGGTTACGTGGAACATAGTTTGTGAAACACAGCTATAAGCTATTGTTTCTCCTAATCCGCTAAAAAATGAAGATTGCTAGTTGATGAGCAGGCATCAGTTAAATAATAATTTTTAAAAGTCAAAACCTTATTGTATGACATTGTTTCCTTTATGTTTGGTTCTATATTTTCATCCCACTCCCCTTTGAAAGTTTGCAGAAGTAAAAAAAAATTGTTCATTTCTGTTTTATAAAACATGTATGTAGATCTCTATATCATGTGTAGCTACATGTGTTACTAACTTCACTTAACTAATCAGACAAAACGTTTTAGCAGATATTTGAAAGCCACAAAGTCTTCTATAAAATATTCAAGGGGCGAAACCTAAAAAACACTAGAAACTACTGCGTAAATAAGAAGTCTGAGAAATAAAGATGTGCTATAGTATTACGTAACTCCAAACAATTATTTAAAAGCCAAGAAATAAACTTGAAAATTTGACACTTTTTATTATCTTTGACTTATCTACTGCTGAGTAGAACATGCAACACCTGTGGAAATAATAGCTGGGCTGAACACCATGACAAGAGTTTAGAATGTAACATCAGTGGACATGTAGCTGGGTTAAACATCGTGACATATGTTTGAAATGAAACACCAGTGGACATGTAGCTGGGTTGAACATCCTGACTTAAGTTTGGAATGAAACACCAGTGGACATGTTGCTGGGTTGAATAACCTGACATAAGTTTAGAATATAACATCAGTGGACATGTAGCTGGGTTTAACTTTGGAGATCGATGATGTGTGGACAGTGTGGCTCTAAACAAGACATCATTAAAACTAAATTTCTCTGCCGGAAGTGGCGCGCACCCATCTTGAGCTGCCAAACGTCCTTGGGGCTTCCCCCTTCGTCACATCAATTTTTAAAAGGAGGAGAGAGAGAGAGAGAGGGAGGGAGGGAGAGACTGGGAAAGTTAAAAGTTAGAGAGAACGAAAGTGTTTTCGCCTTCCATAAAATGTTTGTTCACTTTGTTTCTATTATTTTTATTGAGTAAATGTTTTGTTACATTTTTTTTTAAATTTTTTTTTTCAGTTCCCACTATGCACCTGAGACTGAATTTCTGTTTCTCTGTGTTTATCAAAGATTTATGTAACACGCTAATGAGCCCAAAACAGGAATTTTGGGAATTGACGGACGTTCATTGTGGCTACTGACAATTGTAAGGGGAAATAATCGTACTTCGTAGATACAGGCGATGGTAAATTGCTTCCCTTGAGATGCTCCCAGAAAATAAATAAGTCAGAAACATCCGAGCCTGTATTTATGGGTTTTGTTTATTGTTTTTTATTGATCAATAACTTTAAAGACCAACTTACGATTTAAAAAAAAACAATAATTGCAAAAACAGATTTACACCACATTTTTATCATAACAGAAATATTTTAAGATATTTACAAATTAATAGACGCAACAATTACTATAGTTATAAAATCAGACATTGCTTAAAATGTGAAGATTGTTATTTTGCAATATGCCTAACAAATCCTCAGATAGACGGGCTCAAACTCCGAACGATCCAGTAGTGCAAAAAAAGGCATTCTATTATAATCAGTTGTAGCACAAACAGAAAAGATATATTTTAAGTATTATATAATTGTGACGACAGGCGATTTATTCACTAAATTACACGCCAAATTGCATGGCGATTGTAAAACGGAAATTCCAAAACACTTTAACTATAGCACTAGAATATACTAATCTTATCACACTAAGGTTGGTTCAAGAATTGAAGAAAAAGAATAGTTGGTGTTCAGTTATTGGTCCAATCAGTTCCTATTCTTACAAAGCGTATATCCACTCACTCTGTCTGTCTGTCCGTACATCTGTCTACCTAACTGTGTTGTACAAGTTTTGAACACGTTTTTTCTCCCATTTCCTATTCTCGAATCAAGTTAAAACTTCGCACGCAGTTATTCTTTAAACCTGACAAGATATTAAAGTTGATAAATGGCTTTAAAAATATATAGTTCATCAATAAATCTATATTTTATGCACAGGGCACTCCAAAAAAAGCTTGCTATTTACCAATCAATATTTTTTTTTCTTATAAAAGTTTAGATCTCAAGAAATTGATTTCCCCTGCATTGTTATTGTAAATGTTAAAAAAAAAAGGTCCTTGTTTTTATTTCCTTTTTCTCTATTTGTTCTTTGAACGGAGTTACAACTGATAATGAGGATTTAATGCTGCTATAAAAAAATCTATTTCTATTTGCTTTAAAAACCAAGCATTCTTTGAAGAGATAGTTCCATTTAAAAATCTGTATTATTGACTTTTTAAACTAAATCGCGAATTTTATATATGATTTAGTGATTTAAACATAAAAAGTATGAAGGGACGGTGTTGCCACACAAACAGGGTATGAATCAATAGATCCTTCAACACACACACAATAAAAGAGAGGAGCTGTTTTAATAATTAGGCTAAGGGGGGGAAAAAAAAAACTCTTTCTGGTTTGAAGAAAATTTCTGGTGTCAGAATTTTCCATGTTAACTCTTCTTGCAATTAATGCAACATGGCTTAGAGATCCCGTGACAAAAAAAAAAAAAAAAAAAAAAAAAAAGGCGTGTCCCTTCCAGCTGTTTTCTCAGCAGCGATCACGTGTTCCAGGCGGGTTCCAGGCGGGTTCCAGGCGGGTTCCAGAACATCTTTAAGGAGACGAAAAAAAAAATTTAAACTAAGTAAAAAAAAACAAAAAAAAAAAAACCCCAAAAAGCTCACACTCTCCTTTTTTATCAGACTATTACAAAAAAATAATAATTTAAATAACCGGATTAAGAACTGCAGCAAAACTGAATCAACACTTGCCTGAA
Source organism: Biomphalaria pfeifferi (assembly GCA_030265305.1). Taxonomy (NCBI): domain Eukaryota; kingdom Metazoa; phylum Mollusca; class Gastropoda; family Planorbidae; genus Biomphalaria; species Biomphalaria pfeifferi. Next base: position 153,060 of record JASAOG010000050.1, read on the forward strand.
GTTAAATATTTTTAGCTGCTTTAAATCTAGTGTAAATATTATGATTGACATTGTCTGCTTTATAGCACATTTTTTTTTTTCTGTAGTTCTAAGAATTTTTTTTCCTTTAGATTAAAAGCTTTTTGGTGTTTGAGTTTTAAGTTTAAAGAAGTCTCTTTTGTTACTAGGGAAAACTGGGGGGAAAGGTTTCTTCCATATTTTATTTGTAAAATTGATAATATTTTTGGGAATACTAAAAAAAAACAACCTCAAAATAAGAGAACAAGATGTGAAGAAAAAGGTTTACAAAAAAGTAATAGAGGTTCTTAGCCGCCATTTAAAAGGAAATTGTTTCGTGCAGTCTGTCCGTTTACCTGTCGCGTTTTGATCTAAGAAAATAAAAATGGTAATTTAAATATAATATTCAAGAAAGCGATACCATGAGTTGTTTTTTTTTCATTTAATGAACTAATCTTTACATATTACCTATCTTTAATCATTTATTTTGATAGCAATTGTGACAAATTCATCTGTCAAAAAAAAATTTAAAAAATATAGATAGCGCTCTTTTAAGGAAAATTCATCTTCATATTCGTTCTGCTAATTAATATCCCGTTTGCTAGCTGTTTGTTTGTTTGTTTGTTGTTTTTTTTTCATATCAAACGACGGACACAATGGTGGCCATCTACGAGTTTGTGTTTTTACACAAACCGCCTTTAATATTCCATTTGCTATTTAACAGTTTCTTTGCAAGAATAACTTTAAAAAAAATTAAAAGACAGAGAAGAGAGACAGTGACAAACTATGAAGTTATCATGAGTATATCTTCTGCTTGTTAATTAAACCATGAAAGTAGACTTCAACTGACGACTCTCAAATTGAGACGTTGGTATTTATACTTTGGACTATTTGATTTTTTTTTTTTAAATCATCCATATCTGAGGGAAACCAAATGTGCAGGGAGACAACTCCTCACTTAATTATCATCTTTTTGATCCAATTAGCTGCACGTGCCTCGACATAGATAATCGATGTGACCCTCCCACCATCCCCAACCGATGACGCACGAGTTGACTCAATGCAGCCTCCACACACGAGTTCTTCTGTTGACTCTGGGAAGCTGTTTATATCAAGAAGCACCCGAGTCCTGTGGACTCCATCAAGAAACTTGTTGAATGCAGTTTGCAAATTCATGTTTCTCCTTTATTAAAACAAGTGGCATTATTAAGTTCTTTATTGAAAGAAGTGGCATTATTAAGTTCTTTTTTTATTTATGTATTTATTTATGTATTCTGATCTTTGTGTTAAGTAGTGTCCGCTCTACTTTGAGTTCTTTGTTGAAAATAGTGTCCGCAATTCGTTGTATTGAGTTCTTTGTTAAGGGTTAGTTTTTTTTTTAAATAGCTCATTATAATTTTAACTTCTTTGTTTAGAATAGTGTCTGCATTATGTTACTGGTTCAAGTGTCTGCGTCATTTACTTTCAAGAAAATAACGTCATTTCCTGTATTGATAATTGCATTTACATGTGACGACTACAACTGTAACTTTGACCTAAAATTTCAGGTGACTGTTTCATTTAAAATAAAATAGTTTGTGATAGAACGAAACAATACAGAAGTGAATACGTTTTGACAACGTGGGAACTTTGATAAATTACGACATCAGTGGCTACACGGGAATTTTGATATGTTACGACATCAGCGGCTTTGATGGAGCTTTCTTAAACTATGAAATCAATGAGAATTTTAGAACCAAATACAAAAGATTTATGCACAGAACAATGCATTCATGAACATCCATGAATTAACTGCACCCTGAATAACATTCACTGTGTTTAAATATGTGACAATACATTTTTCTACAGAAATAAGTCTAAGTTGAGCTGAAGTGACAATTTTAGCTCATTGTGACTGAATATTATCTTGTAAAGATTTGGATTATCATATCATAAGAACGAAGCAGGACGTTTTGGCTCTGCCATTTTGACGCAGCTGCATTTTGGCGCCGCCATTTTGAGGATTATTATTATTATTAGAAAGATTTGAGGTTTTCTTTTAACCTTAGGCAGGATGTCTGTGGAAGCGAGGCTATGTCGAAATTTTCTAAATTCTTTCTCGTTTTTGGTATTTTAAGACCTGATTGGTGGAAAGACATACCGCAATTTTTGTTATTTAATAGAATATGTTTAAGCTATATTAAAAATCGGAACAGATATCAAGTGTAAGTAGTTTTGTTTTCTCTTTCTCTTCTGCTCCTGTCTTCAATAATGGCTTTTCTTTGGGTCTCACACGTTTGCCCTCAGCCTTTGTGAGAGCTCTCCAACTGTCTCTGTCAGAGGCCATCTGACAGCTACTTTTCTCTATGCCAGTGATGGCAAAATGGCCTGTGAGTTGAGCTTGATAGCGAATTCGGGAGGGCACCTCTGTTACGCCGTCCTCCTTTAAGATCGCCTTTGACATGCGGTCGTCTCCCATTCGAAATAAGTGTCCGACCCAGCGCAGAAGTCGAATGGTAACTACTAACTAAACAATTCCTGTCGCCATGTCACCATGTCTGTCGATCGTGAGTTCATGCTTGACGAACATGAAGTAGATGAGTAGCTTCTTGTTGGTGCCAGGAATAAAAAAAAAAGCCACAAGCATAAACTGTGGTTGGCCTAATATGACCTACTTTTTTTTTTATGTTCCTGTTCAATACCCCTTAGATCGTAATGCATGAAATGTCAGAAGTTTACAATCACTTGAGACAAACTCTCAGATATACGAGCAGACTTTGAAAATAAAATAAACAAATCAGGGAGAGGGGTGCATATGTAATTATAGTTCGGATTTTTACTTACTTTTTACATTGACTGAATCGGAACGACACGAGTTGTTTGTCGCCCTTAGGCTGTGGCGGGTTAAATTGTTGGGAAGAACAACTGGATGTGAAAATATAATTGAAGGTAACAAGGGGAGGTTAACTCTGAGTTAATTGTCAAGTAATTGGCAGACGACTCAGAATCTCTGGGTGGTGGGGGAAATTCACGTGGGAATAAAATTGCTTTTCTTTTTGTTTTTCAACATCCAAAGTTGAAAACGTGACAAGCTTCTGATTCAAAATTCATGGACCTCTTGTCAGGCTGCGAATAAAGGAACCGACACAAGAAAGCATATAGAGAAATAATTAGATATCAAGTTAATTGTCTATATACAGCCACAGTCATGGATTGGTATATCTACTTCATGAAATAGTTGGCAAGGGAGAGTCAAGTGATGGGGTGTGTGTAAAATTAGCAGGACAGGAAATCAAATAAAAGATCAAGTTTTAAACAAGGTTACAAAGATAGTTTGTGTGGTAACACAATCTCAAAAACGGCCCCCGAAGTGGTCGGCTCAGGTAGGTAAAACGATGGGTTTCAATATTTAAAGTATAAATATCAGAAACTAGAAAGTACAAACTATCAACAACTACAATCCTCCGTCGATACAAAGAAAGGGGACATAAACATGTCTATTTAGTTACCGTCGTTGGAAGAATAACTCTTTTTTTTTCAGTTTCTCTTAATTACATGTAACATTTTATTAATTTTGAATGTATGAATAATGTTAATAATTATTATTTAAAAAATATAAGTGTACGCTAAATGAATATATGGAGTGGTTAAGACCTTGGCTTCCGAACTGGAGATCCTGGGTTCGTATTCCAGTGAAGACCGGGATCTTTAGGGCGCGAGTCCACCCATCTCTAACGGGTACCTGACATTAGCTGGGGATAAGTCAAGGCTGTTGGTCGTAGGCCACATGACACCCTAGTTAACCGTGGGCCATAGAAACAAATGACCTTAACATCATCTGCCCCATAGATCACTAGGTCTGAAAGGGGACTTAATGAATATATAAAAAAAAAAAACAACTTGTAATTGAAAAAAAATACTTATATTTGATAAAAATTCATTTTGAAAGATTTAAACTTTAAAAGAGAAAAAAAAATATTTTATTATTTTTAATTTTGGTACCCATTGATTTTTAAATGTTATTACTTTCAACGATCAAAACAAGACTATGGCTTTAATATTCCTGGTCCATTGGTAAATTCGATGGGGGCTGCCTCTGAGTTTGTACTAAATTTATTTAATCTTAGAGTTAATTATACCAGATAAAAGTTTTATATAATGTTGTTGCCGAAATAGTTATTCAAGTCATTTAATTTTAAATAAGTTAAAATATAACAGCGTCTATATTTATAACTATATCTGTATAGATAGATACAGATATAGAGATATGATATGTATATATATATATATATATATATATATAATGCACTTTAATACTCTGTATGAGAAAGGTCAATGGTTAACAATAGATCTAATCGATTGTTTGATGACAAAATAATATTCAATAAATAGGTCAAGCATTGCTGAAAGGAAGAAGGAGGGCAATGGAGAGAAAGTGAGAGTGAGAGAGAGAGAAAGAGAGAGAGAGAGAAAGAGGATGGTGGTAGATCTGATGTAGGTGTAGTCTACCTGTGTGCGCACATCTATACCATGACAACCAATGACACTCTTCCGACAGAACCTTTAACTACAGATTGCAGGTCTCGCGGAGTTCTGGCAAGATTTATAATTACTGTCTGTGTCTGCTGTTACCATGACGATTCACATTTCATTGACACTATCTACACAAGACATTTGTCAGTTGGTGTTTTTTAAACTAGATTTCAAACTAGAGCTAAATCCCACAGAGCCTGCGGGGAAAAGTGAGAGAACTCTGCATCAATACCCATAACATTACAAGGGCTATCGTTTCTGTTTATGTCAGATAAGATGTTTATAATTGTATTTCTAATACGGGAGTTGTTTGTTCTTGTGCGTCTATTGTGTATTTAAATGGGATTAAGTTTTGTAATAAACATAATAGAAACATTGGACAAGAAGTTTTTGTGTTTGAATAAAAGCATGCCTATTTGGACAAAGTAGCAACACAAACATGATTGATGAATACTTCACAAACATGGGTGATGAATACTTCACAAACATGGGTGATGAATACTTCACTGATGGACGACGATTAGAACACAAACACGTTTGCAAATACTTATACGAATACAAACTATGCAGTAGTACAAAATAAAAGTATCTGATAAATTTCTGCAGAAATTAGTGGGAAAATAGAAAGCGATTATTTTCCTTGCATGTTTTTCATTTTCTATTTCATATGAAAAACCTTCTCATGGGGGTGGCCATATTCCAAAGGGTACTCAGTAAGAGGATAAATGCAAATATAATTGTTAGTTATCCTGAGGACCATTAATGAGACAATGTACTCTAATGATATAGATATTTTGAATTAATGCAATAATTAATGAATAAATATTTCTGAAATGTTAATAAAATGTGTTGTCAAACAGAACAAGTTTATGGTCGACATTTCAGTCCGATAAGAAAAAAAATGGGGCTATGACGAAAGCAATGACAAACAAGCAAAATAGAAATAAATCCTTTTTTGAAAAGCAAAGCTTATCTAAGGGGAGAAACTTCGCATATATAACTATGTCTCTCAGTCGTATTAAAAATTGTTTCCCTTGTTTGTTCGATATTTTTAAAAAAATGACTAATTCGTTAATTTTAAACATGTTTATGTTTTGTTAGATACAATAAATGTTTATAAGTTTCAACTGGATCCTAGAATGGGTGTGGGAGAAATAAAGTTTTCAGTTATCAGAGGGACGAAACCCTACATATTTTGCCGTATCTATTTGAGGATTAATTTTCCTTGTTGGTATCAGACAAATGAATCAATTACTAGTAATTAATTGACTGATTGGTTAATTTTTCTTATTGATTCATGTCTAAGCCAAGGAATAATTGTGCGAAGTTTCAACTTGATCCGAGAATGGCTGTGAAAGAAATAAAGTGTACGTGAGTTATGTCGTCTGGCGCTTGGAGCAAAGACGGAAGCTGGTGAGCTCATGACCAGAATTACAGTAACAGTTTATAGTATATAAAGGATTGAATTAAATTCTACAAATAAATGTTGCTAAATAAAACGCGATAATAGTAAGTTACCGCCATCAAGTATATTAGTATAACAATTAAAATCGTTCTAATTACCGTGGTAATTCCCCACGTATATATTGTTACCTCTAGCACTGCTCACAATTTTCTAAATCACCTATAATGTAAATCGTTGTCAATATTAAAGGAATACCACAGACAAGATTACAACAGAGACAGGGGGCATAATAAATAAATAACAATTCACTCCCTTGACTGAAAGAAAATAATGCTATGGCTTTCCGAATGTGGCATTCATTGAAGATAATGAATGGCGGGAGAGCGGTAATGACATGGGCCGTAACTCTAAACTTTCCAGCGTTGATCGTCTCATTTCGGAAATAGTTGTTTGAACGAAGATCTAGACTCGGGGGTTTGTTTTACTGCTGTGTCCAGTCCCGCTTATTTATGTGGACATTTACATTTGGGGCTACATTTATCTGTACCTTTCATCAAAGATTTGATTCCAGTTTTATGCACGGCGGCTCGTGGCGTTTAAAAGAGGCGAGGTCAGAGGTAAATAGCAACATTCCCATTGTAAGTAGACATACAAACCGACAATGCTGCAATTTTTATTCTTTTAAAAGATATCTTGAACATTGGATATCACTGAATTTCTCATGTCATCCCTGTATGTGGTTCCGTCTGTGGCATAGGTCACCTACGGGCTTCTTCCAGGGGTCTCGGTTCTGGGCAAGCCTCTCCAACTGTCCCCATCTAATTTGGTTTAAATTGGTTTGTAGATCCATCTACTTGGCATCTGCTTTCAAATTGCGCGCCATGTATTCCTGGGCCGTCCCCTCTTCCTCTTTCCTTGGGTGTTCCAGGATAGGTCTTGCTTTATGTTGGATGCAGGCTTGCGATAGGCTTGACTCATCCATCTCCTGCGTTTCTGAAGGATATCTACTTCAATGGGCTGCTGATTTGTTCTTTACCACAGTTCCTCATTCGAGATCTTTTCAGGCCAGCGGATAATAAAAATCTTCCTCAGGCAGATATTGCTGAATGATGGTGATGGTCTATGTTCCATAAAGTAGTATTGGCATAATAATGGTGTTAAGAGCCTGATCTTGTTGGTGATTCATATTTCCCTAGGTGCCCAGGTGTGTGATACTATGTATTAATACTCGGCCATTGGTTTGTAGATCCGAACAGCAAGTGCAACTAACCGATGATGGCTTATTAAACTCTTAATGAAATAAGCTTCAAATAAACCTTTTAAGCAAACTTAAATAAAACCTTTTCTTTACAAATGTATAATAATTTAACTTGTAAATAAATGCATTTATAAATACATATACATGCTAATTTAAATAAGATATGGCTTACTAGAATACACGTCTCTTGCTTGTCTCATGTCTCTTGCTTGTCTCATGTCTCTTGCTTGTCTCACGTCTCTTGCTTGTCTCATGTCTCTTGCTTGTCTCATGTCTTTTGCTTGTCTCATGTCTCTTGCTTGTCTCATGTCTCTTGTTTGTCTCATGTCTCTTGCTTGTCTCATGTCTCTTGCTTGTCTCATGTCTTTTGCTTGTCTCATGTCTCTTGCTTGTCTCATGTCTCTTGCTTGTCTCATGTCTCTTGCTTGTCTCATGTCTCTTGCTTGTCTCATGTCTCTTGCTTGTCTCACGTCTCTTGCTTGTCTCACGTCTCTTGCTTGTCTCACGTCTCTTGCTTGTCTCATGTCTCTTGCTTGTCTCATGTCTCTTGTTTGTCTCATGTCTCTTGCTTGTCTCATGTCTCTTGCTTGTCTCATGTCTTTTGCTTGTCTCATGTCTCTTGCTTGTCTCATGTCTCTTGCTTGTCTCATGTCTCTTGCTTGTCTCATGTCTCTTGCTTGTCTCACGTCTCTTGCTTGTCTCACGTCTCTTGCTTCTCATGTCTCTTGCTTGTCTCATGTCTCTTACTTGTCTCATGTCTCTTGCTTGTCTCACGTCTCTTGCTTGTCTCATGTCTCTTACTTGTCTCACGTCTCTTGCTTGTCTCACGTCTCTTGCTTCTCATGTCTCTTGCTTGTCTCACGTCTCTTGCTTGTCTCACGTCTCTTGCTTGTCTCACGTCTCTTGCTTGTCTCATGTCTCTTGCTTGTCTCATGTCTCTTGCTTGTCTCATGTCTCTTGCTTGTCTCATGTCTCTTGATTGTCTCACGTCTCTTGCTTGTCTCCTTTCTTCTCCACTTTCACTTCACTTGAATGACGCCAGACCTTCTCGTGATTTCATCAGAAACTCATCAACGTAAACAACCAAAACATAAGCCCTTTTTTCTTCAAATTCAAGGACACATACACTGGAAAACACTCAGTAATAAGACAACTAAAATATACTTTTTAGTTAGTCCCAGTCCTTTTGATGAGACACTGCGCTATAACAAACTACAAAATTTCTATCAATCCAATAATTAATGAAATGAAACTTCGGACATTCCATTAAAATTTGTTCTCACACAGTTAATGTGCGAAATTTCAGCTCCCATTGGATAATAAAAAGTAATCAATCAAAAAAATATCAATTATCAATAACTAATTATATTTCCTGCACAAATATTTATGAAATTAAAAATACCCTTTAAAATTACATGAGAAATGCGAATAGTCTTAGACTCGTTCAAGTACTACTACATATGTCCATAGGACGCCAAGATAATGTTAAGTATACTCACGCATGTCACATTACATATATACACACACACACACACAAATACAATGGCCCCTTTTCATTTGATAACGGACAATAGCTCTATCCATCATTCCTCATTCTCTACCATAACGAGGCTCCCTGCTCATGTACCCGTTGTACGTATAAACTAGACATAAGAAATGATGTACGTACTAAATAATTTAATTTGAGTCTAGTCCCTTTGTATACCGAATTCTAATTGTTTCTAAACATGATGGTACAAGTCTCCTTGTTACAAAGCTCCTTATAAATAGACCCACCCTACCTCACTCGCCCTCATGTTGTCTACAACATCTGACAATTTCTCGTTTGCTTTTTATTCAAAATAATTTAAATTTATATAAGGAACATTTTTTTTGCGGGCTACCAAAAAATAGAAAGTGGGGGGGGGGGGGGGGGCCTAAGCTATATCTTGTGCGTCTATAAATAAATCCACCATCTTTTTAAATTTGTTCAATTGTTACGTGTTAGTGTTATATGTTGTTATTGTTGTTAATTGTTGCTAGTGTTGTTTGTTGTTGTTGTTCTTTTCGCTCCATACAACAGTTGCAATTTTTAAAAAAACACGATTGAAATATGGACAGTCATGAACTCCTAGAGCAGACGACAAGGTCTCGCGTTTGATAGAGACGTCGACATTTGTACAACTTGATGTTTCATCCGACTGTGTGATATTGTATTTCATTGACATCTATTTTTTGGCTTGCCATAACGTCAGTGAAGAATGAAACAAGGGCAACAACCTACGATCTGTTTCACAACATCTGTTATTGAGATCGAAGATGCCACAGCGCGCCGCTATCTACTGCGGTGGTGCTGGTTGAGCTCCCCTCGCCAGAAGCTGCTCTATCGATGTCTGTCATGCCTGACCAGTGTAGAGACTTGAAGAGGCGTTGTTCTAATTCATACTTCTCGAGACAACCAACTCGTCCTTGACCTGTTCACTCCATTGTCAATAGATGAACGCGATTTGTGTTATTTTTCTTGTGACCTCTTCAACATACCTGTCATGCCGTGGTTTTTACACTCGCTCGTAGTTCTTCCTGTTCCTGCACTCAAAACAAACAAAAAACTCAAGTATCATTCGATTTTTACACCCATTTTTTTCTATAGAAATAATATAAATTCAAAATTATTAAAGAAACTTTTCTCACGATATTTTAAAGTATACAAAAAAATTTTTTTACTTGAGATTCTTGAAAGCGGAATGAAAGAAAACAACTCTCTAAGCAATTCTCACGTCCAAAGAACGATTGCTCTCACGTATGTGTCCTTGCGACGTTTTGCTTGTATACAATTCTATTAGTTATTTTTGTTTAATCAGCAAGACCTTTCAAGCTCTGAAAATTTATACATGAAATCGAGATGGTATCAAAGGATCCTTGGCATCACTTATAAAGACCGCAACTGAGTAAGCCCGAAATAGGACCACAGTGAAAATTGGGCTCCAAGATGACAATACAATTTAACAATTTTATTTTGTTTTAATGTTATCACAAAGCATAAACGCTACAATAGCAGTCAAAGTAAAAAATATTAACAATATACAAATAACCTTCTGACCACTATAAGCTTTGCAAAAAAAAAAAAGCACTGTATGGCCCTATCATTAGGTTCACATGTCTCGCAAAGACCTTCCTGCAGGGAACAGTACCCAGGAAAATGAAAGGGTGGCAGACAGAAAGCTTTGTGAAGGTAACAGTGTATCATTTTAAAGAGATTCTAGTCATGGCAAAAGATAGACGAATGAAAAGAAACGGTCAACAGATCATGAGTGGTGCCCTAACGGTGGATACAAGGGAACTGGTTAAGTAGATAGAACTACAATTTGTAAGCATATTCAAAACAAAACAAAATGGTTAGAGGGGCATGTAGGGAAGCGTAGCTGCAGACATTGCAGTGTTCATTGGTTAAACAAGGGAAAAATAAAAATACTATAAAAAGAAAAAGGAGGGAATGACTAATAGCGCAAAGTTTCAGTTTGACCCGACACTGTAAAGTAGGAGAAATAACGTGCACCAAATGTGTGACAGACAGATATACATGAGAAGTGAGTTGAAGATAGAGTTCACTGATGGACAGGTCGTTTGTAAGACCAGAGGACAGGCTGGCCGAAACGTACGCAGCATAATGCAGAGTTGTATATTAGGTGAAATCAGAGAGGTACACAGCATAAAAATAACAGAAACTCTTTAGGACAAGAAGTTCAAAAAGATACATCGCCGCCTATGTAAGTGTGTCAAAAGAAGTCGAACATATGTTAAGTCACGTCTTTCATCCAACAGTGACCATTTCTATGTCCACTTTCTGTCACGAAACAAAAAAAATGTATGGGCAGCTACCCTGACGCACTAACGAGGTTATGGAAATTCTTCAACGAAATTTCCCAGGCTTCTGCTTTACGAGTCAATAACACAGAACACACTCGGACATGGGTCAGTCGGGGGATTGGGGGGGGGGGCTGCTACGTTGGTTTACTTTGCTATCTTTCTTTAGCTGCACGCCTCTGAACGTCTACAAGATGGACATTAATTGTATTTATAAAGGGGAGGGGGGTAATTTTGTGAGCAGCGACGGCGGCGGTGTAAGTTAGGTGTGGAGGTGGTTTAGCGCTTCCCTCAATACTGAACTTGGTTAGTACTTCAGTTCTTATGAAACGACATTGTGGCCCAAGTATTAGTAGGATTGAATGGACCTCATTCCCCAATTGTAAATAAACACATTTAGCCACGTCATAAAATTGATAAAACAATGAAAAATACGTATCACGTGACAGCCTTTATGGATTACATAATTTGTATAGAAGATATATAGAATCACGTGGCTAAATGTTGTTTGTTTACGATTGGTGAATGAGGTCCATTGAACTTCTCTCTGCTACAACTGCATGCTCAGTGATCTCCGGTCTTCTTGCAGCATGCTCATTGCACATTGTTCCATCTCTTTTACGAGCAATGGGGAAAGATGGCGTCTTTGAGGTGATTTTCTAGCAAAATTAAAAGTATGATGCATATCCAGAAGAACATTCAAAAACTTTTAGAAACTATTTTTATCTATAAGCGAGTGCATTTTTGACTAGTTTCTTTTTTCTTCGATTCCTACTAGATGCATCAGCATCACGATCAGCATACACTCTCTTCATGGGCTCCAAAAGTTGGAAGCAAAATGTTGGGTGGGTGGAAGTTCGGAAATTCCAGAAGCAACAAAGAAGTCTATAAAGTGCTGCACTAATAATGCGAATGTCATGGGCTCGATCCCCATACTGGCCAAAGTTTTTCTGTTCAATGAAGATCTGATCAAATTTTATTTGAATTTTTGGGAACATAACTTCGAGGCAAACCTTGTGTTCTATTTTTTTTCAGTAAGACGTGAACTTAAGATTTCATTTATTCCAGTCACGCAGAAACTGAAAGACCACAACAAAAGACCGGCATTCAAAAAGTTGGATCGATTGGTTTGCTAGTTATTGTAAGTACTGGTTGGAATATTTTGAAAGAAATATCTATCTATTTATATAATTCTCTTCTTTCCTCAACAGTTTAAACGAGTAGTAAGGAGTAAAGGAAAGATCACTCTGTGGATAGTCCACGAGAAAACAAGAGGAGGGGGGAGGGAGAACACGTAGTCACAAAACAGCAGGACAGGACCGATGCAATATTACTCTTTTTTTTTATTTCTAACTCACGTTAAAAAAAAAAAGGGGGGGGGGGGGAGTAATCTACTCTGTAGTAACTATCGAAGCGACAGAGCGCGCTCATGAGTTTGGACACAATGGAAAGATCACACTTTTATTTTTACAACTCGGACGGAGGGAGTTATCCTAGGTAATTTAAGAGTGAAAAAAAAAAGAATTTTCGTCTGTATATTTCAGGAGATTGGTATGAGTTTTCAAAAGATTTTAATAATTTCCAAATATTTCCAGGACTTTTTCGTATATTTTGCAATTTCAGGTTTCCAGGATATCCTGTTAATTCGCGGGAAATCTGTTGTAAGTTTTAAAATGGTTTAATTTAATAATTTATACACTAAAATTAGCGCGGATCCTATAAAAATCCTGGTCCCACTGCGGTCGCATAGGTTGCAGTGGCCTAAGGTTGGCCCTGCAAAATAGCGGCGTATGCTACGTCGCCGGTCGACTGGTATTTAAATAGTACACATTCTCTATACAGGCACGTACGGTTGTACCCAAACCAAGAAGTTGGAACAGTGCTTCAAGTAAGGTGCATTCAAAAGTTAAACAAAAATCCAACAGAGAAATAATAGCAAGTCATATCGTACAAATCGCTGGCTGCATTTAGTCGTAGGACGAATATAATTCATCTTATAGAAATGACATGAATGACAAGAGCATTAGCTATGGTCAAAACATTGTCCCCCAAACAGTAGTTTCACCCTTTTCACGAATGTGTGTATAAGAGAAAGACAAATACCATCTTCTGACAGACTAACACTGAGTATTGTAAGCTGTCTAAGGATTACCAGCTCCTGATTTTTCCTCCGGATTGACTCTCAGCCAACCTTAAAAATCTAGCCAAACCGAAAAATGCTTTTCCAGCACTTACAATGGCCAGAATGTCTTTCCAAAATAGTAAATTTAGCATAAAAAAGAAATGCTAAGATTGTCCCTAAGTCTTTTTAGTTTTTTACTGAAGCCAGCCTTTGAATGAGTATGCTTTTAAAACTTATAATAAAGAATCAAAATGCCTTTAAACGAAAAAGCTAGCAAAACAATGAATGCTACATATACAGCCTCCCCCCCCCCCCCCCACACACACGTCTAAGAACCAAAGTGAGTAAAACATAATCTCTCCTGCAAGAATAATCTCTCCTGCAAGAATAATCTCTCCTGCAAGAATAATCTCTCCTGCAAGAATAATCTCTCCTGCAAGAATAATCTCTCCTGCAAGAATAATCTCTCCTGCAAGGCGCGTGAAAGCATTATTTGTCCACCAGTGCATTGTTTGTAGTCTCCTGTTGTCTTGATCTGCTAACTAAACTCACGCTAATACAATGAGACAAATACAAATGTCACACTACATTTCGCGTGACGAGTGAGAACCCATGTTCTAGCACTTTCTCGTGTGTGTCCCGTTTGTGTTGTGTGGGTGTGTCTCCCTTCTGTGTGTGTCGTCCCTGTTCGTTTAAGTCTTAAGCACTGGTGTTAGATAAGTCAATTGTGGGCTGAATCGATCTGCCCCCCTTTCTCTCTGTAGCCCAGCCCTCACACGACATTCACCTCGCTGCATTCAACAATCTTCTTGAGTTTCGCTTCCATTGAAAAGTGAGTCTATTGTTTGGCTTGTTGATTTGTCTATTTACAGTTGAGATGGAACGAAGCTACCAGTGGCTTGCTCTCAGACAACCGTTTATGGCAGACTAACTTAAATATGGTTGTATTGAATTGCATTTAATAATAAGAAGTAATTGCCGATTTCGGATATAAGCTAGGCAAATAGTTTTAGCACAATTGAAGCATACTAATAAATCTTTAATTTCACAAGAAGACGACACATTCAAGCTACTTTTAATAAAGAAACAAAAATCTCTAAGATAAGTTTCAATCTTTAACCCTTTATCTTAAATCTTTCATTTTTAATCTTTTTTCTTTCATCTTTGACCTTCAACCTTTAACCTTTAATTTGTAATAATCTAATTCAATCTTTTATCTTTCATATCCTATATACAAAATTTAATCTTCTATCTTTAATCTTTAATTTTTAATCTTTAATCTTCTATCTTTAATCTGTAATCTTCTATTTCTTAATTTTTAATTTTCAATCTTCGATGTTTAAGCTTCTATTTTTATTTTAAAAATCATACTGCATTCAAAAAATAAAAAAAAAGAAACAATAATGATTTTGAAACCGTGTGACGCGATCAGGGGGAGGTAAACCTTTTACGATAGAAAACATTAGTTGTCCTAAGCACCAAAAAAAATATTTATTGAAAAGTAAAATTTACTCCAAAAAAAAAAATGTCTAGGAAGACAAATAGGAAATTCATATTGGTTATTCATATTGTGAACAACACACAAGTTCAACACTCGTCATCAAACTTTCAAGAGACACTAGACATGACAGACAACACATGAGAGTGGTGGGGGGGGGGGGGGGGGGGAAAGAAGAAATTACAATCTGTAATTGCTCATACATAGTGAGAGTGTTCATATCTTACATGCATTCAACTCTTTGTCAGAGCTTAAATCTGTAATTAACAAAAGATGAGTTATTTCTCATATCGAATTTTAAATTGTCTTCAAATCTTGTTTAGTTTCCAATACTTCGTTCCACTCCATGATGAACTGATGAAACGCATGTTTAGTTTTTAACATACATAAACAGAAATAGTTATAGGAAGCGAAGAGTTGGAAGAATAATATAACAAAAGGTTTTATTTTACTTTGTTACTGCACAAAACGAGTAAAAGAGTTTAATCTCTAGACCGTATTTTTTTTTATTAACTAAAAGTGCGCGTGCCAGATCTCAATACTTCTGACCAATGAAAAGCTTTCATTTTATTTATACTTAGACCTCGTTCTGGCAGCTAAGCATAATAAAAGTTTTGAATGGGAATGTTTAGATTTAAAAGTGGTCTAACGTCGGCTAGGGATCCGCTGCAACATCCTCAATATCTACTACAAACAAACGCATACATAAATATGCATACACATATATACAAACATATATACACACATCTATAAGGCTTGTCTTTGAGTCCAATTAATGAGGAGTGCAGTATTTCACGTAGATACGCAGCCCCATCTGCAACCTACATATTTTGCCACACATAACGCAGACATACGCTACAAACAGCGATGTCCTTGCGAACGCCGGTATGGACAGTATAGAGGGACTTCTTTTGGTCCGACAGTTGCGCTGGGAAAAAAAAAATCTAAATCGACACCTGAGGACAATGGTTATTACTGAATGCCCTGGATGTGGCAAAATATGTAGGTCACAGCTGGGACTGCTCAGCCACGGGAAATACTGTATTCCTCACTAATCTTCGGACTCGAAAACTAGCCTTAGTATTATAATTATATATTTAGTCTCCTTTCGACAGTCTATTCTGTATTGCCTTTATCCTGCGCTTCGTATTTTGAAAGTGATAATTGGCTCACGCAGGACTATCCCACTCTTTACACTAAATGCAGTCCACATTGACACAGAAGTCTGAGACGGCTGTGAACAACAGATAGTCGTTAGGTGTTATCTTGAAATGTCCGTCCCCCTATACTGGCTGACAAAAAGGCTATAGAGTCCAGTCTGACCAAAGGGCCAATTGCAGGATATATACTTACATAAAAATAAATAAACATATGCGAAATCCAGGCATTCTAAAGCATTCTAAAAAAAATATACACATTATATATATATATATACACAAACTCTCATACACACACGCACATATTCCGACACATTAAAAACAGACGCACACACATACACATGCTCTTTTTTGCGTGAGTAGACATATAAGACATTGACGGATGGGCGATGACGTCTCATCGATGAGCAATGACGTATGATCAGTGGCTCTCGGAGCAAAGTGAAAACAGCCGTGTGAAAAGTCTCAGATGGAAGACCCAAGGACCGACACACAGCCAGGTCCGGAAAGAAATGAACAAATATGGAAAATGGCTATTTGTTGTATTCCATCACCGTAACCCGGAAAGAAAAAAAAAAAGCGAAAATCCTATTTGGGCCGAAGAAGTGACGCGAGAGACAACATCCAACACGTTGGAGAGCCCCTTGGTGCAAAACTAATAGAAGGGAGGGGGTGGCTCCTGAGCAGCAAGGCGCGGGGGTGCTAGAAACTGACATAGAGGAGTTGCAGTTATTTCTCTCCCTTTTTTTTTTCCAAGGGAAAAATTGCAATTTGTCACAAATCAATGTTGCTCTGCTCCTGTCCACGATGCGAGAAGAGAAACATGAGAAAATAAAAATTTCGTACCGTGGGAAGGGGTGCTAAAAAAATGTGAGAGTGGGGGGGGGGGGGGGATAAGCTTAAAAGAAGTTTAGGGCGCAAGATGGGTTTCCGAGTGAGTCGGTGGATGTAACATTTGTGACCGGCTCGATACGCCAATCTTGATTTAATTTGTTGATATTTTTCATAAAACGGAAACGAGTGAGATATCTGTTCACGTCTGCCTTGTGTTGGAGACACAGTCTCTTTCTGGAAACGGAAGGGATATGTACACAAAAAGGCATGAGAGGCATATGTACATGAAGAGGGATATGTTTACAAAGACAGGAATGTTTACAATGAGAGGAATGTTTACAAAGTGAGGAATGTTTACAAAGAGAGGAATGTTTACAAAGAGAGGAATGCTTACAAAGAAAGGAATGTTTACAAAGAGAGGAATGTTTACAAAAAAAGGAATGTTTACAAAGAGAGGAATATTTACAAGGAGAGGAATGTTTACAAAGAGAGGAATGTTTATAAAGAGAGGAATGTTCACAAGGAGAGGAAATGTTTACAAAGAGAAGAATGTTTTCAAGGAGAGGAATGTTTACAAACAGAGGAATGTGTACAAGGATAGGAATGTTTACACTGAGAGGAATATTTACAAAGAGAGGAATGTTTACAAAGAGAGGAATGTTTACAAAGAGAGGAATGTTCACAAGGAGAGGAAATGTTTACAAGTAGAGGAATGTTTACAAAGAGAGGAATGTTTACAATGAGAGAAATGTTTACAAAGGGAGGAATATTTACAAGGAGAGGAATGTTTACAAAGAGAGGAATGTTTACAAATAGAGGAATGTTTACAAACAGAGGAATGTTTACAAACAGAGGAATGTTTACAATGAGAGGAATGTTTACAAAGAGAGGAATGTTTACAAAGAAAGGAATGTTTACAAAGAAAGAAATGTTTACAAAAAGAGAAATGTTTACAAAGAGAGTAATGTTTACAAAGAGAGGAATGTTTACAAGTAGAGGAATGTTTACAAAGAGAGGAATGTTTAAAAAGAGAGAAATGTTTACAAAGAGAGGAATGTTTACAATGAGACAAATGTTTACAAACATAGCAATGTTTACAAAGAGAGGAATGTTTACAAAGAAAGGAATGTTTACAAAGAAAGAAATGTTTACAATGAGAGGAATTTTTACAACGAGAGGAATATTTACAAGGTGAGGAATGTGTACAAGGACATAGATGTGAACAACACAGGGATGTGCACAAGCTAGAGATGTTTTACCAGAAGTGGGATTGCACGAGGAGAGAGATTGTGTACAAGAAAGATTGTATATAAGGAAATCATGTGTAATTACATTACTTTGTCTGATAAATAGTGCACACTTAGATATTAATATGTATATGAGAGCTAAATGGAACACCAAAAAAAGTTCAACTAGTCTGAATGATTGCAAGTAAATATTTGCAGTTATATCAAAGTTTATACTAGCAATAAAACTATTGCCTGTAACTGCCCATTTTATCAATATCAATTTAGTTAAACGACAAGTATTACTTTGTACTATTCTGTCTGTAAGCTAAGTACAAAGTAGCTGATAACATGTATATGTCGACAATATCCAACGATTTGTCTAAGAAGCAATTTCTTTTTTTTTTCCTTTATAAAGTTGCTCAAAGTTTAACCGAAAAAAAAAATTGGAAGGAAGAAATCGATCTGA
The DNA here is from genome assembly GCA_030265305.1 of Biomphalaria pfeifferi. NCBI lineage: Eukaryota > Metazoa > Mollusca > Gastropoda > Planorbidae > Biomphalaria > Biomphalaria pfeifferi. The sequence goes on from JASAOG010000050.1 coordinate 171,381, forward strand.
AATTGTATCAACATTTTTAAATCCGAATTATCTTCGTTCTAAGCAGTCCCCTCCCGCTGAGTCTGTTGTCTCTTTAGAAAGAAACTCTGCTGGAAAAATGGAAGAAATGAGAAAGAAATTCGTAGCAGAGATGTGGGGAGAATAGAAAACAACTTTGTCTTTTATAATTTTTTTTTTTTTTTTTTGGAGCGAGGGGGGGTAGAGGAAAGAGTGAATAAAAAAATTCTTAGAAAATGTTGCCTAACCAAGTTTCCTCTGCTTAATGACAGGTTAAATTTAGAGTGAAAAGAATCCAAAATGTTTAGCTACAATAGAAATTCATAAAGCTAGAAAGACAAAAATCCCAGAAAATCTTCGTCTGCAAAGTGTTCTTTTCTGAACCATTTCTCTTTTCTTTTCTTCTTCATTTTTTGTTACGTAATTGTTTGGTCCAGTACACAGCGTTCAGGTTAATTACGCCGACGAAATGAATTTCCTGGCACCAGAAAACGTCCAGCCAATGGAAAACGCTATTGCTGTATAGCGCGTGATTTTTTCTAAAGAAGCAGACGTGAGCTGTTTACTTTTCTGTAACTTTTTGAAGCTTTTGTTTTTATTTGTTTTGTTGTTGTTTTTTTTTAGGGAATAAATGTGTTTCTATTTAAAAGGGTATTCATGTCGCGATGTGCTTGTCTGACCAGCTGCAATGTACGACACATAAGAGATTATATATTCTTAACATTTATTTAGATAATTTGAATTGTAACTAATGTAAGATGTACTTTTAGAAACTCCAAACTAAAAATTTTTTTTCTTAAGAATACAATCATTTTGTAAGACGTATTAATTACAAATCGTTCAACAAATTACAAACAGAATATAATTTTTTAACGAACATCAATTAGTTGTTTTTTTAAATAATTTTTCTAGGATAACTTTATACATCTGCAGGTAAGGGACGACTGCGCTTCGGACTGTTGTCAATAAGCACCAGGGTTCGAACCGTTCCCGCTTGCAAGCTTTACTGTTTAGAATAAGAAAAAATCTGATAACAATTTCTGAAGAAAAATCTGTAACGTATGTGGGAGCTATAATACCCTAGCCAGGATCTGACTTTAAAGCGCATTTTATCGTTTATTTTTAGGTTGTACAAAGCAGGGCGCAAATTTTTTTATTCATTAAAGATAAAATTAGATTATTTTATTGAGCGATTCAGTTTGACTACAATGACAATATACTACTATGACTATAACAATATTAGAACCAAACACAACCACATACACACAGATATATATGGAGAGAATACAACAGACACACCATTTGATCGATCTAGAAATTTCAGTTCTATTATCTGTTGAGATCACTGCTGGGTCTGCATATCCTCGTGAAACACTGCAACTTAACTTAAATCTCAATTTAACGCAATTCAATAAGAACATTATATGTAGTGGGTCGCAAAGCGAATTTTTCATTTAAACGCTTGACTATTGAACTGACAGTTTTGTTTCCTGTTTATAATATAAAAAAAGTACTTGATGTTAGATGTGACAATGTTTAGTCTTGAATGTGAAAAATTTAACCATCTTATACAAAACTCTAAAAAAAAAAAACTTTTAACGAAGTCTATAATACATAAAAGTTCCAGCAATCAGATGTAAATATTTCATATATTGCCTTTTTTCCCGCTCATTATGACTGATTTATAAAATAGTATGAAATATATATACTATTTAATTGTTATTGTTCTCTCTCTGATTACCTGAATGTATTGTTTATGTTTATTCTAGAAGTGAACTTTATTAAGTACCATACTTTGTAAAACATAAAAAAATGTTTAATAAAAATATTAATAATAATTCTTATTATTATTATTAACAATTTCTAAAATCCATGTCCTTTTATATGGACCCAGACACTTTTGATAAAAAAGATAGAAAGTTATAAGGATTGTTTAGAAAAAATAATATTTTGGACCCAAAAAATAGTTATAAAGTTTGACTATTTAAACAAGTATTCTTCAAGACATATTCTAGACATATGTAATAATAGATATATTTTATTGCGACTCCCGTGGTCAGTTAATATTTTAAAAATCCGCAGTTGTTATTATAGACTATATTTCAGCAGATATTTAAAAAAAAAAAAGAACTGCAATATTAAATGTGAAGAAAAAAAAAGGGTATAAGCCAAAAATGATCATCAGTGCTACAAAAATTATTACATTCTAAATTTTTCGTAGTTGGGAATTAAATTGGATTACACAAATTACAAAAGATGTTATGAGATTTATAATAGCCATCTTTTATATAACACTGACAGGCCTAAGCCGCTTGGCCACCTAATAACGGTGCTGTAGTTCAAATCCCGATTCGAGCAGGGTTGTGTTTGTTAGGGCCTCAAGGATGCACGAAAATCCACTCTCAGATGATGCCCAGATCCGGATCAACAAGAGATTGGAACATGGAGTACTGAACATGCTATAAACATGAAAGATAAAAGCAATTTTTTTTTTAAAAAGCAACAACAAAAAAAACTGTTTTTAATAACTTACCTCTCTGATTAAAGCACCTTCTCCAAGCCTTGCCCGCCCCTCCTCGTTGTAGCTGTGGACACTGGGCAGGGGCGCCAGCTGCAGTTTTCCCAGATACATGAGGACGAGCACCGCTGTCAGCCCCGCCGTCGACAACACGAACACCAGCAACATGCAGCAGAGACACCTGCTGTTGCCGTGGTTGATGCCCCTGGAGGTCGGCGACTTGCTGAGGTCCCGAGAGCTCCTCCAGTCATGGTGTCGAGGGGAGCACGCCCCGCCCACGTCGCAGCCCCCGACGCTGTCGTTATCCGAGTCTATGTCCGTCGGGGGAGGGGGGAGGAACACCACCTGGTTCGAGGAGTCGTCCAGCTCGCCGTCCATCGTGTACGTGACTTCCTCCGACACGAGCTTTGATTTTAAAGAGGTACACAATGAGTCGACGTTCGGGTTCGCCCCGTTCGGATATAATCGGTTCGGGCCGGCGTATGAGCTCACACTTCCGTTGCAGACGACTTTCAGCGGTTCTCGGACGTATTCGTTTCCGGCGGAACTGACCGACGTCGTCTTAGCCTTGTAGAATACGCTGTTCACGCTGGAGGCTCCGCTGCTGCTACTGCTCAGGCTGCTCTCGCCGCTGCTGTGGCTGCTGCGCTGGCTGCTGGTGCTGTTGTGGTGCGCCCCGCCGGCGCCCAGGACGTTGTTGTTGTTGTTGTTGTTGTTGATCATGTTCGTGTTTTTGAGCCGAGCCACGCCGTTGGGTAGGGAGGAGCTTCCGTAGTGGTGTGTCACTAGGGGCGAGATCGGGCTCGGGGACTCCGCTGAGATTTTGGAGCCGGACTCCAATGAGAGTTTGGACGTGGAGTGAAACTGAAATATCGTATCTGTGAAATCTCTCGGCGAAGGAGTCAAATAATCCGTCATTTTAAAAATAGAACACATTTATAGGTCACCGTTTTAGGTTACAGTTTTTCTACATCTGAAAGTAGGTCACATAATTTTGTTCAAAGTTACTGAAACAAAACCATAACAAAATTAATAATTCTGCTTTCTAATTCCTAAAGTATTCAACAAAATATCTTTTAAAAATAATCGAAGTTCATTACGTATATGTATAATATTGTTTTTAAGGTAGTTGAAACAATCGTATGCAATTGATAAGCGATTCACAAATTAAGTCCAGCGTTATGCGTTTCGGGCTGTTCAAACCCAGCCGCTATCATACATAGGCGTAGCCAGGGGTGGGGTGACTGATTTTTTGCTTTAATTGTGTTTATTTTAGATAAGATTTTAATGTTAAACCATCCCTAGCCCCAGCGCAGCTATTGTGGGTTTTGAGGATAACACCTCCCTCTTCTATAAAACAAGAAATGCTAACAACAGTCACCAAATTCCATGAGCGTAGCCAAGGGGAATTTCGAGCTTAAAACCCCTCTCCAAAATTTTGTTTAAAAATTCCTCTTCAATATAAGATTAAAGCATACAACAGTCACGAGGGATTTTGCGCTTAAACCTCCCCTCCAAAGGGCTTTAATTTAAACCCCAGCAATAAGCCAAAAGCCACTTCTACAATATAAAATTAAAACAAACTACAGTCTCAAATTATATCAGCATAGCTAAAGGGGTTTTAAGTCTGTTTAAATAAATAAAATCCAGAGATTTTTTAGTTTAACCCGCCTCCCCTCCCCCCCCCCCCCCCAAACAGATGGATTTGACGATAAAACTTCCCTTTTCGATATAAAATCTAAACAAAACTAAAGTCATCAAATTCCATGAGCGTAACTCCAGGAAAAACGTATTTCTAGTATACAATAAATGAAAGAATGAAGAGTCGTAATGTAATAAAGATTATTTACGTACTCAAACAGTCACAAACATAAACACATATACATATGTATATACGGCGGGAGAGGGGTGGAGAAAAAAATCTTGTCTACGCCCATGTATCCTACCATCCTGTGGGGGATTTGAACTATTTATTTATAGATGCACTTTTACAAAACTTTTCTTTCACTAAAGTTGAACTATCGCCTCTCGGGTCATATAGAAGCCCTTGCGACTTTATTGTTTCCATAAAGTGTTGTTAACTAGAATAAATATTCTTTGTATAGTTCATTCAGACATCAGGCAGTTTTTTTGTTTTTTTTAAATATATATTTTTACAAATGTGAGCTTCTTCGATCATACTAAAAAAAATGCTTTTAATATCAGCCAGACAAAATTGCAGAAGCCATTAGGCCAGATAAACCTCGGACCACATGAACTCCTGACACAACAGCGTACAGCCAACTATTGTGGGATAGACAATTGTTTTTGGTCTTTTAAATTGTTCTGGAGTCGCGACTCCTTCTATTTTGGAAGGCTTCGTTTTGGACAGACGAGATTGTCAACATGATAGAAAACAGGGGGGAGAACTTATCTGAGCTGACAGATAGATGCTTTTCTTTTAAAAGAAACAAAAAATATCATTCGTATATTTATTCTAGAATTTTATCAAGCAAGGGCCTTTTGGAAATTATCATTCTAAATGTTATTTTCAGAGTGATCTAGTCTTTGTTTACACAAATTTGATTTTTAATTGACTCTACAGCGTTACCAAAGTACATAAAAATTATTATGTAGTTTAAATATGTATTCATCTATAAATCTATTAGCACAATATACATATAACATAGTATAATACACATACATAAGAAATTAAACTATATAGGCAAGAGATATAAAAAATTCGAGATGTATTTGTAACTTCAGTACATCATATATACGAAGTCAGTCCGGAAAATAGAGAAAACGCAATGCATTAATTTAATTCTTTTTATAATTTCAATATTCCACCTCATAAGATCCTCAGGGCTCGCAAAGACCTTCCTTCGGGGAACAGTGCGAAGTAAAAGAAGAAGAGGCAGACAGAGAAAGCGATGGGAAGACAAAATAAAAGAATGAACGGGACTTTATCCAAGGCAAAAGACAGACGGGAATAGAGTAAGACGGTTAACAGAGCCCGTGTGATGCGGCATCGGCTCAACATACTAAAGGTTAGGTGAAAGTGAAGGTTCTTTTTTCCCTATCCAATCTCATGAATTGTATCACAATAGGGTGAAGGTCTCTGAACTATGTATTAAGAACATTAAGCATACTGTGCAGATAATTTTTTTCAAAATAATTTTTAGATGTGTATATCTTCTTTAATAGCTGATAAGGTCTATGAATCTTGAAAAAGTGCGTAGACAAGAGTCAACACATTGTTATATGCAAACAGCTGTTAGTTGTGCAGAATCATAGTAATGTTATATCTTATCATTTGATTGATATTGATGCATGTATCCTACATTTTTAGAAACTATACTTTTATTTATGAACACACACACATAATTGAAATCAGTTTGACTTCTGAAATGAATAGGAAGTGTTAGAAAGTAAACATTTTTTTTTTCTATATTTTTTATTCAAAGAAACATAAACTATATTTCTCTAACTCGGGGTAAAACAATTTGAAACTAAAATAAATGCAAGAGTTACATCCCCACCGAAGACATTCCCAAAAAGTATGTTGAAAGAAGCAGCAAGGGGAAAGAACTCAATGAGGAAAGTAATAAATGAAGAAAAGAAAAAAAAAAGTCATTTATTCTCTTTGGAGGATTAGAGTTTCCTGCTGAGGGTGGGAAAGGCATTCATGAAGTTTGAGACCGAGACACCTCCTGCACCAGAAGACATTACTCGAAGCGAAGGATGCCGCTTTCAATTTCATAAGGGCACTTTAGTCGTGGGCTATTTTTTAATAGTGGTATGACTTCACTGTAGCCTAGTAAAATCTCTTTTGACCTGATTGAACCAAGACCTAAATGTGACTATCGAGTTTTAGTTAGGAGAATGTGAACACGTGCTATTGTAAACAACCACGCACAGACATACACACATGTAAGTCTAGATACTTATATTATTTATATTATTATAAGGTCATCGAGTATAATAAAAACAAAATCGGGAGATGGAACCATTAGACTTTCCAGTACAAGCTCATATATCAGCTCAATGTTGTAGCTCGTTGAAAGATCTAGTAGACAAAGATGTGCTCGTGGTATATAAAATATGTTGGATATATAATTAAGGTTATTTCACGTGATTCATTCGTTTTTGAGGAGCCAAATATATAATAAATTGTACTTGATAAATGTCAAAAGTTAATGTTGAGAGTTGAAACTTTGATTTTATGTTCTAGGTCTGTGTAGAAATAGTTTCTAGTCGGTCTGTTCATCAATGCTGCTACCTTTAAACAACATCGAAGAAAAAAACTAATACAGAGAAATAAACATGAGAAGAGAGAATAGAGAGACAGATGTGGATAAAAAGAGAGATAGATAGAGAGAGAGAGAGAGAGAAAGAGAGTAACAGTCGATGAGATTTGATTACCCCTGTGTGTTTAAACCTGTTGATTCCTACTATTTAATTTATAAATCAATTATGCTTATCAGCTTGTTTCGATTTCCAATATGTCGTGAATAATCGGACTCATTTTCTTCGATCTTACGTACTGGAAATATAGAAGCAGATTTGAAGTAGATCATATTTTCTGAAATGTTGCAGTTTATGTATAAAAGTGTAATTTTTGTTATCAATTTCAAAAAGAGATAGGTCAAAATTAATTGTATTTATGTATAAATAAATGTGCTTTTTTTTATGCAATGTAAAGAAATAGATGGGGCTATAATAATTGTATTATTTAACCAAGAAATATCTCTGTTCACCATTAGCAAGAAAAAGAAACTGAACTTAAAAAAAAAAAGATCTCATAAAGTTTTTTATCCTTTGTGTTTGATAGTTATAGATTATGTTAGTATTCAGACTGAATATAATCGCATTTAGTGCATTGGAGATTTCCATGCATAAAGGCAAAGTCATATAAAGCTAGCTTTTTAGTGTACATAATTAATGAAGTCTTTTTCAAAAGTTAGGCTTAATATTTTGTTTCGCATCTTTTAGCATTACATAATCAAATTTCAAAGCTTTTTCGTTTGCAGTTTTTATTTAGTTGACAAACATGGATGACTACAACGTCCTTGACAGTGTAAGGCTGACAGTACAAAATCTACAAATCTCCAGAAGGACTTAAACTGGACACGAGGATCCAACTTTTAGGATCTAACGGCAACGTCTTCGATTCCGAAAGATTCAATGATTGAGTCCAGTCACGTGACCTACTTTAGAGTCAGCGGTTGTTAACATTCTTTGGAGCTTTAATTTATAATGGATTGTTTGACTCTATACTAATCTGGTCACAAATTAACATTAATACATTTAAATTATTTTTTTATAAGTAGAAATGTACTCAACATCTACTATATTTATACTTTATATTCAGTGATTGTTAACATTCTCTGTAACTTGCATTTATATACTGGATTTTTAGTTTTCCCTCTACACAAAAATACTTAAACAAATTATATACACATTTTTATCAAGTAATATAGAGACAGATATATTCTTTGCAGAAAATTTAATACTTTAATTTTTGGGATAGGAAAATGTTATATTTTCATCCTTCAGACAAGTTATTAGAAAGGTAAAGCAGAAAACGGCTTTTTAAAATTATTGTTTTTCGGATTCTATTGCTCAACGTTCAATGTACAGTAAGTCTTGGAAATGTGTTCGAATGGATAGCACTAGAGCACAGACCTATATATATATATGTATATAAAAATAGATAGATAATAGATAGATAGCTAGATAGATGGATATATATATATATATATATTATACTCTGACTGGAAGGGGAGACAAATTCTGAATTCTTATCCAATAATTATCAGATCACAGACCTATACATATAGATTGTTATGTGCGTAACTCTTTTTCAAGAAGTAAGGGAAGTCGGCCCGAATCTAGGAAAGTCGATCTTTTCAGTATTAGAAAAGTAATGATCTTTAGTTTTCAAAGTTTAGAAATATGCAATACCATTTTGCGGATTTTAATTTTTAAATAGAATGGGTTATTAATCACAGTACTGTATATTCACACAATTTTATAAAATAAAGCATTTTCCTTTTAGTTTCGGTTGAGATAATGCTTCCATTGAGATGTTTCAAAAATCCTAATTCGAAATAATTCAAGTTTATTTGTTTATTTAAAGAGATAGATTACATAGATCTTTCTAGATTGTGTATCTAAAAATTATAAAATAATAACTATCAGATGAGAGTGCTTTTATTTTCAATGTTCAATAACTCAAACTAATAGAACTAGAAATTAGATGTTACATAGGTTAGAGTTGAATTTTTTTTTCCTTATAACTACTATAAAAAAAACAACGCCTTGTTTTAGCTTTTTTTTTTTGAAGTTTTTCACTACAAATTTTGTATGGTGTTAGAGATCTTCATATCCAGTCTAAGTATAATGTATATAGGCCTAGGTCTGTGTACTAACATTCTAAAAATGGATTTAGCATTGCGCCGCTCAGAATGAAAAAGACAACAAAAAAAATTCATAACAATTTTTAAATTGCGACAATGCTTCACTTTTCGAGATTTTTAGGATAAACTAAACAATATCAAGGACGCTAAATTTTACTTCAACGCTGCCTACTAAATAAAAGAAATGAGCTTAGGCAACCTAATCTATATAAATATAATTCTGTTAAATTATTTTATGGATTCTTCTACCTGGACGCGTACTACTCCGTAGTATAACATTTTCGCACTATAAAAAAAACCAACTTTGCTTGTAGTTTGCCTTGTACTACCTTAAAGATCGATCGCAAACCGTAGATCGATATGCATTTATTGTGTCAATAATTTACCACATTTAGAGTGTGAGCAATCACGTGACACAGATGAGTGAAGAAATAAATGATTTGAACTTTCTATGAACCCGATACGGCAAGTACACATCACATAGATCACGGCACGTCCTGTGTAGCACACGCGTGTACCATGTCATCCCTATAGGAACAGTCTGCTCATAGCCTCTTGTAGATCTTCACTAATTGAGTTACAAAGCTAGTCCATCCTTTTGTTGTTGTTTTTTTTATCGTGGTCTCCGAAACGTTTTCACAGAAACCTCGTGGGGGGACCCCCGCACACTACAGGAAATCCAGGCAAGGGGCTAACTCTACCACGGCAAGCGGCTACTGGTGACAGACCGAGTCGCCCCCCTTTCTCCAGTCCCACGGACGAAACCGCATCCGTGTCGCCCTCGCAACGAGGGAGGCACACAGCGAGAGTGACGCTGCCGTCGTTTGAATGTCCCGCGGCTTCGGTTTGCTTTTTTCAGAGTCTCCACTAGTTTTTGTGCTTGACTAGATCCGTGTTATATGTTACTAGACATAATGTGAACCGCGGGTCTTTATTTGCGCATTACTGTCGATATAGTCACAATAAAACGAAATAATAATGGAATAAGTAAAGCGAATGTGCCAATGTAAAAATAGTGTGAATGAAGCTATCAAATAAAAAAAGCTAATAGGCTTAAATCCATTTTTTTCAAATTAAAACATTTGCTTGTAGGCCTACATATATTTGATTAAAATTTGAGATGAATAGACTTAATTTTGTATGTTCATGTGTTAAATTATAAAGTAGATCTTGAGGTAGACATATATCTAAATCTACACTAATCTAGAGTTAAAAATTGGCTTTTATAGAGTTCATTCTGTGTTGCGCATGCGTGACCTTTTTTCATGAATGAATATAGGCCTATCTCAACACGGCTACGCAACTTTAGCGAACAGCGAACGAATGTATTAAAAATGCTTTAGAAAAACAAATTTGAATGTTAAATTGATTAAAATATCAAATGAATGGACAATAATTAGTATGTTTATGTGTTAAAGCACAAAACTATCTTTGTGAAAAGAAGTTTTATCATCTAAGAGTTCAATAAGAGTTTTAGACCTAGACCTAGGAATAGACTCAGAAGAGAGATGTGTTAATGTGTAACCAATTGGTAATGTCTAATGAAAGAATGTTCGCCAGGAAATCTGTAGTCACAGATATCAGGAACTAATTTATGTAAAAAATGCTTTTGAAACACAAAATTGAAGGTTAATTTTATTACATAATGAAATCAATGGATCTTCTTTTGTATTTTCATGTGTCAAAGTAAAAAACTATGTGCGCAAAGTGCATTTCTTAAAATTAGATCTAGGCCTAAATCCTTTTGATCTTTACTCATGTCAACATTGTTAACCATGGCCTAGATCCATAAAATACTAGAGCTGTAATAGAGTCGGACAACTTTATTTTTTTTTGAGGGTCTTAAGTTTGTTATAGGGCTACAATACATACACTACGGTCTAAGTTAGTACCCAAGGAACATTCATGCCTATTTTTATCGAGATTGTTCAAGCGGTTTTGATGTCTATAAGTAACATACATACATACACACATACATACATACATACATACACCTCACATTCTACTTTATAATATAGATACTAAATTGTATTATATTTCATATTATGTTAATGTATGGTAAATTTTGTAATTAATTTTATTGCGTTTCTTATTGTGACTATCTATCTATCTATCTATCTATCTATCTATGAATCAATCTCTCACGCGCTCTATAAACATGCTCTCATCTATCTATCTATCTATCTATCTATCTATCTATCTACCTACCTACTTACCTACCTACCTATCTATCTATCTATCTATCTATGTATCTATCTATCTATCTATCTATGAATCAATCTCTCACACGCTCTATAAACATGCTCTATCCAAATGAAGATGATTACATTGTCACCTGCTAGACGTTAAAATATGACAGCCGGCATTGTTTGAACTCAGGACTAACGAGACGGCAGTCCAAAGCGCATACATGTTGGATTGTTGTATACTGGTTACATAAGTAATTATTTTAAAACAAGATGCCATTTGGGTCAACAGAAATGTAGCTATAGGGCAATCTGATCAGTTGTTTTTTTTAGTTCAGTAACGAGTTGTTAGTACTGCTGAACCACGGGAAAATTTGCTATCTACAAAACAGCTCTTCAGACCAATAATTCTAAAAAAAATGAAAAGTGCTGTTGTTGATTTTGTTCTAGAATTATAAAATAAATGTTGTGTTTAAAATCTTTGTGCTTTGAACATTTTTAGCCCCCATGAAGATGGGAAGGGGGAACATAAAAAAAGTTACGACAGTTAAAAATACGATACAAATGAAATGTAAAAATGTTGTTTCCATTTTGTCAACTATTTAATGAAGATAAAGAAACAACTCAAAGGTAGAAGTCTGCTGTTTTAAAAGACACCTGCTTTCATCCCTCGTGCATCTCTCATTGGAAGCAAGTGACATAATGCACACTTAGACTTAAGACTTAACTTAGGCATTGTAAACCTTAAACTAGATTTAGACTAGACTTTTAAAAACTAAAATCAACAACAGTCATCATGAAATTGCTCTGGCTATTTATCCTAATAATTACTAAATACACACTAGCTGAACATAGAACTAGATCTACCTTAGTCAACACTAAACTTAAAGGAAACAACAGTCATAATCAATCATCACACTCTAGATCAATGCAACTTCAAAAATAACCTAACATACACATCCATAACATTAAAGAAGATCACCCATCACAAATGGAAGTTCTCAATCAGACACAGCAGAAATATATACCTATCACTGTTAATATTAATAGCATGAGATGTAGAGTCAAATCCAGGGCCTAGATCTAAAGATAGATGCAACATCTGCAAAAAAGTATGCACCATGAAACAGAAAGCCATTCAATGTGACACCTGCGATGAATGGTACCATGCATCATGTCTCCTTATGAATACACCTGTGTATTATGCCTTAGGCAACAAAGACGCATCAGGGTACTGTGTCTCGTGAGGGTTACCTCAGTTTACATCAGGACTGTTTGATTCCTTTGATGCAGACACTTCTAACCCATACAATATCCTAAACACCATCCCAAACCAAACTCACCAACCACTAGCCAGATCCACTCCTGTTAAACCTAAATCTACTAAAATTAATACAACAGCCTCACTAAACAAACCTACTAAAGAAGTAATACCAAAATACCTTAAAACCTTAGTAATAAATTTTCAAAGCATTAGGAACAAAACATCAGACTTAGAAATTTTATTATAATGTGAGAAACCAGACATAATTGCAGGAACAGAAACTTGGCTACATCCTGAAATTTATAATGCAGAAATTTTCAATAGTAATTATGAAATTTTTAGAAAAGATAGGGCTGACAATCATGGAGGAGTTCTTCTAGCAATAAAAAAACACTCTTATAGCAGAAGAAATTACCTTACCTAACTCAAAAAATATAGAATCAACATTTTGTAAAATCAATACCAACTCAACATCCCTAATATTAGGCAGCATTTACAGACCACCAAATTCTTGTTTAGAATACATGCAGGAACTATGTAATCAGATTACTACACTTAAAGAGACAAATAAAAATGCAGTTTTTTTGGATTATGGGTGATTTCAACCTACCTGATATAAATTGGAAAACACTAACCATAGATAAACACCAAAACCTTAAGGACATAAATGAGCTTTTCATAGAAACTATACACAACCAAAGTTTAGATCAAATCATTAAAAAGCCAACTAGATTAAACAACACATTAGATCTCTTCTTAACCAACAGACCTGGATTAGTAGTTGATTATGATATTATCTCTGGTCTATCAGACCATGAGATCATAAAAATACACAGTCAGATAAAAGCAGTAGCCAATTCAAAACCCAAAAGAAAAATCTTACTCTGGAATAAATGTAACCTAACACAACTACACCAAGCTGCATTAAACTTTCAACAAACATTCTTATTAGAAAAAGACATTAACCAACCAGTCCATGACCTCTGGAATTTCATTAAAAATCATCTTAAAAGCATTATAGAAAATCATATACCAACTAAATACACATGAAACAAAATAAATAAATGCTGGTTTAATAATAGACTAAAGAAGCTTTGTAAACAGAAGGAAAACCTTTATAGAAAATTTAAAGAAACCAAGGCAGAAAGAGTTTACAAAAAGTATATAAAAATTAAACACTAACCCAAAAAGTAAGCAGACAGCTGCAGAGTGAATACATAAACAATGTAATATCTAAAGATAACAACAAAAACCTATGGTCATACATTAAGTCTAAGAAAGTGGAAACAACAGGCATAGCGCCATTAAAAGAAGAACATAACATAATACATAATGATAGTGAAACTAAAGCAAACATCCTAAACAAATACTTTGCATCAGCATTCTCAGCCCCAGGAGACAAAGACATATTACTAAATTTGAACCAAGTAGACAACATAGAAGATATAGTAGTTCAAGAAAATGGAATTCAAAAACTATTAGCCAACACCAAACCAAATAAAGCGTCTGGACCTGATGGTATTCCAGCTAGATTACTCAAAGAACTAAGCAATGAGCTAGCCCCAGTGTTCAAAATACTCTTTCAGGCTTAACCAGGGCAGAGTACCAAAGGACTTGAAAGAAGCTAATGTCATACCCTATTTAAAAAAGGAGAAAAATCTGACCAAGGAAACTACAGACCAGTATCACTTACCAGCATCACATGTAAAATCCTAGAACACATAATATGTAGGAACATCATAAACCGCTTAGACAAACAAAATGTCCTCACACCATACCAACATGGCTTTAGGAAATATAGATCATGTGAAACACAACTAATAGGACTAATTGATGATTTTTCTAAAGGTTTAGATAATAGAGAACAAATAGATGCTATCTTACTTGATTTTTCTAAGGCTTTTGACAAAAGTTCACCACCATAGTTTGCTTAAAAAATTAAAATATTTTGGCATTAATGGTCCACTGCATCAATGGATTAAAGATTTTCTGATAGGGAGAGAACAAACAAATAAATGGCTCTAAATCAACACCGATAACAGTAAACTCAGGTGTACCTCAAGGAGCAGTCTTGGGTCCACTACTATTTTTAATTTACATAAATGATTTACCAAATTGCATTACTTCAGGAACAAAAGTCAGATTATTTGCAGACGATTGCATAATATATAGAACAATAAAAACAACACAAGACACAGATATTTTACAAAGAGAATTAGATGAATTACAGAAATGGGAATCAAATTGGAGCATGTCTTTCCGCCCAGAAAAATGTCAGTTGTTATGAGTAACAAAAAACTAAAACAAATTAATTCCACGTAACTTAGTCATGGCAAACCAGTAACACAGACTAAAAACGCAAAATACCTAGGTGTTATAATAAATGAAAAACTGTCATGGAATCCACATATTGATGAAACTATAAAAAAATCAAACAAAGCATTAGGATTTATTTTTAAAAATGTCTATAAATCAAATAAGAACATAAAACTAAAATGTTATTTAACCTTGGTTAGGCCAATAATAAAATATGCATCCTCCATTTAGGACCCCTCAACTCAAGAAAACATTAAGAAACTGGAACAGACACAAAATAGAGCAGTGAGATTCATAACAAATGACTAGTGTATTTGACTAGAGTAACACCCTTAGTAAAATCACTAAATTTAGAAAGCCTTCAGGACAGAAGACTCAAAAGTAAAGTAGCAATTATACATAAAACACTGAACCAAAATCTTTAAATACAAAAACAAAATTTAATAAAATAATCTGATAAAGGCACATTCCTCGTCCCATATGATAGGACAAATTTGTACAAATACTCCTTCTTCCCTAGTGCTATTAGAGCATGGAATGGGTTGCCTGAGTTAGCCAGGAAAACCAGTGACTTGGCAGAATTTAAGTCATTGGTTAATATGCATGACGCGTAGGACGTAATCATCTTCTTTTTTTGAAGTAACGTCTGTATTATATAAGATAAGATAAGAAGACACGCGTATATAAGAAATGTTATATATGCAACAAAGTTATCGTCCTTTTGGGGTTCCTCCGTGTGTAATTCTCCCCCCTTCTGTTGTGTGGGAAAGCAAGTTAACTAAATTGGCAGCCCTGATCCTCTTTGTACAGGACAGCGGATAAATGTCAACAGATGTGTTTATCTGCTCTTGCAACATTATCTCCCCCTGCCTCGCCCACCTGATTGCGAAGTGATAGACATTTATGTACTGTTTGTTGTTTAAGTTCGCAGACTGAATGCATTAACAAGAACATACTAATTGATAATCGTGCGTTGTCACGTTTATCTAGTACCGGCAGAACAGTAAAGAATTCTAGGGATGCTCGTGTGGTATGGTGAAATAGACAAAGGAGAAGACCTATGCACAACTAGAAAAGCTTTCAGCATAGTAATATGACTATCATTATGTACCCAGATTTTTACAAAGCTTATATCAACATAGTAGTATGCCTAACGTTACCCACCCAGATGTTAGAAAGGCTTATATCATCTGACTCTGTCTGTCCGTCTGGTAAAAAGTTGCATTATGCTTTTCTCACGTTTTCCATTCTCGGATCAAGTTAAAATATTTCACAACTATTCATTGAACCTGACAAGATATGAATCAATAAAAAAATTTAACCAATTAGTTAATTAGTATTGGTGATTAATTTTTTTTTAATATCGAAATAAGGGAAATAAATGTTATTTAAAAAGAGATGTGGATGTATATATGGGTTTACGTTTTTACACCTTTGTTCTCCCAATTACCATTCTCTGATCAAGCTCTAGTTGATGACAATACAAGATTCAATCAAAAAATTAACCAATCAGTTAATCATTCAATATTAATTAATGGTTTTTCTTTTAAATAGCAGAAAAAGAGCTAAGCCCTGTGATTTTAAATAAATGGTATTCATTAGCGATTCTTCCCCTTACATAAGCTTTGTTTTTAAAAGGTATTCTTTTTTTCTTTTGCTTGTTGCCTCAGTGCGATCAAAAACAAAGCTCTTTAAAAGCCACAACCAGCTCTCTTTGTTGAAGCTTATCATCTTTTGTAATTATAGTACTCCTTATTTTATATAAAAAAAAATATTCACATTTGATTAGAATTACGCCATTAGTAATATTACTAAATTTACAGACCCTTCAGGATAGAAGAATAAAAAGTAAAGCAGTAATAATACATAAAACACCGAACCATAATTTACAAAGCAAAAACAAAACTTAATGAAATACTCAGAAAGACACAAAGATAAAGGCACATTTCTTAGTTGATATGCTAGGACACATTCGTACAAGTATTCCTTCTTCCATAGTGCTTTTAAACTTTAGAGCATGGAGTGCATTCTCTGTATCAGCCTGGAAAACCAACGACTTGGGCAGATTTTAAGTGATCGGTTAACAAGCATGGATTGACACTTTGGATACGCGTAGGACGTACTATCTTCTCTTTTAATGTAACGTCTGCAATTTATAAGACAATGGTTAAGCCTGCGTTGGATGTGGCAAAATATGCAGCTTCGCAGCTGACCCTCATTCCCCTCAGGGCGACGAGTTACGGCAATGTTTCCATACGCCGACCCTGCTTTCATTCCAAAGTGGTCCAGCTGCTTCAACAGGACACACGTCTCTTGAGACAGCATGTCTCAACCTCCATTCTTTCCCCTGCTCCCTTACACCTCGGATTACCCAGCAACCCATTTTTTTATACTGGATCAGAAAATCCTCAATATATATATATATATATATATAACTTAATCAATTTCATCTGACAGTCAAGATAATTCCTATTCCTTCGTTCCACAAAGAAAAACAATTCCTTCCATTCGATTTTTTGTTTCTTTCCTTCTGAGCCTGTTCTACGATCTGGGTCTCAGCCTTTTACTTACTAGCAAAATATGCCCCTACAAAAGCCACACGCTAAATGGTGTGGAAGGGAAGAAAAAAGGGGGAGATATTCATAAAACAAAAAAAACAAAACTTCATTCCATAAAGTATGTATAGAGAAAAAAGATTGAGAGAGAGATTTAGCAATTCTTGAATGTCACGTTCTCAACTTTGAGGCTTTCGGAACTCTTCGTTAGACAGAAGAGGGTTAAAAAGTATAGTATATCTTTAGAAATGTATACAAATAAAGGGATACAACTTTATAAAGATTTATTTTTTTTTGTAAGTATTTTTTTTAACCTTGACCTACGACAACGAGAGGAGTATATTGCTGCATGGTATTTGTGTAGTTTACCGTTAGGATTTGATTCTCAATACTGCGTTGATGTTTTCTTACTTGATCCTTATTTTTCATAATTGTTTGTATGGTTGCACCAAACTAATTATTATCATTTTTTTTATGTAAACAATTCAAATTAATCCTTTTAGCTGTTCAAAATTAGAAGCAGCTCATACAATAGAAGTAGTATTACATACACAAATCTAAATTTCAGATCATTTGTTATAAAGTAGACTAATTATAGTATTATTATTATTAATCAACCCATTGTTGTGCATGAACAGACATTTCTATCTGCTTTCATCAAATAAAAGAACTTTGCATCTACTGATAAAGCGGAAACGATTTTATTTTCCCTGTTTGCCGTCTGCTAGTTCTGTGGACAATTTCCAAGATAGAATTGTGCATTCATTGAAACAGATGTTGGCATCAGCAATCTAATTCATTCATTGCAATGGATGTTGGAATTCATATATTGCAAATTTGCAATGGATGTAGAATAGATGTTTATACCTGCAATCTAGTTCACCTATCATTCAGGACCTTTACACTGACGATTTTGTAAATGAATTTTGCAGATATTGAACTTTTAATAGAGAGATCAATCTGTTCATATTTTCTATGTAAAAGTAAATGCACATTCTTGCCAACAGATACAACAAACACTCTGTCCTAAGAAAGAAACTGAAGGAAGTGAATTACCAATGTATACGTGTACCTACTGCTATAAGAATCAAGCATCTTTTGTTATAGTCTCTCAGAGAATTACAGTTCATGTTGCGCCATATCTGCTTTCCAAGCTATGAACTAAGAACATATCAGATACAGGTACACCGTTTCTGCTTTCACTCTGCACATTGACAGTGTAATTTTTTATTTTTTTTTACAAACTTTTATCAACTCAATTTGACTGTCTGTCTGGGGGAAAAAAATAACGCTAGTTCAAATCCAACTTAAAATATTAACCAAATCAAAGGTCAATGTTTCAAAAATTAGAATATTTTCAATAGCAGACGATGATTTATCTTCTAATTATAACATTTCAAAATGCATTCCGTTTTCCAGAGTCGTGTTCATGTTTCCACCATAAAACGGCCTTTGAGGAACTGCGTGTGGACAGTGACATGCTTTGTTGGAGCTTTCTTTCATCCTCGCCAGTGCAATGTACTTAGCCCTTAGGCACCCCACGGTGGCTCTGTTTGGCTTCCTTATCGCCTAATCGTCTTGTCTAACGACCGCTTCCAACTGATCACTGCAATGAGGCTGAGAATCTTTGATAAACTCCACGTTTAGTTTCAGTGGGTAAGAAAGGATCGAATTTAAAGTAGTTAGTCATAGGTTTGAGTTAATTTTGCTTCTTAATAAATACTTTTAAAAACATCTATTTAAAAAGTCGAGATTATAGTAAACAGTGGTGTTTGCAGTTAGTAGTGATGTGTTCGAAGTAAGCAGCCATGTGTTCGCAGTTGGCAGTGATGTCTTCGCATTTGGCAGTGATGGGTTTCCAGTTGGATGTGATGTGTCCCATTATTTGTGATTTAAGTCATGAGACATTTTATTTGACTCTTCACAAATTTATTGTATTTGTGTTCATTCTTATCGTTTGAGCTAGGAGGCGCGGTGGTTGAGCGATAAAGTGCTTGGCTTCCAAACTGGGGGTGTCGGGTTTGAATCCTGGTGAAGACTGGGATTTTTAATTTCGTGATCTTTGGGCGCCTCTGAGTCCACTCAGCTCTGATGGGTACCTGGCATTAGTTGGGGAAAAATTAAAGGTGGTTTGTCGTTGTGCTGGCCACCTGACACCCTTGTTAACCTTTGGCAACTTTTACTTTACTGTATCGTTTGAGCTGCACTGAAACATGCCATGTTGTAACAAATACAATATAAAAGTAATTCAACTTTAAATAATACAAGTGTCTTTAGTGGGCTATTTAAAGCCAAAAAAAAGTATTTTAAAGGTTTTCACTTTCGCTTTAACCGTTTGCAATCACTGGCATATCTTCTTAGAAACACAACTGACATACAATGACACCATCTTGATCTACTATTTGTCTGATGGCTCTCAGCTCCTGGGACGCTTTTGTAACATCTTTCTAATAGGCAGAGACCAAAATGAATCAGTCATAGATAATATACCATCTCGAGCTACACTCTTCAGAACTCATCCGAGTGATTCTTTTCGCCCAGACATCGACTATCATCTCTGAGAACCTTCCTCCCAGGGGACGAAGCGAGTCTTGTATACATCCCAGACTTCTTCGTCAACAAGAGTGTCTTTTTAGAGCATTCGTATCGATACCTTCTGTCCGGCTAATGGCTCCCGTGAGTAACGATTCTATCCCATGTACACAGCGGAACTTTTCACTATTTCTCTGGGAAAGAAACAAAGAGAGAGAGAGAGAGAAAAAATTGGGGGAGAGGGGGGGGGGGGGGGGGAAGGAGACCGCGTTGTTCCTATTCGAAGCGAAAATACTGGGCATAATATCAATGTTGATTCTAGGCCTGGGCCGAGAGAGCGGGACACATTTGGTTTAGGGAAGGATAAGCGGGGATGAGGGGCGATAATTAGACGGAAGAGGTCCACTAGAGATGAGCGTGTGTGGACAGACTAAATACTTTTAAGGAAAATTGTAATTTTCTCAAGTGGGCATTAGAAAAGTTGTGTTCGTTTGTCAGGAAAGGCTTCTCTGCACTGACAATGTCGCCAGGACAATTCTCGTGTGTACAGTAGAGTACACGACAAGTCTCGCGTGTACACTAGTGTACAGGACAAGTCTCGTGTGTACAGTAGTGTACAGAACAAGTCTCGCGTGTACAGTAGTGTACAGGACAAGTCTCGTGTGTACAGTAATGTACAGGACAAGTCTCATGTGTACACTAGTGAACAGGACAAGTCTCATGTGTACACTAGTGTACAGGACAAGTCTCATATGTACAGTAGTGTGCAGGACAAGTCTCATATGTACAGTAGTGTGCAGGACAAGTCTCATGTGTACAGTAGTGTACAGGACAAGTCTCATGTGTACAGTAGTGTGCAGGACAAGTCTTATGTGTACAGTAGTGAACAGGACAAGTCTCTTATGTACAGTAGTGAGCAGGACAAGTCTCATGTGTACAGTAGTGTACAGGACAAGTCTCATGTGTACAGTAGTGTACAGGACAAGTCTTGCGTGTACAGTAGTGTACAGGACAAGTATCATGTGTACAGTAGTGTACAGGACAAGTCTCTTATGTACAGTAGTGTACAGGACAAGTCTCATGTGTACAGTAGTGTACAGGACAAGTCTCTTATGTACAGTAGTGAACAGGACAAGTCTCATGTGTACAGTAGTGAACAGGACAAGTCTCATGCGTACAGTAGAGTACAGGACAAGTCTCATGTGTACAGTAGAGTACACGACAAGTCTCTTATGTACAGTAGTGTACAGGACAAGTCTCTTATGTACAGTAGTGAACAGGACAAGTATCATGTGTACAGTAGTGTACAGGACAAGTCTCATATATACAGTAGTGTACAGGGCAAGTCTCTTATGTACAGTAGTGTACAGGACAAGTCTTATGTGTACAGTAGTGTACAGGACAAGTCTCATGTGTGCAGTAGTGTGCAGGACAAGTCTTATGTGTACAGTAGTGAACAGGACAAGTCTCTTATGTACAGTAGTGAGCAGGACAAGTCTCATGTGTACAGTAGTGTACAGGACAAGTCTCATGTGTACAGTAGTGTACAGGACACGTCTTGCGTGTACAGTAGTGTACAGGACAAGTATCATGTGTACAGTAGTGTACAGGACAAGTCTCTTATGTACAGTAGTGTACAGGACAAGTCTCATGTGTACAGTAGTGTACAGGACAAGTCTCTTATGTACAGTAGTGAACAGGACAAGTCTCATGTGTACAGTAGTGAACAGGACAAGTCTCATGCGTACAGTAGAGTACAGGACAAGTCTCATGTGTACAGTAGTGTACAGGACAAGTCTCTTATGTACAGTAGTGTACAGGACAAGTCTCTTATGTACAGTAGTGAACAGGACAAGTATCATGTGTACAGTAGTGTACAGGACAAGTCTCATATATACAGTAGTGTACAGGGCAAGTCTCTTATGTACAGTAGTGTACAGGACAAGTCTCATGTGTACAGTAGTGTACAGGACAAATCTCATATATACAGTAGTGTACAGGACAAGTCTCATATATACAGTAGTGTACAGGACAAGTCTTATGTGTACAGTAGTTTACAGGACAAGTATCATGTGTACAATAGTGTACAGGACAAGTCTCATATGTACAGTAATGTACAGGACAAGTCTTGCGTATACAGTAGTGTACAGGACAAGTCTCGCGTGTACAGTAGTGTACAGGACAAGTCTCGTGTTTACACTTGTGTACTGGACAAGTCTCATGTTTACACTAGTGTACAGGACAAGTCTCGTGTGTACACTAGTTTACAAAACAAGTTTCATGTGTACACTTGTGTACAGGACAAGTCTCAAGTGTACAGTAGTGTACAGGATAACGCGAGTCGGATTCTTCAATGTCAGTCTTCAATGCGGTTGGCAGGTTGAATTGGTATCGTTACTAGTTATCTGCACTTCAATTTCAATCCACAGTGTTTGAAATCTTCACATAAGCTGGCTTCGTATGAAAAAATCGCTTTGTGCTGTCTGTCTGTCCGTCTGATTGGAACTTTTAAATCTCAAAAACTAAAAGGTATTCTTGAAAATTCCATTTCTCCAAAGCTGTTTAGTGTTCTATAAAGGTAACAAGCTGTTTAGAGTTTTATAAAGGTAACAAGCTGTTTAGTGTTCTATAAAGGTAACAAGCTGTTTAGTGTTCTACAAAGGTAACAAGCTGCTTTGTGTTCTATAAAGGTAACAAGCTGTTTAGTGTTCTATAAAGGTAACAAGGCAATGTTTAGTCTTTTTAATTTAAATCCATTTGTTTTAAATAAAGTGTTCTCAGTCCAGTGCTTGAGGAATACTTTATACTTAATAGACTCAAACAAAAATATATATTTGTATTAGTCTGCGTATGCGTTTCTCGCTAAAGGAAAAAAATCCATCTCAATATACTAATAAACTTTGACCTTTGAAAATCTTCACCCGCTGGAAGATAAATTGCATTGCCTTCAAACATTTCAAATTGGACAAATGCAGGGCATACGCTGTCGTTTCGATTTAAAAACCATACAATCAAAATAAACAAAACTCTTGTTTTTGTAATCAAAGTTTATATAGGGTGAAGGAATACCACCGTTGAAGCCCTGTCATATCTCTCAATATTGCAAGGTTTATCCCCACCCCATTTCTCTCTCTCTCTCTCTTTGTAACAAAATTAATTACTTAACACAAGTTGAATGACTAAGTGGTTATTTTTTTTTATCTATTCATTTGTTGTCATAGATCAGTGATGCTCAAACTACGGACCGCGGGCCATATCCGGCCCGCGACGTGGTTCCATCCGGCCGGCCGCAACGTCGGCACTAAGTGTAGAAATCTACCTTCCAAACAAAAAAAAAAAGTTGAAAAAAAATGTATCTTTACCTACGTTTGGGCCATCACTTTTTTCTCTGATGGATTGGTATCATGATATTTAACATTTGTGTGTTTATGAACATTATAATAAGCCAACATATTTTTTTTATAAAGAAAAAGTGGTTGATAAAACAACAATATAAAAACGGCATTATAAAATTAATATGGTGTCATTCTTGGTTTGAGCCGCGAATAAAAAAAATTTAAACTATGCTTAGATATCAAAAAGAGAATCCACAAAATGAGCCGGTGTTGCTCACATTTAAGTATAGAGATAATAATATAGTCTGATGCGTAAAAAAATTATAATTGTCAAATAATTAATTAAGTATCAAATCCAATGGTTTCTACCAAATAAGTTTCACAACAATTTCATTTCATTTTATAACTTTTCGTTCATGTGGCCCGCGAGACGAGTGTAGGAAATAATAATGGCCCGCGGGGCGAATTAGGTTGGGCATCACTATCATAGACAATTAATAATTGTGCAAAATTTCAACTTGATCAGAGATTGATACAAGAATCACCCAGAAAAACAGACAGACAAAGTTAATAAAACATTTGTAAAAGTAGCAGAGAGCTGAGTACGAGACACAGAAATTACTTTCTTTAGGCATAATATGGCTTGTCTTCGAGTCGAAGATCAGTGAGGAGTGCAGTATTTTCAGTGGCTGCGCAGTCCCAGCTGTGACCTACATATTTTGCCACATCCAGGACAATCATAACCATTGTCCGCAGGCGGTCGATTTACGTAAGATCAACTAGGTCACAAGTAAAACTCAGCTCTAGAACATCCGATAATGAATGTCTGCCTGTATAATTGCTCATGAAAAAGAAATTCATCACAGAAAGCAAGGAAGAATGTGTTTTAATTAATTTTTTTTCAGTGAAATGTATTAAATAATAAGTTAATTGTTTTATTTGATAAAAACTTCTAATGCGTGTGGGTTGTTAGAATTATTCGCTATGAACACAAATAATTAGAATCAGGGGCGGTCTGGGTATCAAAATCGGCCCGGGCATTACCATATAAACAGACCCACAAATGGCATATGTCATAAATTTTCGGTGGAGGGGGATTTTTACCCCACTTCGCAATATATATATATATATATTCATGTGTGTGTGTGTGTATGTAATTAATCTCCATTACTTTCTGGTCTTTCATTCTTTCAAACATTTTTTTCTACCCTAGAATACTCTCTTCCTATAATCAGTGGAAAGACTGTACACACCGCCAAAGGGCAGCTAGGGAGTTCGGGGGAGCGCTGCGAGCTCCACACAGTGGGGTCCGGGGCGAAGCCCCGGAATCAAGCATTAATTCCGTTATTTTAAGCTTTAAAAATGCATATTCTGGGGTATCTACAGTGCAATTAGCATGCTACTCTTCTGCTAAGAAAAATTCAAAAACCAAATCTGCTATTCAGTCGAGTCCAGCGACTGGTAGAAAATGGTAACAATAGTTTTGCTTTAGTTTTTGTATTGGAGGGGGAAGGGAAACCACAAAACCCCTTTTGGCGACGCTCATGAAATTTGGTGACTGTAGTTCGCTTAAGTTGGCTGCACTAGAGCAGTAAGTGAAGTTTCCCTTTCAGACAATGAGGTCTGAGGCAAGTGATGGCTACGCCCATGTGTTATATTATTGGTGTAAGCCTAACTCACTACAATATATATGAAGTTTGATAAAGCATCGAAAACTGGATGTATGCATTCGTAGGATTACATAATGTATTCTATCTATACATGTTTGTAGTCTGAAAACTATAAACATTTCAATAGCAGCCTAATGAGATTGAAGCTTTTTGGTATTACTTATAGATTACAGACGTTTCTTCAAAAAAATAAGATTGTTACGTCTTACGCATTTCATGTGTCAATCTAGTCATGCATGTTGATCTGTGACTTAAAATATGCTAAATCAATGGTTTTCCTGGCTGACTCAGGCAACCCATTCCATTAAAAGATAAGAGAAAGCAGAAAGGTTAGAGAGGTACTTATTAATGTGAAAGCTCTTGCTTCCTCCTAGTACATTCTCAAAAACGTGATTTGTATATGAATATACCATGACCCATTATTTAAAATATAAATCTCCTTTCATTAAATATCGGATGTGACAGCGCTATATAAATTATTGTAATTATTGTTAAAAATTTTCATCATTAATGACTTCATACTAAGCATAAGTTTGCCATTAATTATAATAGTATAAAAATTGATTTAGATCTAGATTTATTTTTTTATTAAATTTTTTTTTGTAATCCTTAACTGTAGTATTTCAAGATCTATGTTATTAAAAATAAACAAAAAGAATCTTGCTTTTTCTTTTCAAATCGAAGAAAGTAGAGCTTTATACTCATATTGAGCTGTCAATTGATTGGGTGGTTTGCAATTTCGCGGCTGTGTGTATGTGTTAAAGTTCATTTCTATTAAGTATTGTTAAAGAGCTAATCGTCGCGCCTATTTTTTGCTGCGTTATATCAATGTTTTCTAACTTAACCTCTCTAATCCCTCTTTTTGGTTAAATTTCATTGGAACCATTAAAAGACTGTGGAAGGGAAGGAGCCAAAAAAAAATGGGAGTGCCATCAAAGGCCCATGCCGACCAGCAAAATGATTAGGCCAAACACAATCTCGATGACATCAAAGCAGTCAATGCCGCTCGTGCATAGGGGAAAGTACGGTCTAACGTTTTGCAATGATAATACGTACAGTGTATAGTGTATTTTTTTGTTGATATTCTTGTTGAATTTCAAACAAAGTTGATTGTAATAAAAATATTTAAAAAATATATTTAAAAAAACGGGTTCGGGCCTTTGTGTCTTGCTGCTGTCACTTTTTTTTTTAAGTTGTCTGCATTGAATTTTTTTTCTTTGGTCGCGACCAGTCCGCCCCTGATTAGAATATAGAAATGATTACCAATAGGCGTTCAACAGTTTACACATAAATATTGAAATACTCCATCCAGATACAAATAATAAGATACTCCCTAAATATAAAGTAATTATTTCCTAGAAAGAAAATAAAGGATGACCTTTTTTTCTTATTTCGCAACCAGGCGGCCCCAACCCGCAAGGCGACCCAGACATTTAAAAATGTTTTAAACTCATTTTCGTTTTATTACCATTCATTTGTACGTCCTGTAGGTACAGAATGCGAAAAAAAAGAGGCAGGCGCCCCAAAGACAGACCACGAGTATGGTGGCTTGATAATGTAGAGACAGATCTACAACAGCTAAAGTCCTGGCATGGAAACGTAAAGCACAGGATAGATCAGAATGGAGAGATATGCTAAAGCAGGCCAGGGACCTCCTTGAGCTCTAGCGCCACTTGGAGGATGTAGAAAAAAAAATAGTGAAGCTGAACTGCGTTAAATATTAATTGTAAGATCGTTGATATAATAATAACAATCAGTGCACTCTGGGGCCAAGGTTTTCAAGACTCGTACCAATTGCCAGTGTTCTTGTACAAATTAAACCAAATTAAATCCATCAAACTATCTGCACTACTTTTTAAGTGCTGTTTAAATGTGTCAAAAGAACTACTGTGTACACCCTTTAATACTCAGCTCAATATCGATTCTCAAGCTTTTTGCCTATCAAGCACAATTTCACAAAGAAACTGCTGGCTCAGAACCTAAAGCCAACTCTAAACCTTGGTTATCTAATCGTTCTTGGATTGAATCTTTTCTCTAGTTGTTCCAAACTGAGCTGGATACAAATCAACTGAAGGTGAGACTTCACACTTCTATAAATAACTTAGGGAAGTCAAGGGAGACAAAAGGAAATCAATGCGTCGTAGCACGTGCTTCATGCTTCACGTGCTGGCGTTTTTTTCCCTTTAACATTTCTATTCAATATCTGCCAAGAAGTATATAATGCTTCTATTAGTACTGCAATAATTAGATTTGTAATATATATGTGACATGTAGCTAGAAGCAGGTTGTCTTCTTTATTACTGTTCATTCAATTGGTAAACCTTGGTAGCACACAGTAAGCTACATTTCAATCAGGTAAACATCGTGAATGCTAGATAAGTAAAGAAGAGAAAAGTAAAAATCCACATTTAGACCCTGAGATCTATAGGGCAGATGATGTTATAGTCATCTGTTTCTTTGGCCAACTGTTAACGAGCAGATTATCATGTGGCCACCACAACGACCAACCGCCTTTACTTTCCCCAATTGAAGTCAGATACCGATTACAGTTGGGTGGATTCAGGGGCGCCCTAAAAATCCCAAAATCAGTCTTTACTGACATTCAAAGCCAGGATCCCAGGTTCGGGAGCCAAGCGCTTAACCACTCGGCCATCGCGCCTCCCAAGATAAGTACGGATGCATTTTTAAAACTTGGAACAGGACCCGGTGTCGATTTTGAAGGTTTTGGGTTTCAATATTTCATTAAACATAACTAGATCTAAACAAAAACAAATATTTATATTAGAGGATACACAGTCTCCATTAAAAATATATGTAGTAGGCGCCTCAAAACAGCTATGTGGCTATGTAAGTAGAAAAAATTAAACTTGGATTCTGCCGCGCCGTTCAGCGCATAGGTTGGCAAGCTTTCTATAAAATGATCGGTCGTAGGCAATATAGCAGGTGCCTACGAATTTTGGGTCTTCTAAGAAACTGTGATATCATGTTATAGTTGGAAAGCCTTGATTTCGCTTTCCTCCTTCCGTTACCCTTGTTATGGGGACATTTTTCGTCTTGTCGAAGGATATTTCCCGTGAATCTCATACGACGATCACCATTTAACTCAGAGGACGCGTGCCCTTGCAGGAAAAGATTTCCCCATTGGTGACATGATCTCGGTATGCTCTTCAAGATCCTTCTCCACCATCGCTGCACTGCCACGTTTAGTCTCTTCTCAATCTCTACAAATGACCTGCATGTCTCAAAAAGGCCGTTGGGACGATGATTCTATTGAGGTGGTGGATCTGGTCGGACAGACTGATTCATTTGTTGGCCCAGATAGGCGGCCGTGGCATTTGGAAGACGGCTCTTTCCTTCCCTACCCAGCATTCAACATCGTTATATGTACTGACTGGAGAGGGGGAAAAAAGGTGTTCTTATATTTTTGGTTCATCGCGTAAATGTGCATTAGTATAACAAAGGAAGAAATTGAATAAGTTAATATTTAACAGTATAAATGTCAGAACATTTTCTGTTAGTATTGTTGCAATTTACATTTTTTTAAAATAATGTTTAGATTCTGAATTCAAATCTGTGGCGTGAAGGCTTCAGGAATAAACCTCGAGGGTAAAAACCAGGAGTGAAGCGCTACAGTTACTAAGACAATTAATTGTGGTATTCCTTTCTACAGCTTCTGCAGGTGAGTACGTGCCAAAAGTATTACCCTTGATGTCTTTAGACCACACCAGGAAAGTAGATAGTATATGATCTAGGAGAATGTATATATATATATGTACACGTGACGGTACGGACTTACCGAGTGCAAAAGAAACGAAGGCTGCATCAGTCCAGGGAAAGAAAAAGAAAGTTGCCTCCCTGTCAGCTAGCCCTAGGACAGATGCATAGACATGCACGAACTGTGGCAAACTCTGCCGCTCCAGAATTGGCTTTATTAGTCACACTAGATTCTGCCTCGTCTCAAGACGAAACCAAAGCCAGTGACTCACCTGAGCGCATTCATTGTCTTCCTATATATATATATATCTTTAATAACGTATATTCCAAGGGAAGAAAATAGAAAATCTTTAAGACTTTATAATTATTTGAAATACGTTTTTTGAAATCTGTTTATCCGAATTTTCACAATAAACTTTGAAAATAGTGTCATTAGTAAGTTATTTTCATTATCACCAGAGTTGTTGCCTTGCCCATCAATAAACAGACCGAACTACTATTACGAGAAATATTATCAACTAACGTCACTAAAGTGTATGAGACAGTGTATGAGAAAGTGTATGAAACAGTGTATGAGAAAGTGTATGAGACAGTGTATGAGACAGTGTATGAGACAGTGTATGAGACAGTGTATGAGAAAGTGTATGAGAAAGTGTATGAGAAAGTGTATGAGACAGTGTATGAGAAAGTGTATAAGACAGTATGTGTTTTTGACAAGAATACTTTAATTTGACGTCAAACGCTTCATTTCTCCATTGAGTAACTTTTATGTGTGTGTGTGTGTGTGTGTGTCTAAGCTCACCTAATTATTGGCTGTCTAATTGACGTTGTCAGTCTCTGCCAACTTCGAACCCATCATTACCCATCCAAGTGTCGCTCCCCATCATGTTCAAGACCACGCTGGCTAGAATCGCAGGCAGCCGTTGTAGTTGTGATTTGTTTTTCTCTACACAATGTGTCCACGTTCAGCGGTAAACTGGGTTATTAACGAAACCAGCAATTAGAGTTGATGTGCATAATTTAAATCCACAACACAAAACACGCCTCAAGGCGTGGAGACAACAAGTTTGACTAGTCAACAGAAGTGTTCCACATTTTGTAGTTGTGTTTGTAGAAATTCAACTTACTGAACTGTCTGCAGTATTAGTGATTACTGATAACAATAGATTGGTAAAGTGGTGAAGTGCTACATTCTAAATTCATCAAATTTCGGCGTACTAGTTTTGACGGGCAGAGCATTGTTCTCAATGTATCTACATTCAAAGGTTCTGAATATGGGTGTCAAGATCGTGTTTCAAGAAATGTGTCTTGTATTTTCTCCACAATCATCTGACATAGGAGGATTCGGAGGTGCCGTTAATATAGTTTTAATCACCACTAGTACGCAATGTAATGACATTTTTCCCGCGATTTTTCACTCCTTTTTTTTTAGATGTCATCTGTCACCTAATATAAAGTCGTCGTCATATACGTACGACCAGCCTTGACCTCTACGTCCAGCCTTCACCCTAGAGTGTGACAATGAGCATGTACGTAGCTCAGGAGCCATCGGTCTTATTTGATGAAGCAATATCACAATAAAGGAAAAATGAAGAGCACACGCTATTGAGAATTACATATGAATCAATATAACATTATTGGCTTTTTGAAGTACATTTTGACAAAGCTAATATCAACTCACTCTGGGGCACACCCAATCTTGGATCAAGCTGAAGTTTTGCACAATTATTTACTTTACCTGACAACACAAGAATCAATAAAAACATAATTAGTTAATTAACTATTGGTTATTAATTATTTTGTTTGGTATCTCGAACAAGGGAATGAAATTGTACTTGACTGATAAGGTGTTAGAAATTGAAAAGCCTCCTTTATAATTTCTGGAGTCTGAAATTAACAATAGTTAACAATAAAACCTTCTGTTTTCATAAAACTTTCCCAGACATAGTGGTTAGTGTGTTGGCTTGAGGAGGCTGAGTAGGTTTTAACCCTCGAGGTAGAATTCAGATCGTTCACTTTTTTGTATTATTGTATTTGAAAAGCGATCACCCAGATTATTCTTCTCCCCCCCCCCTCCTTTTCTACTGGTCCGGACAAATAATAGACAGATTGAGAAAGCTAAAAGAGTGAAATTGCGCTACACAAAAAAAGGTAAAATATTTATTGTAACATATTGGTATAATATGTACATTTGCACACTAGCGCGTCAGTGCAACACCGCTTGTGTTTTTAGTAATAAATGGAGTTTCTAATATGTCTTCCCTCTTAAACACTAGTTTGTTATTAAAACAAAGGTTTTTTATTAATCTAATAATGGCTTCTTTTTTTCAGCTTTTGTTTCAAAGGACCGTTAGCTGGTGCCGATAGTAAACAAAAAGCCGGATGGCTGGGAATGTGGATTGGTCAACAAGGCCGTGAGGTTTGCAGAACTCTAAATATTACTGATAGGGAAGAGGGAGAGCCACAGTGATGAAAATGTTGTACTTATAAGTACTGCAAGTAGCCAGTATAAAAAGGGTAAAGTTGAGAACATCAAGTGGACTGTAAAACTAGTCGTGCATGGCAAGACATTAATTTTCCGAATTGACACTGGTGCAAGATGTAACATTCTTGTCAAGTCAGAGTTTGAAAAGCTCAAAGACAAAGTAAAACTTGCTTATTCTGCAAAGTCGCTCAAGTCTTACTCTAATCATGTTATTAAGACTTTAGGAGCAGTGGTGCTACCTTTGAAAAATAATCTCCAAGTGGTGAAAGCAAGGTTTGAGTTAGTAGACATTAACCAAGAGAACATTTTGAGTGGTGATACAGCAGAATGTTTAGGACTACTACAACGGAAAGACAGCATAGAATCCAAGGCAGAAGACGAGTTACAAAGAAAGTGTCCTGACATGCTGAAAACAACTGGAACACTGCCAGGAGAATACAAGATTCAAATATTCTACAACTTATAATCGCACAGATTTTTTTATTGTTAGTCAAGATCCATTACAAATTTAATGACATGACCGATCTAAACTAATTGATACAACTACGCTTTATATAAGTTGCGCTTACTTATAAAAGTATTTTCTATATTGTTGTTATTTTTTTACTTTTGTCATTTTAGGTACATATTTATTTAATTAACATAGCTCCAACTTGCATTAATTTAAATAGAAGTGAGAACCTGGCAGTGGGGGGGCTTTCGAACGAGACAGCTGGAGATTTCTCACAAAGGCCGCGGAATATACACTTAATATCAAAAGTTAAATATACTGTCCAAGACAGTCGTAGACGGCGAAAAGAGAACCTTAAAGGATTATCGGCGAACATGATGTGTCTGCGCAGTTGTGGCAAAATATGTAGGCCGCAGCTGGGACTGTGTAACCACGAAAAAAACTGCATTTCACATTAATCTTCGGACTCGAAGAAAAGGCCCATGAAATTACTTACTATTCTGTTATTGTATTTACAAATGGTTATTTGAAATTAAGTACGCTCTGGAGTTTTATCCACGGTTCAACATTTTAACTTGACATCAACGAAAGAGCAAATAGTTTAGCCTCTAAAATCTGTTGAGTATGAAGTCTTCCTTGTCAGCAGAAGGCTGCCTCGTGTTTACTTGATTATCATAGGACTATCTCCTGCAAACAGAGGCCACAAGACATTGATTTTAATGATAAGGCGATAATTGTTCTCGTTGTTAGACAATGTGACGTTTTAAATAAAGGAAACCTCGTGATCTGAAGATATAATTGGGGGGGAAATAATTGCAGAATAATTGTCAACCCTTCACTCCCTCTCTCTTTCTTACTTTCTTTCTCACTCTCTGTCTCTCTCTCTCTCTCTCTCTCTCACTCTCTCTTTCTCTCACTCTCTCTTTCTCTCACTATCTCTGTCTCTCTCTCTCTCTCTCTCACTCTCTCTTTCTCTCGCTCTCTCTTTCTCTCACTCTCTCTTTCTCTCACTCTCTCTTTCTCTCACTCTCTCTTTCTCTCACTCTCTCTTTCTCTCACTCTCTCTTTTTCTTTATACCTTGTTAAAATTTTCTGTCAACTCAGAATGTCACTTCTAAAGTCTTTGTTGCCAGACACAAGGTGTTCAACTGTGAGGTCTCGCTAGACTATAGCAAGCTGTGATAACTACAAGAAGATGGAAGTTAATAACATCCGTAGTTGGCAGCGTTTTAGTTTCATAGTCGTAAGTGTTTCTAAAAAAGACTTAATTTGCGTCTTGTATCTTTCTGTCTGCCTTTAATGATCTTAAGTGGTAATATAAAATGATCTTTCGAATGTTCTGATCGATTTAAGGCGAACACTCTCATCTATCATGTCAGTGGAATTTTCATTGAGGTAGATAGGTCTTACTAGAAGTATCTTCATTCGAGACAGACACAAAGATACGTGTTGTTAAAAGTGTCTTTATTCAAGTCAGACACGTAAATAGGTCTTGTTAAAAATGTCTTCCTTCAAGACAGACTAGGCAATTTAATGATGGAACTTCTGAGCCATGACATTTCATCTTATCTTATCTTATTGATTGCAGACGTTAGTTCACAAGAGAAACAGATTCTTTTTATACGTACATTTGTTAAAAACAGTAGTTCACAGTTTTGTTTGTCCAATTGTCTAATTAGATGTACTTTGGGTCCAGGATGTCAAGAGTTAAGACGTAATTTATGTCCACGATCTTAGGTGCTGAGACGTACATTGCGCATGGGATTGGAAGGACTAAGACGTAGATTAATTCCAAGACATGAAGATGTCTTTAGGTCCAAGATTTGAAGTGTTACGACGTACTGACGTCCAAGATTTGAAGTGTTACGACGTACTGACGTCCAAGATTTGAAGTGTTATGACGTATTGACGTCCAAGATTTGATGTGTTACGACGTACTTACGTCCGGGATTTGAAGTGTTTAGACGTACTATACGATCAAGATATTAAGTGCAAGAAAGTGCATAGTGTCCGTAATTTGAAGTACTAGTTTGCACTTAATGAGAATTGAAATGTAGTTGACCTGTGAATGATTAAAACTTGTTCATGAAAGTGTTCTCATTATAACAAGGATACAAAGCTTATCTTCGTAACCAAGCAGTCAAGAGATAAATCCTTGTAACAACCCAGCCAACCGTCAGTACATCATACGTCTCGTCTTATAAACTAGAGAACAACTATAAGAATGAATTATTTAAACATATGATACCAGAAACTCTTTCAGTTTCTTTTCCATGCTAAAATGATCTAAGTATCTAGTATATAAATATTTAGGTATTTAAGTACAGGTCCGGATTTAAGGCAGGTCAGGCGGGGCTATAGCCCCGAGGTATTCATAAAAAAGGGGGCTACATAGAAGAGATTGTAATAGTCATCCATGGTCTTAATATCCACAAAAGTTAACCATTGTATGTTGTACGTATATTTCTTCTTTAAAAAATTGTATATGAAATAATTGTAACTGGTTTAAAGTAGGACCATTACAAGTGCTCTAGTTCTTTCTTCTAAAGTATGTCTGGCTATTAGATCTGAGTTTGTTTAGTGATTAGGGTTCCATACTGTAAACTTCTTCACAAGCTTCTGACCCTGGGCCTCCACATACTTAAATCCGGCTCAGTGTAAGTAATTATGTATTTAGGTATTTTGTTATTTAGGCATTCAGTTTTTTTAAAGTATTATGGTGTTTAAGTATTTTAGTATTTTAGTATTTATGGTTAGGGTTTTGTAGTATGAAGTATTTAGGTATTTAAGTATTTATGTTTTTAAATATTTAGATATCTAAGTATTTACATATTTTAGTATGTAAGTATTTAGGTATTTACGTAATTAATTAGCTGAGAACTAGTACACATTATTTTATATTCAGTTTTTATCCATTTAAACTTTAAAACAGCAAAAATAAAATCGACTGGGGAGGGGGGCATCGTTTGATCTTGTCTCCATACGTTCAATACTTAACAACTGAAGAGAGTTTGTTGTTTTGTGTGTGTGTGTGAAGGAAACATGTACACTTATTTGTTCTTTATGAATGGTGTACTCTACAAATCTAACAATCCCTTTTTTCAAGGTAAAATTTCGAACATGGCTGGTTAGTTAAAGTTAGTTATGTTGCTAGAACGTCTTGCACACAATGCAAATGTGGGTTTGATCTGGCCATTTGCTAAAATTATATTTCTTAATTATATTTCTTAATTATATTTCTTAATTATATTTCTTAATTATATTTCTTAATTATATTTCTTAATTATATTTCTTAATTATATTTCTTAATTATATTTCTTAATTATATTTCTTAATTATATTTCTTAATTATATTTCTTAATTATATTTCTTAATTATATTTCTTAACTATATTTCTTAATTATATTTCTTAATTATATTTCTTAATTATATTTCTTAATTATATTTCTTAATTATATTTCTTAATTATATTTCTTAATTATATTTCTTAATTATATTTCTTAATTATATTTCTTAACTATATTTCTTAATTATATTTCTTAATTATATTTCTTAATTATATTTCTTAATTATATTTCTTAATTATATTTTTTAATTATATTTCTTAACTATATTTCTTAACTATATTTCTTAATTATATTTCTTAATTATATTTCTTAATTATATTTCTTAATTATATTTCTTAATTATATTTCTTAATTATATTTCTTAATTATATTTCTTAACTATATTTCTTAATTATATTTCTTAATTATATTTCTTAATTATATTTCTTAATTATATTTCTTAATTATATTTCTTAATTATATTTCTTAATTATATTTCTTAATTATATTTCTTAATTATATTTCTTAATTATATTTCTTAATTATATTTCTTAATTATATTTCTTAATTATATTTCTTAATTATATTTCTTAATTATATTTCTTAATTATATTTCTTAATTATATTTCTTAATTATATTTCTTAATTATATTTCTTAATTATATTTCTTAATTATATTTCTTAATTATATTTCTTAATTATATTTCTTAATTATATTATGGGAACATGAAATTAGAATTTTATACCTTTCGTTATGACCCTTTTTAGTTCTTTTTTTTTTTTTTTTAGTGAATCTCTTTGTTTCTTAAATTGCGACAATAATTTTATTTTATGTATGTTACAGTTTAGAATCCTTTGTTTTTTTCCTCTTTATAAAAGACAGTTGTATTTTGATCTGTCTACAGTGGCTGATGTTCTGTTAACAAATCTTTTGAGCTTTGCACCCATCCCATGGTATTTAATTGCTTTATCGTGTGTTTCTTTTTCTTCGAGATATAAATTCTTAGAAAGTATAAATATAAATATTTTTTTTTATTTCACGCGGAAGTGAAAAGGTCGCATCGACCTGACAAGCAAGCTTTCTGCTTTGTTGATTTAAGAAACTATTCCAGGTAATTGAGAGAGTGAGATGATTCTATGTAAAAATGAATGACAAATTGTGCAACTCTTTGGGTCATGGCAATGATGGAATGGTGTCAGTAGAACAATCAGATAGAGAGGAGAGAAGCAGTAGGCGTGGGAGGTGAGGCACGCGCTTGAACGCACTCCTTCTTCATTGGGCAAAGGATTGCACGTGACCTAGTCAACGAGATTAAAATATACTTTATAACTATGCAGTTTACCAGTTTGCTTCATTTAATTATTGCTTTTTAAAAATTTAAGTTCAAATATTTGTTGTTTAAAAATGTGCAAAATTAAATCAAGAAGTGATTAAGTAGCATTAGATTTAATTAATTAGAACGACATTATTTCATAAAACACTGGCACATATTTTGTTTTAGGTGTTTCATTTGGTTACTTTCTGTTTTTATAACATCTTTGTTATCAAATGGTTCGTGGAAAAGCAAGGAGTCCTATTTTAAAAATCAATTCCATTTATCTTTATGGTAAAAGTTATTGAAAAGTAAACTTGATCAACTTGCAAGGTGTTCCCGTTACCTGGCGAGTCAAATATCTCACCAGCGTACACCAGTGTGATAAAAATGTTCTTACTTTTACGAAGCTTATGTCAGCTCACTCAGTCTGTATGTCTGTCCGGGTGGATTTTTTGACATGTTTTTCCTGCCATTTCCCATTCTCTGATCAAGTTCAAATTTTCAACAATTATTTATAGTCGATGCCAACACATGAATCAAAAAGCTAACCAATCAGATAATTAATTAGTGTTAATGCAGTTCGTTTTATATATATAGAGAGAAACTTGCAATATTGAGAGATGTGGCAGAGATTAAATGATGATTTCCCTTTAATAATGATAAGTTTTGTTTTAAAGTACTTTTTTTTTTGTGCTTGTTATGTTCGTGTAATGTCTAAACAATGTCTTCGCTGTATTGATGTATTGCTTTGCTGTCTTACTATATTTGTCATTCGATAGGCTCGTGCAGCCATAAAGCCGTATTTAAGATTTCTCTGATGTGTCCATTGTGATTACGGTATAACCAGATTACAGATTCGTGACATATAAATACAAGACATATGGCTAAAACTTTATGATTAGGCGAGTGTAATTTAGTTAAAACTTAAGGCGAATGCTGTTAGGACTTAACATTAAGTTCCTGGTTTGGTTTTGTTTTGGTATTGTCGTTTTTTATATTAAATGTCAGAAAGACTAAGCCCCAAATTTTTATATATATCAAGAAAAACACTTTTTTTTTGTCTGCATCTGCGAACAAATGAACAAAATAGTTGTCTCTCTTGTTAACATATGTAGACATTGTAAAACAACGTTCTTCACTATTCTCCTCAGTACATGGTCGTCTAGAAGTTTTTATAGAACATAGAAAAAAAAATATCTAAAAGGCAATAATAAAAACTCTAGGTACAACTACCACCACATCCAATCACTAAAACTCTTACTCTTTGTTATTCTTGAGGCACTGAATTGATAAATACTCTTCAGTGACATTTTGTGTAACTTATAAAAGAGAAGAGCTTATCCCTAAAAGTGCACACATTTCATTCCACTTCACTAAAAATAAATAATCAAAGTAGTTAATCCCAACAGAACATTTTTTCCTCCCACCAATAGCTACAAATTCGCACAATTAGCAACCGAAATATCTAGCTACAATTTTTCTATCACCAGCAAGCTCCATTTTAACATTTTTGCTATTTCCAATCATGCTATCAATTTGTAGTAACAGAAGGATGGGTGGGGAGGGGGTGGAGGCCATTTTGGGTTAAGGGCAGAGGGGGGGGGGGGGAAATTGGCGGGATCTTCTCTTTGACATCTCAGGTTTTACGTGTCTCTGACATTTATTGAATGTCAGGAGTTTGTATTGATCTGTGAACGAGCTACTCGGAGGTATTCATAACATTTTCTGGCAGCTGCTAAGAAAAGACACACAGAGATACTTATGGTTTCGCGCACCAAGTGTTGAAAGATTCTTTTAGTAACATACATTAATTTTTAGGGGGGATGAGGGTTATGGGCATTACAAGACTTGGATGTTGGGAGCGGATTGAGATCTGAGATAGACAAATACGATCCACAGAACAGAGAAGTTTGGACGTCCCTATTGCGAAAGGTCAGCGCAGGAAGAATTCATTGATACAAGATTAAACAATGTCATTTAGTACTTACAGCTGCTTGTATAGAAGCTTTTTGCTTTTAAATAGTTCTTGTTCCGATTGATTTACATACAAAATCGGGACATTAAGAATTTGAACAATGATCTTTGTATATTTTATCAAGAGATTACAGTTGAAAACTAATTTTGAGGATATTCTTGAACAAAAACTGACCGACCATTAATGAATGAATATCAAAACGGATGTAGCATAGAATTAGTGTTAAATCTCAGCGCTGCCGGTCAACATTGATTGGTATATAAGGTCAAACTTTTTTTAACTTATCCTAGTCCTGTGCCCAATATTTGACGGCCTAAGGGGCCAAATAAATTTCCGACACGCGTGTTAGGAGCCAA
This sequence comes from Biomphalaria pfeifferi, assembly GCA_030265305.1. Taxonomy (NCBI): domain Eukaryota; kingdom Metazoa; phylum Mollusca; class Gastropoda; family Planorbidae; genus Biomphalaria; species Biomphalaria pfeifferi. The sequence continues at coordinate 209,778 of JASAOG010000050.1, forward strand.
ATCACTGCAAATAAACGTCGTGCTAAATGGAACCAAGCTTCTGCGGTTTTATTCTGCACTGGCAGTAGTTTCGAGGTGGTAGAGCCCATGGCATCATGCACCCCTTTGCCCCTCCCCCCTCATTACGCGTCACTGTCTGGATATGAAACGCGTGTGGTAGATTGAGAATCATCATTGGATACACATTTCCAGTATGATTTTAGCAAGAGTGTTTTTAAAATGTTTGTAAAATGTTTAACATGTTTCAGATGTTCCTTTATAGAGTTGAAGATAATTTACTTCCTAGTCCAAACCTCCCGCAGGACGATCGGAGATGGCAGCGGGCAGGGTACGAACCCGGGACCATCGACACGTCAGAACGGCAGTCCAGCGCGCATACAAATCAATAGCTTACCAATCGTCGATCATTAATTTAAGAGAAACCTATAAACTACTCAGAGCAGACCAGGAAGTCACAATGTTGGGATAGTGTAATTTTACCATAAAACCAACTGGGTGAGGCTCACGTTTAGATCTGCTCTACAACGGCTTGGTGTAAGTCGAATGGAGTTAGCTACTGTTGCTCAACTGAAACTCTGTGGCAAGGTCACTTGCCTTTCTTGTTCATACGAGCGCTTCCAACTAGGAGAAGAAAAGGTGCAACTTCGAAATGAAAATTATATATAGAGTGGGTTATTAAAACAAAAACAGACTTATCTTATTCAGAACAAAACCCCCTGGGGGAGCATGCTGAACATCTGACTTCTCAGACGTTGAATGTTTTCTAGTTTCGCAATACTAAGTATGTAACTCGTTTCAATTTCGCGTGTCAATGAGTACGTGTGCATAAGACTGTGTGAAAATGTGTATGTGTGAGTGGTTATATGACAGAGGTTGGGGGGGGGGCGTGAACGTTCAAACTTGGGAAATAAATTATCTTGAAGATTTATTGTGAAATGAAAGTGTTGTAATAACAATTGGATATGCATGTTTTTATTTCATTTTACGCAACAAAACTACAAGATCTAGATCTAGACTTAGACAGAGTTGCAAGACTTTTAATAAATTTAAATGCAAATAATCCATTTATTTCGAATGTCTTCAAATATATGACTTTTATGACATATTTTTTTCTTGTATATTAGCACCAGCTATTCAAATTAAAACTTTTATTTTTACTCTTCAATGTGATTTGACTACTTATACTGTCAACATTTATTTCTAATATAAAATGACACAAACAGTTACCTAAACTCGTTTACTTCAATTATATAGTAAATCCTGTACCTAAACCTTTTTTTTTTCTAAATAACCTAAACCACTGTACACACTGCGCTTATAAGTGGGAAGCGTGATCGAGAGAGGCAGTGTACGCTTGAACTTAGCTTGTCTTGGCTACCTATGAGGGGGGCTCGAGGTTCGACACCCGACTCGAGCAGAGTTGTGTTTACTGAGCGCATAAAGGCAGCACGGAAAACTTTCTCCCAGATACCCCCACCCCCCCATGAAAGTATGAAAGTAGCTATGATAAATGAATTAATTAATGAAATCTTTTACCTGTACTCTCTACCTAAACTGCCCTGTGCTGGTACGAAACCAAAAGTCAGTTTTAAAACAGGTGCCCAATAACAGAACGAAATGGGCAGTTCGTACATTTGAATATATCTACAAAAAGTAAGCAACAAGTAACTGCTTAAGATACAAATGAATCTATCCAATTCACTTTATCCAATGCCCTTTATCCAATGCCCTTTATCCAATGCACTTTATCCAATGCCCTTTATCCAATGCACTTTATCCAATGCACTTTATCCAATTCACTTAATCCAATTCACTTTATCCAATTCTCTTTATCCAATTCTCTTTATCCAATTCTCTTTATCCAATTCACTTTATCCAATTCACTATCGTTGAAATGCCAACAAAAGATTCTACGACAGTCTATTTTTTATCTTTTATCAAATACATTGTAGTTTAATTTTTTATTTTTTTTTGCATTTCAGAAGTGGCGCCAAGAGGATGCATTTTATCCTTCTATAAAACTGTAAAAACCTTATTATTGATGAACATCCTTATTATATTTAGTGTTTTGAATTCGTCTTGCTCGCAAGGTAAGTCTAAAGATAATCGAATTAAAAATAATATACTTCTCGTCCTTTTGGTTGGTTGACTTCTCCTAACCTTAGCTGCATGGGGGGGGGGGGGGACTTCTCTGATTTACAAGTTTCATATTTACAACGTAAATAAACTTGTGGACATCTAGAGAGATCCAGCCAGATTTACCTGGTAGCTGGCCCTTCAGCTATGTATGTGTAGGTAGGTAGTTATGTCTAGAAGTCGCATCGTTTTCAGGCCGAGGGACCAGAACGCGCAAATGGAAGAGGTCAAAGATGATCTAATAAAAATATCAGAAGTGAAACAATTCTTTGACAGGTTATCTACCTTGACGTGGCTACGAAAACAGTCCAATGCTATATATATAGTCCCATACCTACAGTTATCTGATGTGAATAGCTTGTATTTATGCATTCTCCATATAGTGTCAGTACATTCCAGAATATCCCGTTTGTGTGTGTGTGTGTGTTGATTAGTCATACTTCACAGTATTCTATGCAAATTTCAATGACCTTTTTGTATACATTTCTCTATAAATTGTAATAGAGAAAAAAAAAAAAAAGGTCTATAGCACTGGCGGAAGCTACACAATGACACAGGTACACTTAACTTGTAGAGAGCTTACATTGTTAACAGAGTGATCAACCGTAAAGTATTTTGATAAGATTGAATGGACCAAATTCACCAATTGTAAACAAACAACATTTAGCCACGTGATTCTCTATCTCTTTTATACAAATTACGATCTAATTTTTAATACACAATGGCTATCACGTGACATTTTTTTCCCGGTGTTTTATCAATAAAATCACGTGACTAAATGTTGTTTGTTTACGATTGGTGAATGAGGTCCATTGTCTGGGATGCAATAAAAAGGTTTTGTTTATCATTTAGCTATTACCCTTTCTAAAACAAGCAAAATCTACATAAAAATAGTTTTAAAGCATAGACGGTGTGCTTATAGCATGGGTAGACCCACAATCAAAGGACTCAAATCTTAAATAGCTTACAGAGCCTTATCAAGTCCAAACCTGGCACCAACTCCACTGGTTGATATAATTTGTAACAACCAGAAGATCCCAATATTAGGTCTCCCTAAATGTGCATATATTCAAATGTCAGAATGACATTTGTCAGGGGGAAAAAAAAGCAAGAACAAAACAAATGTAGAATCAGTGAAAAAAAAAAAAAGATGATGCACCTGACGAGGAAGTCAATTGAGGAAAACCAGGTGATGATAGAGGGTACAGACTAACCTTTTACTTTTCTTGTTGTTAATTTTCTTTTATCTGCTGCGTGATGTCAATGTTCTAACTATAGCTTTGCTCACTCCCTAGAAGTGTTTCACTTCATATAATTTGTAAGGAGGGGGGAGGGAGATTCCACAGTCACACGTGATCATCGATCCAGAAATTAAGATTCAGTGAATATTGCATAATACATGTATAGTATCTGTCTCCTTATTTTGTTTTTCGGTGTCTGCGAGTGGCGTGTAGCTGACATTCAACTTACCTCTTTTTTGTATCCAGAAGACTGAAATTCGTTTCGCTTGTTTCTATATTTCCCTTACACAGTTTGTGAGTGAAGTGTGAGTGGCTAGCGGGAAGTGCTACATCTCGGGCTGCCGTAGACAAAATATAGGCAGGAGGCAAAAGTGCTGTTATACCACCGAGAGGACCTTTTAGATTTATGTTTTCAAATACTAGATCAGTTATGAGCAAGTCTCTTTATAGTGGGCCGAAAACTTATGGAAAAAATACAAATGAATAACGCTATATTCCACTGCGTGGCAGTATATCACAATGCGTGGCAGTATATCCCAATGCGTGGCAGTATATCTTAATATCAAGTCTCCTTTATTACCACTGGAATCGCGGTAGCGGAGCGTAAAGAGCCTTTCTTCCGAATCGGGGGGAGGGGGGTCCTGGGTTCGAATCCTGGTGAAGATTTGGGATTTTTTATTTCGCGATCTTAAGGGCGCCTCTGGATCTATCCAGCTCTAATGGGTATCTGATAATAATAGGGATAACTAAAGGTCGTTGTGCTGGCAACATGACACCCTTATAACCGCTGGCCACAGAAACAGACGACCTTTACATTATCTGCTTTATAGGCTGCGCGATCTAAAAGGTGAAACTTTACTTTAAAATAAAAGGCTGATGTGCCGTATGTCTGTGTATGTTTGAAGTTTAAATGTGCATTATACAAGCAAACATTTTCCTGTCCAGGTACTAGCTAGTAAATACTGAGTTACTTATTAAGCATAAGAAGAGAAAAACAATTTATTTCATTAAAAAAATTCGCCATTTGAGGTGATGTTATTTTTCTTTGTTGAGTAATGGATTATCTCCCCTGTCACGAGTTCTCTCCCCTCTCGCTATCTACATACAGCACAGTTTTCTATTTTCAGCTCGTTTAACGTAAGAACTAGTTATGGGCTGTGGTAAGGGGAGATAAATTAAAGGAGCCAAGAGAGGGTGGGGTGTGCGGAGAATCTCATAAAGCTTAAAATGTGCCCACCCTTTGTCCTGCTCCCCGCCCCCCCCCCAATTTGCCCTCTTCTAAAATTGGGTAGTAGGAAACAGTACTCAAGGAATGGGGGGGGGGGGGCATTGAATACAAATTAATCAGACTGTAGCTGGGGGTCAGTCGTCTGAGCTCATTATTTTTATCTTATCACTGGACAGACATTCGACTGTTTGTCTCCCCTTGAAGAAAAAAAACAACAAGGGGGGAGTAAAATGTGAAGGCATCCCGATAAGAAAGCGAGTACGCAATAATGAAATAGTGAGCCCGCTGGAACAGGATAAATATGTGTTCAATGTTTTTGTTATGTGCGAGTTTTTTTTTATTAGTTTATTCTAAAATAATTCAGACATTCAGACATACAAGACAAGTTACTTGTTTTTAGAAAATTCATTTAGTGTAAGCTAGGGGTTAACAAAATAAATCTCACACCGCGGCCACCTTTATGAAACCTTAAACCATATCCTTTTTAAATGCCCAATCTAAATCCACCTTAGGGAGGCTCTACTAGCACTACAGCCCAACATAACCAACACTCTGTACAGCAGTGCTGAACAACTGAAAAAACAGCCCACTATTTTTCCTTGGCACAGTCTGCAAAAGAGCTGACAGCTCAGCAGCAAAAAGCTGGCTAGAAGAAGAAGGCAACTTTAACTTTTAGTGTCGAAAGAAAAAAACCTTGCATACTTCTATCATTGGCCTCTTTCAGTCGTAGATCTAGAAAGACTCTGGTTCATCTCGTAGTGAAACTTTTTCATGTGACTGTAGATCCTTTTCTTAAGAGACAGCCCCGTCTACGTATAACGATGGTTCGCGAAAAAAAGCATTGAAAGATAAGCTTGCCAAATGAAACACTTTTGAATAATACGTGCAGTCAAAGTCCATCAGCTGGTCAACACGATGCTGTATTTATAGATCACAGGTCATAGAAGTCAACACACACACAACTACACATCAGTCTGTTTCTTTTAACTTCAACCATGTCAACCAACACACCAGATGTAGGCCACAATGAATCACAATCTACATACGAACAATCACACATTTTGTACCTTTTGAAACAAATGATGCGCCCAAATGATTCTCTGGGGTAGATTTCTTTTATAAGATTTGGCGCAGGGTCTGCATCGATAAAACAAGCATGTTCTTAAGAAGCAGATTCTCCCAGAAATTTAGCAAGTAAATATATAATCAAATAGGACTACATCTTTACTCGTTCTCCTGTTTAAGACATCTCAACCCTTTTCCTCTTTGAAATGGTTATGTCAGGGCACACGTTTGTGTTCTTTGTACACTACAATTGTTGATATTGAAGTATATAATTCAGTGATGCCCAAAATACGGCCCGCTGGCCACATTCGGCCCGCGACGTGGCTCCATCCCATCTCGTAAAAAAAAAGTCTCTTTCTCTACGTTAGATTGTTAGCGACAATAAAAAAAAGTCTCTTTCTCTACGTTAGATTGTTAGCGACAATAATACTATTTTGTTTTATAAAAATAGAGCGACTCTTTTAAAGGACATAAACAGCTTTTTAAAATCAAACACACAAATAAATAAGGTGGCATTTTTTGGTTTCAGAAGCGATAGCTAGATTTCACCTAGAAAGGAGGATTGATTGATGAGAATATTTACGAAAAAAAAATTCCGGCATAAAAAAATTGTTTTCTAATAATGATGGAAGAACTGTGTTCTGAAACAAAGAATTCTGTTGATGTTGTCAACCTTTCTCTTAACAAGACAAGGCGATAGAAAGACATGGGTAGATATCTCCATTCAAATATAACAGACAAACAAGTTTTCAAAATGTTTTTAATTGCCGCTGACGAGTCTATAAACAAAATCTTTGTATTTATTCGCAGTAAAAAAAAAAGTTTGAAATCAGAGAAGTTAGTAGCTATGAGGAGCATGCATGTGACCATCACTAGCAAAGTCCTGTCTAAGAAGTTACTTATTTGTGAGAACAAACCTTTTAAGTGATGAGTCGGATGACATATAACGTAATCCTCTCACGGACTTCATATAGAGTTCTAGATTCAGAGCTCCAACTAGGCGTATCATCAATACAGCCGGATATTTAAAACTTGGTTTTAGGATAAACTTTCATGAATCATTGTAAATACGTAAGTACTACAGGCACTGGTTTTTAGTCGGCCTTCAAATAGTTCATTGTCTATTTCCTGCTTGTTTTTTTTTTTTGTTTTTTGTTTTTACTGTTTTGCTGATGTGGCCTGCGAGACGATTGTCGGAAATTAAAGTGGCCCACCGACCGAATAAGGTTGAGCATCACTGTAATATAAACTGGTTCAGAGAGAGGTTTCATCAAAAAGAAAAGAAAAGTGATATAGATATACTGTTGGAGTACTATTAACAAAATACTTCTAACAAAATAAAGATTTTTTTTTCAAGCAGCCCATTGAGATAGGTATCCATCAGAGACGCTGGGGATGGTTAGTCCACACCCTTCGCAAGCCTGCATCCAACATTGCAAGGCAAGCCCTAACCTGGAACCCTGAAGACAAGAGGAGGAGAAGACGGCTCAGGAATACATGGCACAGATGTCAAGTTAATGGGTAAGACATTTGGAGAGATTCGCCCAGAAACAGAACAAAGACGCCTTGAAGAAGCTGGTTTGTGGCCTATGCCCCAGAAGGGACCACAGGCAGAAATGAGATGAACTATCACGAAAAAAGGTTTCTAAGACACATGTTTCTATTCATAACATTAATTATATTTTAAAACAATAAAATATTTGTTTACTTCAACTAACAGGGACAAAAACATAACAAATAATATTATAGGAATGTTATTTATGAATAAGTAAGATTAAAGATATATAATCATAAATACGTGAAAAATATATAAATATATAAATAGCTCTACGTCAGAAATAAATATATTTATAAAAGCTTTGGAAACATAATAAGTACCAATCCAACACAGTACGATAAATACGAGAATGATAGTAGGCCCATAATAACATCGGTAGCAAAAAGAAAAAAAACTCATTGCTTGATAATTTTACACAAAACTATTTCTCACCACAGGGTCAACGGACAGACGGTCAATAGCGGTCAAGCTGGCCATAGGTATCCGTGGCAGGTCCACTTCCTCTATCTCCGCCCCATCGATCACGAGTGTTCCGGGGCATCATTTCAATCAGTCAGGTATATTGAATCTCCCGTATCGAATCACTCTCTGGCGCGCAGTCGATTGGGGGGTGATTGGGAGAGGGAGGGTGGAGGATGAGGATCACTCCTGGAGGGTAGGGGGGGGAGAGGGAAGGGAACACACAGCCGTGGACAGAGTTGGACAAAGGGCAATAGCAGTTGGTGATGAGTTCTGTAGGTTACGCGAATCGGATTAAGTCAAACAATGACTTAGTGAGCTAGAAACAGAGTTAGTAAACTAGTTAGCCAGCTTATTGGTTAGCAAGATGGTCAGCAAGTTAACTTGCTACTTTCTCAGCTTCTTCATGAAGCAGCTAATCAACTAGTTAATTATTCTTTCTAGTTTGTTGTTGTTATATAAAGATTGATATTATATAAAGATTGTTTATTGTATAATCATTAGGTAATTAAATATGCAAATTTTTTTTTTCTTTGGCTTAGACGTTGAATAAATTATTGAGTGAAGACGCGAGAAATCCACTTTTGATATTCAACGAACGAAATCTAGAAATTATTTTATTTATGTATATACCTTCCTTGTCACAGTCGAATTTTTTTTTAATAAAGGACTTAATTTTCAGATATAGAGTGAGAGATTCGCGATTTGAAACAAAGATCTAGTCCAGAAATATAAATTAAATGATCCCTAAAATAAAACAAGATTACAAAAAGTGTTTATGTTATCAAACAAAATCACCCGTCGAATTCATTCATGGAGGAGGAATATTCAAGCTTGTTTTGATCGTTCAAAGTAATAAAATTTCGTAAAATCATTTGGAGTTAATTTCATTTAAAAGAAAACAGAAGAATGCGTTATCAATAAAAAGACTCTTTTAACTCTTCTGGAATAAGCTTTTGAAATAGAGCTCCATAGAGCTGCGCTTACTGATCACCTAAAAACTGCACGGAAACCTCCTAGATACGTTCCTCTCCCGAAAAATCTCGCTTAACTCTTTCTCTCCTAATCGAATATACCATCGTTGATTTGACCTCATTAAATTAAATTAATATTTAATTTTAAAACCTTTTCTTTATGTTATGTAGAAGGAGCATGCATTTCCCTTTAATCCTACAGCAAATAAAACATTTTCTGACCACAACGAACAAAGCTATTGAAGCTTAATCCTAATATGGTATGGTAATGAGCAAAAAGAAGAATTCCGTCTGAATGTGAAAAAATAATTACGGAAGGAAAGAGTTAATATATTGAAGTAGCCTGCACTGAGAAATGAAAGTTGCGGTATACCAATGGATTTTTTGTTTAACTAATCGATCATGATTCAAATAAAGCACACATTCCGATCACGCAAATCATTTTAAAAATTCTCAATCTCAGACATCACCGAAATTCAAATTTGGGATTTTGCAGTTTGGGCCCGTAAATCTTTAAACCATCACGTCCCTTTTGTAACTAAACTATTGGTTGTTTATATTGCGCTGTTGATTGTTTTCCAACACATAACAATTTGGAATGCTCTCCACAACTGTGTGCTATCGAAGATCGGCTAGTCTTAGTTCCAAGACTGATAGCATCGACCAGCAGAACAAATTGATCGGTTTCCGTTGTCTTCCGAGAATAAGGCTAAGATCTATCTTCGAGCTTTTCTGACCACAGGCCAGAGATCAGACCGTAACAGCTAGATCTGAATTTAAAATGGACCAGTTGGCATCATTGTTTCTACATCATCACTTACCTGCATAAGCTACTTGTTCTTCTTTACTTGCACTCTCTGCAATGAGAGCACCTGCAAAGTGTCAAACTAGCTTATACTATATAATAGCAAATGGTATTAGCCGGTCAAGGTGAACGGAAGCTTAAATAAAATAAAATTTAATTAATTAATAAAAATCGAAAAAAAAACACGAAAATAAAACCGATGAGTCACTGGTTATGAAATAAACAAAACAACAACAACAATTCTTCTAGATTTAACAAGTGTTCGCCTACCGGCTAGTTACTCACAGAACCAATAAACAAGCAAACTTTATATGAAAAAGTTTATGGAAAGGGGAAAGACTCCGTCCTTAAAACTACACCTATCAATAATTTTCGAGTTATTTCCCTTATTCGATATCAAACAAAATAATTAATTACCAATAAGTAATTAACTGATTGGGTATTTTTAGTATTGATTTATGTTTTGTTAGATACAATAAATAATTGTTTAAAGTATCAACTTGATCGGAGAATGCATGAGGAGGAAACAGCTATTTAAAGGGATTAAACCCGACCAATTAAGCCATATCTGTGAATACTGAAGGATTAGTTTCTTTTGCTGGTTTCAATTAAAATAATCACTTGCCACTAAATAATAAACCAATGGGTTAATTTTATTGATTCATGTATTCTTTATGCCAATGGGAGTCTCCGCTGAATTAAAGAATGGATGTGGGAGAAATAACGTGTCAACACTTTTTACCAGACAGACACAGACTGAGTCAGTTAATTTAAGTTTTGTTTAAACAAGTACAATATAAAAAACAACAACAAAGCTTGTCTAATGGGCAGCACTCCACACTTACTATTATATTTCTCAATAATGTAATGTATGTAATATATTCGCTAACAAACAAAATAATTACCAATAATTAATTTATTGGTAATTGGTTCATTTTTAACTGATTAATGTTTTGTTGGGTTAAATCAATAATTACTTAGAATTTCAACTTGATTCGAGACTAGGTGTGGGGAAAAATAATGTGGTAACTTATATAAAGGGGAAGAAACCTACATATTTAGTTCCATATGTGAATACTGAAGGATTAATTTCCCTTTTTGTTATGAAGTATAATAAGTAGTCACCAGTTGTTAATTGAATAATTGGTTATTTTTTTAATTGATTCATATTTTGTTCTTGTCTATGCCAATGAATATTTTGTGCAAAGTTTCAACTTGATCTGAGAATAGTTGTGGGAGAAATAATGTGTACAAACGTTTTACCAGACAGACAGACAGACAGACAGACAGAGTTGATATAAGCTATGTAAAATAAAAGTCACGTCCTTGAAGAGCTCTAGTAGCAAATGTAAATCTAATTATAAAGTACGTCAAGTGATATCCCTGTTACTATCATTAATAAAAGTGTACCCCTGTGACAAAAAATCTTTTATAATTTTGATAGGTTATCGATCTCATTGACACAAAATAAACATATAAGGCAAAGAAAAGAATAGATCAATGGATTCACTATTTTGTAAACCTTGCATCACAAACGTTAAAAACCCAGTCCTCTGTTCTCTAGTCGTCTGCTCTTGCCTAATATCTTACATTGATCTGGCGTGCTCGGTCTCACATCTGCTGCTCACGTCTGCTACTGCTGCTCAATTAACGCGCTCAAACATCGTCAGCGTAAGCTCTGATTTCCTGCCCTGTAACCAATACCCCAGGGGCGGAAGTAAGAAGATGGGACACATCACTTTATCCCAAAACACACACACACACACACTGACAGTTGCTATATAATAAAGTAGCTTAAGAGAGAGAGAGAGAGAGAGAGAAGGATAGGAGGCGTTAATAGAACAATTTATGATTGGATTATCTGACTTTAATTTTGATAAAATGTTCGTTAGAGCTTCTCTCTCTCTATTTTTTTAAATTGCTTGCCCAGGGCTTTTTAATTGTTTTTAGAGGCCCCTAAAAGGGGGAATAGATGCTATTAGTTTTGTGTGGTCTCTCTGTCCGTCCCTCCGTACGTCCGTCAGTCCCACTTAGATCTTTAAACTAGAAAAGATAGTGAAAATCCGACATCATGATATTTTAGACCTTTCAAAGTTCTGATGCAACAGCTACTTTTTTCTTTTCTGAAAGCGAAAAATTTAATTTTTAAAATTCACTATGCATGTAGTTTTTTCATAAAAGTATACCATTTTTACAACTATTCACTATTAATAGTAACAAACATAAGAGGCTATTGAGTAAAGGAGCATACCATTTACCATATTGTTACAATCTTCTCAATCAGGCCTTCTGCAAACACTGCTTAAACACAACACAGCACTTCTAATACAAGAACTTTACAACAAGAGCTTCAATAAACAATGGGGGGGGGGAGGGGTTATTTACAAATACAACACAACAGCCAATTCAACACTGACCAGGTATCTGTGAGGTCAGTTGTTATGATCCCCTTGTCAACGTTAGGGTTAAATTGTGTGACGTTGTAATGCGTCATGTTGAAGAATGCTATATTACAAAATGTTACACACTGGACTGGGTCCCTACCAATGGGTCACGAATGCTTAGACTGCTGGGTTCGTGCTTCCTGGGGTCACACTTGACACGTGACAGACACAGACATTACAGATCGACTCAAGTTCTCTTTGGCAGACAAATATAATGTTTATTTAATGACAATAATAACAATACTGCGCCAGACAGTTTGGTGTTGAGGATTTTATTTACTCTTTGCTTATATTTACCAAGAAAGTTTCATTTTAATTTTGTATGGTTTATCTTGGCATTCTGGTTTATTCCAAGATATTTATAAAGAGAGGCTGAGTTCAATTCCTCGATACCTTCAAATGCAATGTTAGTGTTGGCTGCCTTGCCCCTTTTAATGCTTATGATACTACACTTATCCAGGCTAAAAGACATACACATATCGTCACTAAAGCATTTTACCGTTTTGATTTAGTTGTGTAACTTTTGCTCGGTTTCTGCATATAGCTTTAGATCATCCATGCATAATTAGTACATTTAGTCAACCCTAAAACCGTTTGTAGTGTTTTGGAGTAATGTAGATAGAGGATTAATTGCTAGGCAGAACCAGAGCGGAGATTATGGCTCATCCTGGTATATACCTCTTTTTATGTGCACAGAACCTAGTTTATCACGATTAAGGTGCATATTTATCTTCCAATTATTATTATTATTATTATTATTATTATTATTATTATTATTATTAGTGGTGGTAAATAAATAATTTTGTTTGATATTGAAATAGGGAAATTCATCTTACAGTATTGAGACTTTAGACTGTATGTGTACAGTTCTTTCCCACATATAAGCTTTGTTGATTTTTTTTTTGTTTTTTTGTTTTACGTTTAGTATTTTTCCAATTGAGCTTGTTTTTCAATTGTAATTAAAATGTAGGCCCTAGTCTTTAACCTCTTCGGTTGAACATAGATCTGCAAGATTTATATCACCCAGAAACGACACCAACCATCATGACCTACTAAAATTTAGTTTCTAGCTCTTATGGTTACACTTAGAAATAACAAGCATACTCTTCAGACTTAAATGCAGACGTCTATATTTAATTACTGGTAGTGCTCAGAAAATGAACTGACTCCATCCCAGTTACGTCCCCATCAATATAAGATTACATTTAAAAGCAATGACAACATAAAAATGTTATTTAGTATTTCGGTGTTTCTAGTTCACAAAGGTCCTGTGTTGATAAGAGTTGAGCTGAGTTACTGCAATTATTTCATCATCTGGTGTGAGACAGTCGATTTTCTTCAATCTATTACATGAATATTTAGCCACTTCAGTAACATTTAGAACTCGATGTCTCCTCATTGTCTGAGAATGAGTTCATGGATAGTGCAGTCGATACCAGAAAAAAAATGTTATGTCAGAAAGGTTGGCAATGTGAATAGTTATGGTGGTGGGTGACATTTGAGTAAATCTCGTTCGTTATAGAGTTACAACTTCAATGTGTAGAGAGAGTTGGAAGTTGTAAAACTCGTCTAGTGTAAAACAATTTATCAATGAATAATAAACACAAAGAGACTTTCAAAAACATAACCGGAAAAGTATTAATCTAGTGGTTTGGAGTTCTAGAAGAAAGCGAAACAATTTGTTGATACAAAATACGGAACTTAACTTCGTAGCCTAATATGATTAATAAATTGTATTATTATGAAATACTTATTGCATTGAAATAAAAATCCAGTTCCAAGCCGCTGTCTAAGACTAGAGCTCATTAACTCACGTCAATAATTTTTAAGTCATAACATGTTCAGTGGGCGAACTCCCAGATTCCGTACGACGAGCATGCACTAGAAAATATATATCTCTTTCCGACTTTACAAAGTGATTTTTTTTTTCTTTGATAGGTCTCTAATTCTTGTATAATTAAAATCTGTTTCAGTAAAGCGTTACGATTTTTCTAGGCAATCAACTAAAAACAGGTTTTGTCATTTTCCCTTGCCGAAAGGTGAAACTATTTCTAGTAAAATGATTGAAAATTATTTAGATTCCTTGATCGTGGAATTTGAACAATAAAAATAATAAAACATCAAGATTAGGAACCAGTTACCATAATCCTCATTTCACTATTTAGTGCAGAAGTTGATTAGCTCCAAACAAATTATGAACAGCAGAAAAATTGCAGTCAGTTCTTCAGTGGGAGTTTTATGGGTGCCAGAAGCTGCATTTCCACATTGTGAAAACATCGCTGCTAAATGTTCACATTATTTGGGTCAAGATACACCATCTGTAAACAAGCATTTTTTTTTGTTTGAAACTAAACACGTGAGAGAACAGGTCAATGCTGACTGATGACAACTAGTAGGCTAATTCACCATGAACATTATGAGCAAGTGTAAACATATATATATATATATATACAGGGTGCGTCAAAAAATGTATGCACATTGAACTGTCATAGACAATTTATTTTCCTTCCACAATGCTAAAGTTCAGCACATGGAAAACTTAATGTCTAATTGGAAAAATAAATGTGATTAATGTGAGTAATGTTCAAACTGGTGGCCCTCAGCATCAATACACTGCTGAGTACGAGCCAACATTGATTCCGTACATCGTACCAAAGTGTCCACTGAGATTTAGCTGTTGCACCAGCCTTGGAATGGACACACGAAACTTGCCTTTCCTCAGAATGCGTAGCACACTACTAGCACTTAAATCACTCTCACGTGCCGCTTGCCGTGACGATTTTGGAGGTGAACGCTGAAACAGTTCCAAGACCGCAGTTGTGGACTCATCACTTGTAGCTGTACGAGGTCGCCCTGATCGACCTTTATGCACATCACACACTGTTCCGTGAATTTCAAATGTGTCTCGTAGATGTATAATTGTAAACCTTGAAGGTGGTTCTGTACCATACTTGTGTCTCCACTGTCTTCGAACAGCAGCTACATTCTCAAACTTCCAATACCACTTAATTATCTGCTTCCGCTCTTCAAAACTCAAACGCACGTCCGCCATGTTGCAGTTACTTCCTTGCCACTCCGGTGCTGTTTGTGGTACAGAACCACCTTCACATTTATATTTCCAATTAGACATTAAGCTTTCCATGTGCTGAAATTTAGCATTGTAGAACGGGAAATAAATTGTCTATGACAGTTCAAAGTGTGTATACATTTTTTGACGCACCCTGTATATATGAGGCATGAGCCCCTCGGTAGAAAAAGGTTTCCCACCCCTGCTTTAGTGCTTTAGGATGTATATGACCACTAATAAGTCCGTAAACCAAACCTATCCCACGATGTCCACTATTAAGCACCTGATCCTACTTTGAGCAAACATTATGAAACAATCGTATCGACTATAAAGGTAAGGGTGCACATGACCTATGTAAAATGAGAAGGAAACTCTTGATTCTTCACGTTAATGGAACAAAACAGTTGATCTGTAAATTAGCTAGGTAATGTGCACATTGACGGATTACGAGCTTTAGCGATAATGGACACCACGACAAATGGTCGGATGTCTGATATGAATACTTGAATCTTGTCATTAATTTATGGTTCCACGACTGATAGCTCGTTTACTGACAATTCGTTCACAATAATTCTTTCACCCAACAATTCATATTAACAAGGAAACTCATATTTGGCCCATTCTTATGTGGCTCCAGCTATTCCGAAGAGTAAGTTGTGACCCGCATCTCGTGCAGACAATTAAGCACACGACGAGAACATTAGCAATATATTACTTTCCAGTAAACGCATTTTCAGTGAACTGATGTCTGTAAACCAATTGTCAGTGAGCTATTTGAGACCAAAAGAAAATCGGCTGCCGAGGACAAACGCAGACAGCGAAAAGGAAATCTAAATCGACCGCCTGGTTATGCTTGCCCTGGATGTGGCAAAATATGTAGGTGACTGCGCAGCCACGGGAAATACTGCATTCCTCACTAATCTTCTGACTCGAAGACTAGCCTTATTATTATTATTATTTGTAGTGTTAACCATTTGATGTGAATCAGCCAATTAATAAATGACATATTTTATTTCATGTTACAAATAAAAACACAACTAAAAGGCAAAGATGTAATCTCTTCAATTATAACTGCATATCTAAAAAACTAAATATGGTATACAGATATTGTCTCAGTGTTAAAAGTTTATACAAGAATGAACCACATTCACTAATCGTAAACAAACAACATTGAACCACGTGATTCTCTGTCTTCTATACAAATTACGATCTAATTTTAATAAACTATGGCAATCACGTGACAGTTTTCTTCGTTGTTTTATCAATATTATCACGTGACTAAATGTTTGTTTACGATTGGTGAATGAGGTCCATTAGGCACTTTATGAGTTATTTATAAAGATCGGGTCTAAAACAAGGAAATCCTATGCATAGCTGGGACTCCACCACGTATGTTGTGACTGAGCAACGCATGAGGTTTGCGGGAACTGTCCTCCGACAGAATGAACTACGCATACCAAGTGTTTCGATGACATGGAGGGCAATACGAGGGATGTACAAACAGGGACGTCCTCGTATAACTTAGAGCCACACTTTCATGGAAGACTTCAGAGCAGTGAACACCAGGTGGGAAGAAGCTTCAGACATTGCCAGTGACAGATGTCTATGGAGACAGCTTGCCGCCCAATGCAAGACAGCACATTCCTAGCTGTAGTCAACATAAATTATCACTTTTCTTGTGTAAAGTATACTCCCTACAGGTCGTCGATTGAAGTTTTTATTTACCCGTCTACGTCTGTATTTTACAAAAGCTTACGCTTTTCTGCATAAATGTTGGTTAAAACGTCCGCTTATGAGAAATGTGTTTGCTTGAGCTCGATGCGAGAATGTATTTGGTCCTCGGTGTTGCATATTATCGCGTGAGCTGCAGAGCATCCACAATGCCATAAAACACAAAACTAAAGGAATTTTTTTTTCGGAAATGAATTTTTCTTGACAAAACAATTACTTTAATTAGATACTCATTATAAGAAATTAGTTAGGCCAGGTTCACATCTAACTTCACATTCACTTTCACCTATCCCTTGGTCTGCTGGACCACGCAGGATATGTCAACCTTATTTCTCAATTCTTTGTCATTTGCCTTTGATAGAATTTCATTTTGATATTCTTTCTGAAAATATTGATACTTGCCTATTTACCTGCCTGGGTGGACCACTTCTGATAGAAATTAATACCGATATTCTTCTGAAAATATTGAAACCTACCTGCTTCGGGGGCCGATTTTGAGTTTTCGTTTCAACACAAACTGCCTTTTTAACCTTGTATTAAATAAATTAGATAATTAACTACTGGTAATAAATTATTTATACTGAACTCTTCGAAAGAATTTTATTCTTTACTATATTTATAATGTTAATTAAAATCATTCCTTGTAACTTTTGGTGTAAGCAGATTATTGGTGATAAAGCGTGTTTATTTTGAAATATGAAAGGCAAACAGTCTATTGGACTCTCGATAATTTATGTAGCCAATACAAAATCCTAATGGCAAGTTCTAAAAGAATTTGTGAAGATATACATCATATAGGTGATTAGTTAACAATTTGAAAATAACTTCTATTATTTATTTTGTGTGTGTGTGTGAACAGATTTAAACTGTAATTCTATTATTGCTGTATTATTAACAATTAATATTTATGTAATATTGTGTATTGAACAATATATTTGCAAGGGGGGTAAGTTGTTACCTTTTATATTTGTTGTATTTTCAAGATTGTGTCCCCTGGAAGACTACAAAATTAAATGTGTACTTTTATTTTATTTTATTTATAAGTTTTCTATCATCTGAAGTAATATAAGTAAAATTTACACTCAGAATGATTGGTTAATCAGACATGTTCACATCACATAAATACAGTGGCGTAGCTAGGAATTTGTCTTCATTTGGGGGCCCCTGCATTTTGCGTAATATTTAGGACCTTGACCTTATTGGAGGATTTGTCCAAAAGTTCAGGACTGAGATTTCGTTCAACAAAAGGAGGATTTAATCACATCCGTCGTCTACTGAGAGGTCATGACTATTCGAGCCAAGCCATGTTCCCTAGCTCGCAAGGAGATTCCTTCATGTTTCTGCATTGTGCGGCAGCCCCCTTGAGAAAGGCGGACGGGACAAGGGTTAGAGCGCCTTGCTTTCTTAGTCACAACGTCTTGTGTAGTTGGTACTTCCGAAGCTCACAGGAAGTCATAATTCCTTATTCCTGTTAACCTATCCATTTTGTCTTATATAAATGTCCACGAGGATACCACACAATGAGCCAGGGAAAAGATAACAATCGTTAGTATTGGTCTACTTGAAGTTTACGAAATAGGCATTCTTTCAAGTCTTAGTTGAAGTTGGAGTCAACTTAATCTATGCCTTTTTGTACTAAGAAGTCTTGGCAATACTTAGGCCTCCACACTCAATTCGAAGCCGAAGTACAATCTAATTTTTTCGTTTTTTTGTTCTAGTCTAATAATGGTGTCGGCTTAATTATAATCTTAGGTCTAGGCCTACTTTCATTCTCAGTTTCTGACCTACTTGTTATCTCTAAAACGTGTGTCTCTGACCAACAGCTTCACGATTTCTTGACTTCGTCTTAATGCTCTCTATTTTTTTCCTTCAGCATCCAGCTGTTAGCAAGATTGTATTCCTATCGAACTTTATGTGCACTCTTTATAGTGGTAGTTTTGTTCTCAACTCAATACGAAGCCTGTCCTCAACTCAATACGAAGCCTGTTCTCAACTCAATACGAAGCCTGTTCTCAACTCAATACGAAGCCTGTTCTCAACTCAATACGAAGCCTGTTCTCAACTCAATACGAAGCCTGTTCTCAACTCAATACGAAGCCTGTTCTCAACTCAATACGAAGCCTGTTCTCAACTCAATACGAAGCCTGTTCTCAACTCAATACGAAGCCTGTTCTAAAGATTAGAGTGGCCCGTGTTGTCATAACGACTAATGGACAGTTCTTTGCATTTTAATGCTTGCTGTCATTGATGTTGCATGTAGTTGACCAGCGTTGACCAATCAGTGGGGCGCTTTCCCTGGGGAAGATGTGTGTTTCTAAGGTCATAAATGTGTTGTATTGCATGGGAGTTGCACATCAATTATTGAAGTATTTGTTACAAACCTTGTTTGTATACATACATACATACATACATACATATATACATACATACATACATACATATATACATACATACATACATACATACATACATACATACATACATACATACATACATACATACATACATACATACATACATACATACATACATACATATATATGTATATATATATGGCTCCTTCTGTCTCGGAAGACAATGGATGTACCAAGATGAGTCACTGGCTTTGGTTACGTCTTGAGATGGGGTAGAATCTGAAGTGTCTGATCAAGCCAATTCTGGAGCGGCAGAGTTTGCCACAGTTCGTGCATGTATATGCATCTGTCCTAAGACTAGCTGACAGAGCAACTTTCTTTATAGGCTATATATATATATATATGTATATGTATATGTATAAATATGTATATATATATATATATATATATATATATATATATATGGTAGGGTTAAATTTAGAGTCTTAATCTGCCTCCTAAATAACTATTTCTCATTTTTCATTCTTGTAATAACCTTTACATGCAGATGTTTCTGACATCATCAGCTGTGACGGAGCAACGAGCTATTGGTTTACACAGGTTGAGACATCGCAGGTCAGTGGTGTTGAGGCTTACTAGAACGATTGGTTTGGATTATTTATTTTCTTCTTTAGTTTGAAAACCAGTGGTATAGCCTGGCCAATGTACAGTACCTACGTAAGGTAGTATGTTTTGTACCAAAAACAAGGCCTAAATCGTCAGAGGCGGACGAGCCCGTTAGCGTGATGTGGTACGGTATAAACGGGCTTAGGGCCACGCCTATGACACTCGCCAAGGTTTCGCACTCTGCTAAAGCCTCCTCTGACTATATTTGTTATGTGCTACAAACAAATGAACTTAGAAAAATTGATTCTGCAGAGTCAAATAATTGCACAGAAATTGTCCTATAGGCTACTGTAAGTTTTCAAAAGCAACAAAGTATCAACACGTCCTTTAGTCTGTACCGGATACACCAAAAAGCTGTTTTTTTTTCCGCCATTAAAAAAAATCTCCAATAAAATATGTACAATAGTTTGGAAAAAAAAATAAGTAGGACACAGTTCAACTCCTGATAAAAATAAAATAAAACAACAGACACTGACTTAGAGAGTTAGAGAGAATCCCCGACACATTAATCTATTGCTGTTATGTAAACGTTCCCTTACTATCTTAGTGAATGACCTTGACTTACATCCGAGGTTTTTTATTTTTTAATTTGTTTTTGCGTTTGAACTTTTCTCCCTGGTTTAGGCATCTAAAAATTACGAATAATTTTTGTTTAATTTTTTAAAGCTAACTTTAAAAACCATTGACAAGAAAAAAAAAATCAAAAGTTTTGTTTCAAAAAGAAAAAAAATGTGTGTAGAATTATAGTAGTATTACTTTTGTATATAGGCAATGTCTTCGACTCCGTAGATTAATGATGAGTGCAGTGTTTCACGTGACTACGAAAAATCTTTTTATTTACCTGTGAAATTTAATGATTAAATCCAAATTTCTTAGCTCGTAAAACTTGACACCAAACTGTTTCACTGTGATTTTTACAACCAAATAGAACTATACCTGTAATCATGGGCGCCCGCAGGATTTTTTTGTAGAGGGGTGCAAGTTGCCACATATGGCTCAATTGTAGCTTCAACTTTTTTTTTTTATTACAAAGAATATAAAAGAAAAGAAACCGGTGCCCCCCCCCCCCGCCCACCCCCTTTCGCTACCCACACCTTTGCGATATTAAGTTCACTGTAAATTATTGTTTTATGAAATAAAAAAAGTAAACACAAACAGGTGAACAAATTATGTACTGAACACGTTGATAAGTTTATCCGTGCGACCCGTGCATACCAGCGGTCGATCAAACAAAAAATGTAAACGCTGCCAAAACTGTCAATAACTTAACTACTGAATTTTTTCTCGTCGCGATTGACAAGCTGGCGATGTACGCTTATCTGGCAGTTCTGATATTCTTCTTTACATTGCAGCTCTTGCATCGTTTTAGGATGTAGACAAAACAGGTTGAATGAGCATTATTCTTGAATGAAAAGCGAGATGTTAATGAAGAAACTAACGATTCACGATACGGAATGTAAAGCCGTGTTCTGTAATAATCCCAAAATCCATGTGTTTTTTTTTCTCGGTGTGTCTGTCGACTGCTAATTCTCGACAGCACCAACTCAATACCAAGTTTGTCTGCCAGAAGTATCGCCTTCTCATACCTGAAGTGTTCCTCGGCAAGGTCAAGTTGGTTTTTGGGTATGTCATTACCGTGACTACTGATGTGCTGTTAAGCGGCCACTTATGCTAAGACGTGCAGACTGCAACATCACGGAAACTGGTTCAAGAGCAGATGAATAATTGACGACAATAAAAAGACAAATCAGAAACACGAGATAAGCAGGCACTGAGTATACATATGCACTTGTATCACTCAAAAGAGGTAAATTTAGCATCAACGCTCTGCTTGGGACTGTTATGGAAAAAACAGATAATCTTCATGACACCAACAACATTACTTATCTCTGAAACGCAATTCAATGATAACAATTTTAAGTCTGTGGGACGCGCAATGGACAAGGTTTGCTTAAGATATTTTTCACAAATCCTTTATGGAACACAGTTCTGAATGCTACCTATCACGGGGCAGCCATCGTAGAACTGGCCGAGTAGTTTTTCTGTGTGAAAAATGACAATGACGTTAGACACAGGCAGTGCGTCTCTCTTAACAACAATGACAAAACCAAATAATTCTTCTCGAATACAATCTCCATCAACAAATCCAATGCCCAAACACATCTGTTTAGTGCCAGAGATATGTGCAGTTTTATTAACGCAATACCAAGAAAACGCAGTTAATACATGCTGCTCGTATATTTAAATTGCTTACTGCTGTTAGTGCTGACTCAGATGGCCTGGGAAGAACTTTCTTGTCTCTCTTCCATCGTAAACTGGTGGACGTTAGCCTGCTATTTTATCGAGCGCTAACACTGACCGCAACTCCTCAAGACGTAAATACATTGACCAAGAGGACTGCACTCTTCAATCTTGTTCAAAGAAACTTTTAAATATATCAAATCAAAAGATGGCTGGCAAAGATTTTTCATTCAAAAGAAAAAAAAACCTTTATCATATTCTAGACCTTTACTAAAAATAATGATAACTATTAATTATGTGCATATGAAAACAAATCGTCACGACTAACGTGCTATAGAACATTAATTCGCAGGCCTATATTAAAGCGCACATGATCGGACATGAACTAAAGATTAGTCTATTCTAGTTTATTACAACAAAAACTTATCCTTATTAAATTTATATCAGTGGAAACACTACATGTTAAGTTGCTTTTTAGCAGAAGTTTATTGATTTGAAGGTGTAAAAAAAAACTAGCAAAATTAGGTTACTCAGAATTTAGAGAGGTGCACGTACATGGTCAGCCATCAATGCCCGATAAGCCTAGGCTAGTCTACTACAACTGTTCTTCAGTCACCGATGAACGCACTACTTGTTCAGTTGCTACTTAGATTTTAATTGATCTGATTATGCAAAAATTGGCTACAATTTAACTACTCAGATTCCAGTGGGGTGCAAGTGCACCCTCTTTGCGGGCGCCCATGCCTGTAATATATACACCACAACACATAAAATAAGTTGTATGCATTCAATTCATGCTCCTCACATGAATTAACACCAATCTTCATGAAACTTGGCATGAATGTTAATTTGATCATTGCGGCTGCAGACATAGAGCCCGTCCCTCCCCGCTACTGTTTTAAAATATGTAGAACAAAATGTTCAGTTAGATTTCGCTTTTATTCATATTAGAATGAAAATATATTTTTTATTATTATTTTTCCAGCACAAAAAACTACTAGGAACACAAGTTATCAATTTATTTACAAAGTGTTTTCCCAATGGAAAATTTTCACGACTTTTTAAACTTGCTGACTTAGTTTAACTTGGTGACCTTTGCCTTTACTTAACAATAAAAAATCAAATCAATAAATATAATCTTTTTTTTTTTCATTCTAAATTGTAACTAACTGGGATGATTGGGAGTTTGAGCTTCGTTACTTTTAGAGTACAACCAACTCTACTTGACATTGAAAAGTAAAGTCGGTTTGTCGTTGTTCTGACCACATGACACCCTCGTTAACCGTAGATCTTTATATCATTTGCACATGTCTGAAAGGGGAGGGAGTACTTTACTTTTTGTAATACTTAGGGATAATAGTTAGAATTTTTTTTTTAAATTTAATTTCTACAAAAATACATGAAAATTTGGTTAGAAGTTTTTTTTTTAACATTTAATTTTACAAATAAAAAAAAAAGACTTTTTCCTTACTGCTCATGAGTATAATATTATCTTATTAATGTCTGACATTGAACACGAGGGTTTGAATAGTTGTCTTAACCACGACTTCCTCCCTAATGCCATAAAAGAATGGAATGGGTTGCATGAATCAGCCAGGAAAACCAACGACTTTGCAGAGTTTAGGTCATTGACTAACATGCGTGACTAGATGGACACATGAAATGCGTAGGACGTAATTATCTTCTTTTGTTGTCAGTAACGTCTGTACTCGATAAGATAAGACAAGATAAAGATTTCAAGCAACAACTTCGTTTCTTTGTAAGTCAGGTAGCTTACAAGAACTTGTCCCATTACACTGGAATAAATACACAGACTGATAGGAAGGAATTATGAAATTAATTTGAGGCAATTTGTTGGCGAAATCCAGGTTTGTTTGTTTTTTATTTTATTTTTTGCAATATATACACATGCATTTGAAAGCACCTTTTTTTTTTCAGTAATGAAACTTAAAAATGGCTGTGATAGATTAACCTTAGTTCACTCTCCACAATAATTGCGTCTAAATTTAAAACCAAATTATGACGAACTGTTATTTAAAAAATTGCTTCTTCATGCATCGCATTAGTTTAATATTACAATTACTAAATACGATACTAGGTTTCTGTACTTTCTAGATTTAAATAAACATATAATTATAATCCTGCCTGTATCTTTCATTTTAAAAATTTGGTCCGCTTCTAAAAAAGTTGTAAAGCGATAGGTATAGTTAATTATCATGCTAATCAAAAGGAAATTTTATTTCAATAAAATTTAAAAATATTACTATTTCTTTTTAAAAGTTGTATAATGATTAGGTTAAAAGGTTAAGTAATTTTATTCCATTTCAACTTTCTACTGTAAAATAAGATTTATTTTGAAAATAAAATGGATTTTTTTTTTTATCAAAACACCCTTAGAGTTCTCTATGCCGTAGTACTACGTAAATAAAAAAAAACAAACAAAAGTCATCCCTTCAAAGATATATAACTGTTAGAAAAAAATGCCATCTATTTTAATTTATATAATTATTTCTAAATTTAGAATTATATGTCATACATGGTCTCAGCATTAAACATACTTTCTTTTTACAAATAATGTTTTAAAGCATTTTAACTCTCTTAAAGTTCAATATTTTGAAGCAATATTTTCACAAAAATTGAATTAAAACATTTTAGATCTATCTTTCGAAACGAAATTTAATTCAAAGTATGTATAAATAAAAAAAAATTATACAGCATGTGTGCTATGAGGCATTTACATAGAATGTAATGATACAATGGCGAAAGTAAAGGGTTAACCAGGATGGTAATACCCTTTACATATATATTTTTTAAATTCTTATATTAAATAAATAAATTATTGTAAAGAGTACACTATAAATTGTTATTTGATAACCTTTGTACTTTGATTAAGGATGATTTTGACAGTGAGTCATGTCTAACAATATGGACTAAACAGCTCAATGTTCGTCTCGTTACAGTAGAGAGGAATTCCTCCTTGTTTGCCAGCCAAAGTGTTGACTTGTAAAAGAACAAACGAAGTTGTTTTCTGTTTTTTTTTCATGATATTTACTAGCAGACTTGGAATCCAATCTCAAAAGCTCCATTGGCTCCCCTTAAACACAAGAATGTCACCTTGTAGTTTGATCTCCACTGCATCTACAACAAAAAAAGGTTTTTGTCCCTTAGTTAATTGATCACTCGATATGTCCATCAGAAAGCCTTGCGCTCCGTGGATTCAACGCCTCTAGTTTTGCAACTCTTCTAGCTCAAAAGATAAGGTTTGGCTGTCTTTTCAGTGTTTAAATCAAATCCTTGGAACATTGGTCTGTGACCAACATGATTCACCTAATTAAGGCCTATCTGTAAAAGACTTTTTTCAAATTAAAAATAAGTTTTATATTTTTACATTCTGTCGCTCTGTTAAAAGCTATTTTAGTTGGAGCCAACTGTTTTTTTTTATATATCTGATCATGGCATCGTTTTTTTCTCCTACAGTCCTGCAGGTATGTCCCAGTAAATACGGGCCGAGATGGGCTGGAAATGTCTCTATGGCTAAAAATGAATTTGAACTAGTACTTCACAAGGAAGCCTTGCGATCGAACTTAAAACACAAAAAGTACAAGGACAAATACAAGTTATAACGTAGGAAAGAAGAAATGGATCTTAACTAAATTTAGCGTTGTAAATGGTAGAGTCTATCGGAAGCAACGACACTAGCAAAATAAGTCAAATATTTACAAATAATTTTACAAAATTAAAACTTAGCTTGAGTTCGAGCTAGGGCCTCCATGATAGAAGTCCGACGTGTTTGCCACTGAGCTTTTCAAGTGCTTATAAAAATAGAACGTTTAATAGTGTATTGTTCGTAAAAAATAACTTTGAGCAAATGATCTAATTCTGTACAAAAGACTTATCTCACATTAGCTTAGTACATTTTTTATGAAACAAAACTAATTTAATTACGGATGATTAATCAAACCATCAAACGATTGGCTAATTTTTTCATGGATTTATTTTTTTTTTGTTGCCATCAACAACGAATAATTGTTGAAAGTCTCAGCTTGATCTGCGAAAAGAAACAGGAAAAAAAAACTGTAAAAGATTCCACCCAGACAGTCCCAAATTTAAATATAAACTTAGTTCAAAAAAGAAAAAAGAAGAAAAATTCAGGCAGAAAGAGACCTATGCTGTTCCAAACTAATCTAAAAATAGACCAAACCTACTTATTCCCAAATGTAGTCGACTTTTTAAGGTTAAGATTCATACCACAGAGTGTCTATTGTACATATCTTTGTGTAAAACCTTTCATGAGATTGTGTACAGAGAGCATGACAATGTGCCCCCTACCAATTTCACAACCCTAAATACTTTGTACCCAGTTGCCTTCAATGAAAATGACCAAAGATGATAATGAAATTAAAATACGCAAATACGTAAGCACATCACCTAATGAAGTATGATAATTTAAATAATGAGGGGAATCTGTATTTTATTTTTTTAAAGCTATGCTTGTGGGTATTTGGGAGTCTCTATGTGCTTGTGTGTATTTGTGTGGGTGTGAGAGAGAAATTGAGATTTTCATTGAGGATGGAGAAACTATAAATTACTAACATTTGAGTGTAAGTACCAATTATACATAAAACACTGAACCATAATCTTCAAATACAAAAATGAAATTTAATAAAAATACTCTGAAAGACACAAAGATGGACACATTGTGTGTCCCATATGCTAGGACGAATTTGTACAAATGCTCCTTCTTCCCTAGTGCTAATAGAGCATGGAATGGGTTGCCTGAGCTAGCCAGAAAAACCAGTGACTTGGCAGAATTTAAGTCATTGGTTAATATGCATGACTGAATGCATGACGCGTAGGGCGTACAAAAGAAGGTGTTGAGAAGCTTTATCGTGCGCAACCCAAACACTAATGTTTACGTAAAGGAAGTACTAGACCACAGACCTATATAATACAGATATATATAGGTCTGTGTATCAGACTTTCACTCTAGGACTTACCAAAATTAACAAAAAATGTAACTACCTAGCGTTAATAACAAAAAATGATACGAAGATCAACTGCTACGCTTTGAGATAGGGTTCAAATTTTAGTTGTTTGTTTTTTTAATTTGCTGGCAACAGGGAAGTTTAATTTATCGTCCTTGACCTTGTTTGGTTTCTCGTGAAACACTCCCTTGGCAACCAATCTTGTTTGACTAAGTGTGCTACACAAGTGAGTCACGTGATGTGTACTATTTCCATTTCAGTCTCTCATTGTTGTTCTATAAAAACGAACATTTATAACAGACTTATTACCGCCAGCGGTCAACGGCTTTGTCTGCACGAAATGCGGAAAAATATGCAGGTCGCAACTAGGTAATGTGGAACAACGCATTCATCCTTAATCTTCGGAATCGAAGACTTGCCATTAACGTGAAACTGCAGTGTAGTTTCTCAACAAGAGGCGAGACTCCTGTATAAGTTAGTGTGAAACAGTTTGAAAAACTCAGGAAAGAGAATTACGTGTAGTCTACTATGACAATATTATTTAGCTTACTTTTCCAAACGGTTGTGTTTTTAATTTGATATGGAGCTACTGTTTGCTCTCCATGTATAGTTAAACATTTTTAAACTCTTTCTCTCCGGGATTAATTTCCATGTTCTGACAGAATTTTTCATTTTTCGCATTTGTACATTCTACCCTGTTATGATTAAACTTTAATAACATTTTTTTTTGTAATCAGAAAACATTACTTTTGGTATAGAATTTTAGGAGAATGAGTGCTCTTTTTAAATAACACTAATACACGTATCTAAAACCAAAAATTAATTTGATATAATGGGTTCAAACCAACGATGGTATCGTCAATGAGAGTTAAGTATCGTTACAAATTGTTTCAAGAAAATGTGAACACTTATTTTTGTTTATATATTTCTAATATTCTGATAAAATAAGATCCTAGTGGTGATTGGGAAGTGGGCCATGATGACCCTCTGAGCACTGTCCAAAAAACGAAAGTTAAGACTGTACGTCATCAGGGCTCGCAAAGACTTTTCTGAAGGGAAAAAGAAGAAGAGTAAGACAGAAATAGTGATGAAGGACAGAATTAATTTTACAGGCCTGACAATGAAAGAGATTCTAATCCTAACAAAAGACAGAGAGTGATGGAAGGACAGCATCAAGGAATGGACAGGCCTGACCTAAGACAGAGAGAGTGATGGAAGAACAGCATCAAGGAATGGACAGGCCTGACCAATGACAGAGAGAGTGATGGAAGGACAGCATCAAGGAATGGACAGGCCTGCCCCCCAAACCTTGTCCCCCCTAGTCTCTACGTTAGATTCAACTCTGAGCTATCTTTACATTCTCTAGGGCAGTGTTTCCCAAACTGTGTTCCGCGGACACCTAGTCTTCTGCGAGGCCTCGAAAGGTGTTTCACGAACTACAGGAATAATTTACTAATAGGTCACCACATGAATCAATCTCTTTACCAAAAAACTAAGCAAAGTGTTCCGCTAAATACTCAGAATAGCCAAGTGTTCTGTTCAAGAAAAAGTTTGGGAAACATTCCTCTATATCTATCTTAGAGCAATACTTTCATAGTTACCAAAACGAGGGCATAGTCCGTCACATAAAAATTTCTCCTCCTGTAACAGGATCATCATTTAGTGAAGAAACAAACTTGGTTATCGTTGGCTAGGCAGCAAGTGCTTCCGGTTGTGCTTCTGTAAAACATCGTCTGTACAAGAGTCTCTGTGTGGGTCTTTATAAATGTTTCTATGTATGTTTCTATTGAACTGTGTTTTTAATAAGTATGTTTATATAGGCGTGTCTGTGTAATTGTGTCTTGATAAGTGTGTCTATACAGGTGTGTGCTTACACGTGTGTGTTTTATAAGTTTGTAAATATAAATCTGTGTGCTTAAGTGTGTTTTATAAGTGTGTCTTTAAAAGTGTGTCTTTAGAAATATGTCTAAATGTGTCTTTATAAGTGTTTGTTTACGATTGTATCTATATAAGAATGTATATATGTGTATGTGTCTGCAAAGGCATCATGAAAAGTTCAATCTTGTTTCTTTGTGCATATGTAACAACAAAACATGTGATGCGTTCATTCCTTCAATCGTTACTAGCTGTTGATATTACGTGACATTTCCCTGATCTTTTTATTAAGTCAGTTACTTAGACATTATACTCGTATGCAATGTGCATTTCAAGGTCTAAGTTCTATAATAACCTAATTCTACTTGGGGGCATAGTAAGTAAAGCGAGTTTCTCGTCTCGTGTGTAAAGACAAGAAAGTGATATTGTGAAGTTGTATTCTTCCTATCATGTTACACACATTGTGTGTTTAGAAGCGATACAGTGTTTCTGATGGTTTAAATGCTAAGCGTGCCTCACTTTCAGAATGAGGCTCGTTATCGCGCACACTGATTCAACACAAAGTAAATGACTAGTCTATATTATCTAACCATCCGAAGTTGAACATTGAAAACATTTAGTGTCTAGAGATTAATAATTTGCATTCACTCAGTGCAGTTAGGTCATGTTGAACCTCTGTGTACTTCTTCCGTTTAGGAGGTCAAATTACATTGAAACAAATAAATGCAGCGTTATAGAGTTACAAAATACTGTAGTAAATCTAAGGGCAAGCACTCAATGAAAAGAGTTAATAATAGACAATGTATTTAGATCTATTTACAGTTAAATACAGAGAGACATGGATGGGCTTCAGCTATCAAGTCACGGAAGTCCTCAGTTCAAGTCTAAATAAATGCAGCGTTATGGATTTACAAAATACTGTAGTAAACCTAAGGACAAACACTCGATGAAAAGAGTTAATAATAGACGATGTATTTAGATCTATTTACAGTTAAATACAGAGAGACATGGATGGGCTTCAGCTATCAAGTCACGGAAGTCCTCAGTTCAAGTCTACCTAAACATTAGTACAGACCACCGACACACTTCCCAGTGTCGCTCCAGGTCCTCTATACAGTTCACTGGCAGCAGGAAGGGCGGCTCTTAGTCCCAGACAACTCAGACTCCCATAATCTGCAGATCCCTTCAGCTAAATCTAAAACAGTCCTTCCTCTAGAATCAATATGTCGTCTATTTCTCGTGTTGAACGGTGTGCTGGTACGCACCATCAGTGTCGGCGCATGAGCATGATTATAGGTTAAAATAACAAATATACACAGCTATTACCGAAGAAAAAAAAAGAAAATATCTGCCTGCATTGGTAACTTCTGCGTGATTTACCAACTTTTTTATTGCATGCTATGACTTAAATCATAAATTGCAAATTTGAAAAACATAAACTAACATAAAAAAACATTTAATTTTTTTAGATCATACCTCTATTATTAAACTTCCAATATAATAAAATTGTTTTTAAAAGATTTTTTTTTCAATTCGGGTATCAAACCCGTGACACCGTAGAGCTGCAAAAAGATATGCATTTTCTTATTCGGCCAGCGAGACATTATGGTAACGGCTTACTTCGCCATGTTGGCTCTAGACCTAGATATAGTCTCCAGACAAATTTAATTTTATTTTTTACCTTCAAAAATTATAACGGTCATAATAATTCTTTTCTCAGGGATGTGCATCAACTGATAAATTTCTAGGAAAATCGTTTCAACCGTTTTTGAGATCAGCTGTCCATGTTCTTCGATCAAGGTTTCTGCTGGATCCAGGTTCTTAGACCCAACGTTCAATAGCAGTTCTGACTTGAATAGAGATATTGTAAAAATAATGTTCGAAAAGACAAAAATAAAGGTTAATAATGCATTTCTTATCTAAATTTCAAATTAAATAATTACTCTTTTAGTCTGAAATATGTCCAAAGTCTGCGACATCTATACAGCAAGTCGAGCAGTTGCGTTAGAATAGGCAGTGGCCAAAAAAAAAAAACGAGATTTGTGTAAGACAAAGGTTTGTATCCTATTCCCATTTCTCTTGTCTGCTAGCCTTCGACTATATCATGAAAATAAGACTGCCTTGGGTAAACAACTGGACCTCTTTCTTCTCATTTCTATGTTGTAGGGCTCTGAGGAGTAGTCTTATAACTGCGATGAACTGCGCAGTGATCTCTAGATCTGGCAGCTTTCCATATATATATTTGTTCTACATGGGGATTTGGGACCAGTGTTTTATTCGGGCTCAATTAAATGAAACCAAATTGATATTTGTAAACCAGAGACCATAAGCTGTCATGACATCTGCAGTCCTTCTTCTAGATTCTTACGTTTCTTTAGAAACTAGAGTTTTTAAGGAACTTTAGTTTGCGACACACGGACATCTAGGAAGTAATTAAAATTAGACTCCGTGAATCCAAAGAGCTAGGAGTCCGCTTTTGCTACTACCGCATTTTATCAGCTCTGAATGTTGGCCTATCTGGTGGATGCTTGTTCGGCCCTGAGAATATTCGTTTTAGAAGGCCTCAACACTGACAACCTGTGGGCAGTTTAGACCAATAGCTCGTTGCCACGTCGTACAGACCTCAAAATATCAAATCTTAGTAGTAGGCCAATGTCTTTTTTCTTTTCATGACTTTAATAGCTTCTCTCTTTTATGTGTGCCTCGATCACACTGAAGTGACAACGGCCCAGTGATACTTGTCGTCCGGCAAGCATTAGCCAAAAGTGTAAAACTGTTTAAGCGATCGAACTTATTCGTTCAAGTCTTTTGGTTGAAATTCACTCATGAAGAGCAGGAAAATGTCTCTTCTTTTAATGGACATATATTCTTGGTTGTTCAAAAGTAATCTGCTGATTAAAATTCTCCTCAAGATCTGCCTTTTTTTTTTCTTTGGCAGTCCAATGAAAATTTTTTAAATTATGCTTTCGTTTGAAAGAGCGTTTTCGATGATTAACGCTCTGTGGGCTAAAGAGATTAACAGACTGCCCAGTGAGAGACATTCTTCCTAAAACATTATTTACAATCCAAGAAAAAATGTCGTTCACGGACGTTGTACGCGCAAATGACGACATTAAGTCTACACATGTAGACACTTCGCCTGAGAAATACGATATACTAAATACATTTGTTTTACAAGGGATTACAGCCTATGATTGACAGACATGTTTCATCAAATAAATTGTAAGCCTAGCTTTTTAAAGTTTACTTTGACTCTAGCATCCTCCTTTATTGGACTGCCCTCTTTTTGTGTTATTCTTGTAACGACGTCTGTTAGCCCTAGAGCGGGCCCTAATCTGAATGTAATGTATAGGACACTACCTCACTGCCTTGAACAAACGTTTTCTCGCTCCCTTTATTCTTATATAAAAAAAAATGTATGACTTAGATTTTTCAATAAGTATCATTACCTATATATGAGTACTACGTGTGACGCTCACGTTACGTCTGGACTCATTCAGACCCTAGACAATAATACCACAGTTATTGGTATAGTGTGTGTGTGTGTGTGTGTGTGTTTAGTTCAGATGTCAATATAACCGGGTTCTCAAACCGTGTTTGTCTAGTGTTCCTTAGACTTAAATGTGTTTTAAGCAACAATTGTAATCATTTGCCAGAACACGTTAATTAATTTTTTTTTTGAGTCAAACAAAAACTTAACGAAAAGTTATACTGTCTTCCAAAGAGCATGAACTTTGATCTTTGAAATAATGGCTTTCATTTCCCATCTGGTGAAAAGGGTTTGTTTGTTTTTTTTGTTGCAGAAACAAAAGTTTGGGAAACCCTGATCTGTAAAGTAAGGCCATAACCTAGACCTTGTTTTAATACGTAGAAAAAAAAAACTTTTTCTTATTC